>CM035231.1:22572588-23190351 GCA_020226215.1 Sindora glabra | reverse complement strand
CCTGCTATTTTAGCTCTTAATTTACTAGACAAACCACTTATTCTACTTGCCTCATTAGCACCTTTAGCATTTCTAGTCTTGCTACTAGTACTAACTAGGGTACAAGCCCCAAAATATGTTTCATTGGATCTTTATGATTATATTCCACCTTTTAAGGAATGTATCGAGTTTAACATTGATATTAGCTTAAATAGTTTAGTCAACAAATAGTCTGATTGATAACCACTGACCAGTTTTGATTTTGTTTAAAGTTGTATAAATTTTTACTAACTATGTGGCACTAGTGTAAACAATAACAAGATAAGGCATGGAAAGGCCCCAATGACTTCTATATAAAGAAATATTTGTTTAACTATGTTATATATGTATGATGTATATTATTGCATATATTACTTATTTATACAATAAGTTCTATTATTAAAGGAATTGTTTGAAAGAAAAATAGACAGGATTTTACAAAAGGAAAAGAATAATCAGTTTCTTCAACAATTAAGCTAGTTGGCTTTTAGAAGGAAATTTATGATTTATCTTAGAAAATATTTCCATCTAGACTTTAGGAAAGAAATCTAATAATTGATTTTAAGGTAATCTCCAAAGTATTTCAAATTAGGATAAAATTGATTGATTCACTAAGTTTTACTACTTGGTCTTATTCAACTATGTTGATTTCATGGTTTGAACTTAATTCTTTTGAAAACAATTACTGGCCAATTTTTCTAGTTTATTGAGGAATTTTTGATAAAACCATTTCAAGTCTATTCTTTTTAAAGAAGATTCTCTATTTGATGAAAACAAGATAGTCTTTTGCAAAAACTATTTATTTGAAACCTTATTGAAAGAAATGTAATTATTTTTTAATAAAAGGATATTTTTCTAAAATTACTTCACTAGTGCTTTATAAATTAATTATGTTTTAACTATTTCCTAATCAAAACAAATAAACCTTATTTTATTTTGACTCAAATTTACTTTATAGAAATTACTATATTACTAATTTCAAATTTTCTTACAAAAAAGATAACTTTTATGAATTTTCCAACCTTGTGTTTCTACATCATGCATACTTTCATCATAATAGTTAATTTTTATATGTTAGTTTAATGATATTTCTAATCCATGTCTTTATGTCAATCATAATGGTCTAAAATTAGGTCATGACAAATGTGATATGCTCTTTTTTTTAAAGTGCTATAAAGAAATGATATTAACAATTCTAGAGCTTTTATCCAAATTCTAGCTTCATTAATGTGTTTGAATGACATGGTAGCCCTAGTCCTTAAAGGGATTTGGTTAATTGGATTTTTACTTTTAGTATTAAGGTAGTGGGGTATTGATAGTGGGATTTTAAGTGAATCTTATCACACCTCAACTACAAGTACATGATCGCCATCAAAAGTTACTACAAGGTAGCAACCTATAAGCTTGACCTGTTGACAAATATGAGATTCAATGCAATGTAAAACACAATACTTAGATAGAAAAACTCATAAATATATTAGTATACACTTAATTATGTTCTACCAAAATTATGGTAGAACCTCCCTTATTTTCGAACACCATTAGAGAGCAATAACACAAATAAGAGGGTACTTGCCTAAACAAAATCTATGAGAATCCATATTACAAAATAAAACATTATTAGCATTTAAAAGATATACACAATTTACCAAATGCATATGTTATAATTCCTATTCCAAATTTCCAATTTTATATCTTATTATTTGCACCATAACTCTTATATAACCTTAAGCCTGCTTTAAAAAAAAGGTGGAAAAAAAGATCCTAAAGGTATAAAAAACATAAGACATTTATAAAGAAAATAAGAGAGTTATGAGTTAGAGAGCATAGTACTTACTTAAGATAAAAATATTTAAACTTTTCATAAATGAAACCTCATATATGATTTGGAAATCAAGTTCTAAAATAACTTATTTTCAGCTTTCAAAAACAAAAATCTAAACTTTCTATAGAAAATAGCATAACTAGGAAGTATAAAAGAAATCCTAGTTTATGATACATATGCATAGAGTAAATGGTAAGAATGAGAATGCAATAAAATGATAACATAAAATCAAAGGATAGTAGGATAGAAATTGTTTCACTTCAAAAGTTTAGATCCAATGGAATTTTTAGTTAGTTAACCATATAGAATTCAGAAGTATGAAGCATCAAATTCGTTTCTAAGATTATGATCAAATCTATGACCTTAGTTAAAAGTTAGGAATATGAAAGGTTAAATCTCTTGCTAAAGTAATGGTTAAATCTACAACCTTAGTTAAAAGTCCAATATACAACTAGACTTTTTTCTTATCACTCCACACAGAAGTCCCTTTGTATAACTTCCATAACAACCATGATAAAACAAAAATCCAAATGCCTTTAGGATTTTCTAAGGAAATTAATGTTAAATACTTTACTTTTCACAAACAAAGATTCCATAATCAAAATTCTTATGGTTATCCATAAATATGCACAAACTTCAATTATGAAACATATGAAAAAAAAACTTAGCATAAATCATATTAAATGAATTTAAAATTTAGCTAAAATCATAAAACCATGTCATATGTATCAAAACATTTAAATTAATAGCCATAATATCATAATATATATATATATATATTTAAACAAGTACTTATTTACAATCATTCATAAAATTCAAGCATTATATATCAATTTTCCACATAACTCAATATAAAAATAATTACCTAACATAAACACTTTCAATCCCAACAATTTGAAAGACAAGTACTTAAAATAAAATACTTTTAATATAGACCCAATTTTAAATTAAAGATAATATGATCTTTAAGTTAGAAATTTTATTTGTGGGTAAGGTATTTGGTGGGAAAACCTTTGAGATGGTTGGGAAAATATGGAAGTGAGCTACCATAATTCAAGATCAAAGAAGTAAAAAAATCACGAGACATAGATAACCTATGTGATTTAACTTTTAGCCTACTCTATAAGCCAAGATAAAATAAATCTACTAATTTAGAGGAATCATATGAAAAGAATATAACATAATAACTTTTAAATGCACATTGAAAATACACCTAAAAATGCCTTATAGTATATATACTCTTTGCTCCAAAAACCTTACTAGAAAAGTAAAAGAAAATTATGGGATCTCAAGTAATCCCTACAAGGAATTACAAATATAAATTCTCTCACTTTTCATATATTGGTCTCTTCAACAAATTGAGTACCCAAATACAATATATTTAAAGGATTTAAATACTCGTTTGAAAAGAGAATCCTAATTAAAAAATGAAATAATAAATAATTGATAAGAATCCTAATTTGAATAGGAAAATCATTCATAAAAGGAGATAATCACAAATTAGCAATAATTAAAATTTTGGTCAAGTCCTAATAATCTTCATCTTTATACATATTAAAAGTTTCCTGCCTTTAAATCTTGAATAATCTTCTCCAAAAACTACGGTGTCTTTAAATCTCCACCCCTAGTGGAGCACTAGTACTTTACACATGCATCAAATTTGCTTTATTTTCTCCATAAAAGAAGTCTCTAAACGAAATCATTAGAAATACAAAACAAAATTATTACTCAAACAAAATTTAGGATTAATAAATTCTAAGAATATATTTGTACTAAAGCTTCTTCAATCAATCTAAACATAATAGCAAAGTAACCAAAATTATCTAAACAAATAAAACCCAAACCTAGTAAAATCAGGCTCTAATGCCACTTGTTGAAAAAATCTTTAAGATGGTTGGGAAAGTGTAGAAGTAGGCTATCATAATTCAAGATCAAAGAAGTAGGAAAATCACAAGACATAAGTAATTTAACATAGTTTGGCTTTTAGCCTACTTCAAGAGAAAAGACGAGAAACAAATCCACTAATTTAGAGAAATCACAAAGAGAATATAAGCAATATAATAACTTTCAAACCCACATCGTAAATACACCTAAAAATATCTTATAATGTATGTACTTTTCACTATAAAAATTTCATTAAAAGAGTAAGCAAATTATGGAATCTCAAGTAATCCCCATAAAGAATTACAAATCAAAACTTTCTCATATCTCATATATCGATCTCTTCAACAAGTTATGAGTACCTAATTATAACATATTTGTAAGTTTTAAATACTTTCTTAACAAGAGTCTCTTGATCCAAAATAAGAAATAATAAATAATTGATATGAATCCTAATTTGAATAGAAAATTCATTCATAAAAGGAAATAATCACTAATTAGCAATAATTAGAAATTGGGTTAAGTCTTAACACTATTCATTCACCTCAATTGTTACTTTAGATAAGCAAATTTTCCAAGAAGATAGGCAAGCTTCAATTTTGAGTTCAATTTATGAAAGGTCAAGCATCAATAATCCCAAGTTAGTCATTAATTTCCTTATAGGCATATTTAATTCGATGGCCCTATAATCAGACCTTAACAAGCATAAAAAGAAGGATTGCAAAATACGGTACCTAATCTTGAGGATCTAGGTTAAATATATCATGATTTCATCTTGGTTCTTATTAAATTATCATAAATTGAAGTTGTACAACCTTGTAAGAATTTATATTTTTATAGATAGTGATTAGGATTTTATAAATTCTTATCTTGGAAAGGCTAAGAAAATTTTATTATAAAAACAAATCAACATTATATAGGAAGGTACCTATCTCTATCTAAGCAAAAGCTTAGTAGCGCAATTTGAATTACCATTTCTATGTTAGTTAAAAACTCTAAACAAAGTAGGATCATAAGGATGGTTGGAATGAGTTACAGCCATTAACCACATCATGCAAACTTAGTTATGAACCATTGCAGCTAAAGGTAAAGCTAGCTTAATAAGGATTAAATGCCTCAATATTTTTAAAACCATTTATTAATATCATATAATTTTATAAAAATATTTTAAAAAAATTTTATATAAGTTATTTGGCCCTAAAATTTTTTATCATAAAATATTATATAAAAATTTTTCATTAGCTATGGCATTGCTGCTACATCATAGACGAGAGGACAAAGATCTCATGGGAAAAGGATGCCTCCTAGTGTTGATGTCAAAATGAGTAGAAAGTATAATTCTATCTTATTTATTAAGCAAATAGAAAAGAAGTGAAGGGAAATATAATTTGTCATAATATGAAAAAAAAGGTAGAGAGAAAGGTGTTTCCTAAATGATTTTGTAAGGTTTTGTGATTAAGGTGACTTAGAGAAGATAATTTATACGAAGGATGTAATGAAAAGAAAAGAATAGACATATTTATAAATATTAAAATAGAGGGGTTTGTGTTTGGTTATGCACCCAATGATTTTGCATTTCTTTAATGATACACAAATAACAAATGTTGCATCTTTAGAACTAATGTGTTAAATCGAGTAGATAGAATTTTAATCTTTTTAAGTAAAGTTTTGAGTTTAAACTTTGTGAATAGAAAAATAAATATTGGGGTAACTTTACTTCTGAAAAAGGATTCAACCAAAATCAACTCTAAATTAATTGGAATCCAATTGCTGGATAATGGAAATTCTTCCCCCAAAAAAAAAAAGCTACATCTTAAATGGCATAAGCAGTAAAGCCAACTATTTTATTTTCAAAGTATCATTCTATACATCAAAAGTGGGAGGGAGATAAATACATAAGTATAAAGATAGTTAAATTATATATAAAATTATATAATATATTTTATAAAATAGAAAGTATAGGATGTAAGATGTAAAATAACAATTTACAAAATTTCAATTTAAATTTCATATATTTCATAATTATTTAGAAAACATTAATTTGTAAATTTTATTATAAGTAAAATCAATCAATTTCTGCATTTTAAATTTTTAAACATCTCACACTTTCTTTAAAAGCATTTAATCCCAAGGTTGGCATAAATCCATCTAGTTTATTATTAATCATTAAAATGGATAATACATCCAAATTTTTATTAAAAAAAAGTAAAAAGTTAACAATTTAACAATGTCTAAATTAAATGTTTTAAAAAATTAATTATTTAGAAAAATTAATTACTCTAAAACATATAAAAAAATGATAAAAGACTTTCAATAAAGAAATATCTATGGATAAAAATGATAATAAAATTCATTTAGTAATAGGATATTACAAATCTCTAGCTACTAAATATAACAAAGACAAGTGTATATGAATAAGAATTTTTATTGTTGTATCTTATTTTAATCTTTATCATCTCATTAAATTTTGGTCTCTTCTAAGCCATTCATTTCTTCTAAAGTTGGGTTATAATTATTAGATTAGATTATGAGATGATAGGGGACATCTCCTTTTCAAACCAAGATATTTGATCCATCTTTTAAAATATTACTTAATAATTTTAACATAAACTTAAATATTATTAAATTCATTAATAAATTATCACATTTGCTTAATTATATATAGTGTGGGATTATTTTTGATATAAAATTTTAATATATACATATAATAACTTGTATCAATCTTACTCTTGTGATATATAAACCTTAAATTTGAAAACTAAAACTACTAAATTTTTGTATAAATCTAATCAATTTAAATAAAAATAAATAAAAATATAAAGCATATATACCATTTCTTGTCTACTCTATATTCAAAGTTAGAAACTAGATTTAACTATATAGTACATCTTATCAATTTATAATTGACATGTTTTATATTAGTGTAAAATAATAAGTTCAATTTAATATTAATATGTATTAAAATAATTTAGAATATAATTAAATCTGAAAATTTTTCTTTATAAATTTTATATATGATTTGTTATGGGTTAGTGTTTTGAATTGCAATATAAATGTAGGCTTAATTAAAATTATATTCCTTTAAATTATTCTATTCTTGTCAATCTATTATATAAAACAAAAATATGGAGACAAAGGTAAAATACAAAGATCATTAGGTACCAACCAATCACTCGATGTAATAAGGTGGTTTGCATTGATTTACTATCTCTTCTTAAAGATGTTTATATTTGTAAATGGATCTTTGCAACTAAAGCCTTCCACTTTTCGAATGAGATAACTTGACGCTTTCATGACATTTTTTAAAGCCTTCCAATATTTCTTAAGAAAGCATGCCTTTGGAACTAATAAGTTATATGACTCTACCATTGAACTTGTAAGTTTATTCTTATTCAACTCCATATGATGTTCTGTTACATTGTCATATATCTCAAAACTTTGACATCCATTAAGTATTTTTAGATTAGAAGTTG
This sequence comes from Sindora glabra, assembly GCA_020226215.1. Classification (NCBI taxonomy): domain Eukaryota; kingdom Viridiplantae; phylum Streptophyta; class Magnoliopsida; order Fabales; family Fabaceae; genus Sindora; species Sindora glabra. The sequence goes on along the minus strand of CM035231.1, from coordinate 23,183,154 downwards.
TATCAACACTAAGTTTTCTAATATCAACATCAATGAAAGAAAACACACTAGTTGAGCTAGAGTGCGAGATGATGGTTTGAATAGTCAACAAGTCATAAGATAGGGGTTGACCATGACTATTACCAATATTGGGTCCTTTAGGACTTTGGAAATAGAAAAGGCAATGCTAAAGGTTGCCATAAATATCTTTGTTTGAGCAAGACCTTTGTTAATTAGAAATAAAATGACCTAATTAATTATAATTAGAAATAGAATCTATTAATTTTCTCCTTTTTAAAAAGCATTAGTTAGGTATTGCTTGTTTCGATAGGCATAAAAATTACTAAAATAATGAGTATGTCACTCAGATATTTATTGAACATATCAACTCATAACTGTCATATTTTACAATGTTGATAATAGTTCATTAACCTTGAGCAAGGTAGAGCTAGAGGGCAAGTATGTTGCTTTCTTTCTAAAATAAATTAAATAAGAAAAATGAAAAATAGACAACTTCTAAATAGAAATAAATAGAATGAAACTAGAAATGCTATATGTATCAAAGGTGTGATTTGAAATTGGATTTTAGACTTATATATCAATCGAATTGAGTTTTACAAATTTATTTCAACATTTTACATTCAATTAATAATTCTTAATTTATATTTAGAACTTAATTTTAAATTTCATTTTTCGTACATATAATATTATTAGAATGAAGAAGAATTAGACCCCAACTAATTTTTTTCAAAATTTTAGTTCAATCTTCTAACTTTAGCATATGAAGAAGACAATTAAAAAACATAAGCTCCCTTTAAATTAACATTTGAGGATGTTTTACTTAAACATTTAAGAGAGTGAAGCTTTGAGTTTTGAAAATTTGGCACAATCAATTGACGTTAAAGTATGTTTTCAAGAGGGCATAATAGTATCACAATTAACAAGTACTTTGTTATTAATATTTTAGTAGTACATTGATACTCGATATTATTTTAAGAGTTTTATTCTTCATTATATTTGGAATTTGAATTTAAAATTTTATATATATACATAAAATAGATTATCACTTCCACGCCTGTTATAGTTAATATTTCTTCATTTGTCTGAATAGTCAAATGCAGCTCCTGGAATTATACAATATAAGTTTGGGTTTCCTGCGAAGATTGTGGCATGATTGCGAAATACAAAATTAGAAAGCATATATGATCTGATAGTATTATGCAAGAAAACCAAGCCGTTCCCCATTCTTCTTGGCCAGCCTTATCAGCCCTTGTCTTTGTTTTGCATCTGCTCCTATCGATTTGCAGAATTCTGTGATTACCTAACATTTCCATATATAACAAATTGAGCTAATCAATAACAAGATACAAACAATGCAAACTGACTCTCGTTTTATAATTATATTTTACATCGTAAAATATAATTATAAAATAAAAAGATAAAAAAATATTTTATTTATTTAATATTAAATATAAAAAGTAAAAAAAAATCTATTTTTTTATTATTATAAATTTAGATATCTTTTTTTAATCACAAATATAAATAATATATCAATCCTACATTAATATATATAAATAATATTTTCTTGTAAAATAAATTTTTCAATAAAATTAATGAAAGCTAATTTTAATTTTATATACATTTTTATCATATTTGATCGTCTTAAATTTTTAAATTCCATTTTGATTTTCTTAATTGTTATATGAGACCACGTTAAGTCCGATTAGATAACGTTCGCAAATTGGAAATGCAGTACAAAAAAATGGTACAATTAATTTCAATGTGACATGATGGGCAGACCAAATTCAATATTTTCAATTTGATGAAAGTTCTGTTGCCAAAAAAATTTTGATGGAAGTTGTTCAATTGCACTTGGTTTTTGTCTTTATTTGGTTAAAAGAAAAACAAAATAGAATTTCTATTTTAATATTAAGAAACATCAAGTGTAATAGAATTATATATTAAAGAGATTAAAATTTTAATTAAACATAAAAAAAGCAAATGTATGTTGGTTTTTTTTTATTTGTTCTCATGAGCAACAACAAAGACAAATTTGGTAAAAGAGAGAAAAAAAAAAAGAAAAAAAAAACTGTTTAGAGTGTAGATACATACTGCTAAATTTTTGAAATAGTTTCTATGAAGGGAAGAGAAAAACATTTTTGCCTGAACATGCCATCAGTTTCAATAAAAAGTACTTATAATAGCGTTTATAAATTACGTAAAATAGTAATTATAAATCACATAATTTTTAAGATTGGTAACATTAGAATCCAAATTTGAAACATGAATAATAAAAACTAATAAACCTTATTAATTGATGCACATATAATATAAACAAACCTTATAAAGCCTATAATCTTGAACACTGTATCAATGAAATGCAGCTATTGATAATCCTTAAAGTTTGAGCCTTTCTCTGTCCCAACATAATATTAATAAATTTCTGATATATGTTAAATAGAATTCAAACTACACAATAAAATTGCACATGTTTTTGCAATTTTTTTCAAATAAAATAGTGATCAAATGAAACAAGCATTTTGTAAATTACAGTATTAATAAATTTTTTCCAATAATAATTATTTATAGGATTCAAATCCCATTTATTAATAGGTTAAATCCATCTAAAACTAACATATTTTTTAATCAATACCTTATTGAGGTTTTTGTTTATTTTTTGGTGCTCATTATTAATCACACTTCTTCAATCCCAAATCGGATTATCCACAACTCAAATATTAAACACCTTGCGTAAGGTTGAACACAAATCATCCTTCCAACAAAAATCAGGAATAGGGTAATGCTCTGATACATAAAAATTATGATTTTTGTATATAAAACTTTCTATTTTTTTTTTCAAAAAACAATAATGTGTGTACAAATTTTACGCGTACCAAATATAGAAAATTTACAGCTTCATACTTAAAAGTGTATCAAAAAATTTTACAAAAAAATTTCTCATTTTAACATCGAAATTATAACTTTTAATAAAAAAATGAAAATCTAAAATTTACAATAAAACATATCATACAAACTTTCTTGATTATATGTATTATAGAATAAAGGTTAAATTGTAATGTTGATCTCTTAATATGCAAATTAATTGCATTTAGTGCTCCATATATTATTAATTTTAATCATTTTAATTTAGGTGCTTGTTACAGGACTTTAAGTGTTTCAAAACCTAATATGATGTGATAGGTTTTAAAGTTATTAAATTGAAATTATTTAATTATATCTATCCATTTTAGTACATATAATTAAATAATTTCAATTTAATAATCTTTTGATATAGTCATTACTCTGAATTTCGAAACCTTGAGTACCACAAAATTTACTGTTAATTTATAAATTAAAATAAATTAGTTTAAATTGAAAATAAACAATCCTCATTAACATACAAAATTTTGACAGGACTACAACCTAATAATTGCTGGAAGAAAAAAAATTAGTGAAACTCACTTTATTATATTAAAAAATTGTAAATCATGACTCCTTTGCAGTACAAAATCATCCTAACTTGAGCATTAATATTCTAATTTCGGCATTAATAATTATAATCCATTAATTTTCTCTCAATTGTTATTAACATGGAATTCTATCAGTGCAACAATGTTATGTGTGTCAATTATTATTTTCAGCGATGGAAGTTATTAATATGAAACCAATTTGGTTTTGGGGACCAAACCAGGACATCGAGTTTGAGGGGACTCAATCCGAGAAGAGTACAAAAATATAATTAAGCTCAGAATAAATCAACTTCACAATCAGAGAGGCAACAAAATCATTTGTGGCAAGAAATTTCAAATATACCTGAGAATGCAAAGCAATTGCTTTGCCTCTAATCTGATTAAACCTCTTCTTCCCAATGATATTCCGAGTAGCAATAACAATCGGAGCAAACAAACCTTTGCCTTCGTTCACATTCTTCATCATCGGCTGTGCTCTCACTGCAACTCTTCCTCTTCCGATCCCAACTGATTTCCCCAGATTGCTGCAATCTTCACCCACTATTGAACTTCCCCAGCTTCCATGGAAGGATGAAGAAAACCTAGTTGCGGAAATTGAAGCTGCCATGATTTCAATCTCTAACTGCTTGATTTTCCTTTCTATTGGGTTTTCTTCTATGAAAATGATGAAGAAACTTTCTTGAAGAAGTTGGGAATTGGGATCGATGATTTGATTATATTTGATTTGTGAAAGAGGAGATGGATGGATGTAGATTTTGGGCCCTACGGTTTTGTAATTGGAGTGTAGTGAGATGATAAAGAGAAGAAGCGTTCGGAGCCACACATGTTGGTGGCTTGGATTTTAAGATTTCCAGAGAACACATGCAAGTTTTATTTATTTTTTTCCCCCACATCATCAATAAATATAATATTCTTTATATATTTTTTTCATTAAAAGTTATAATTTTTGTTGAGTCTGTGAACCATCTTGGATTTTTTATCGTACAAGTTCATTTTATTTATTTATATATATATATATTTAATAATAATTATATATTATTAATTATCATAAAATTTAGCCTTAATTAAAATGATTCAATAAAATTTAAGGTTAAAAAAGTTTAAATTATTTCATTAACTATAAATTTTTATGCGTAAAAATTCAGATGTTTTATTTTTTATTTATGATGAGTAAATTAGAAATAAAAATATAAAAAATAAACAAGTAATTATGACTTTAAATAGTGTATAAGAATTTTTTTGATATCTCATTTAAAAATAGAAAATATTTTTTTTCTAAAAAATAATACACATCAATTTAAAAAATAAAAAATTATTAAATTACAATTTCATTAATTTTTATAAATTTAAATATATTTTTATATTTATTATATTTTTTTCAATAATTAAATATAAAATATGAAAATTTGATAATTAATTTGTGCCATTATTATAATTAAAGTTTTTTACAAATCAAGCCCCCGTTAGTCGGGTGAAATCTAAATCTCAATTTCTAGTGGCTAAACGCACCTTGGTGGGTCCACGACGATGTTTCTTCTCAGTCCACTCTAGTTGTCACGTTTTGAAAGATAACATTTTGCAAAGAAATTCCCTATGCTCAGGCTTAAAGAAATTATCCGTTGTTTTATTTTTTTAAAAAAAATAAAAGCTAGAGAAGATGTGCAAGAAATTTATCTACTTAAGAAAGTGAATAATTTTGTTATGCAATTCGATTTTTCATAATAAATTATTATCCAAAAAATAACAAAAATATCACATAGATTAAGTCTTAAGATATACATCGAGATTATGCCCTCTCATTATTTTTCTTTATATTGACAGCAATAGCATTTAAATATAAGATTTATAACTTATTATTCAATTTTTTTTATAAATAAATGAGTGGTTAAACTTTTGGATACAGACATATATAAAAATTAAGAATTCTTAATCAAATTCTAAATGTAGAAAGATACAATGCTTTCAAAAAACATTAAACATTATTTAAAACTCTCAACTATTCAAATTATTCTTTATCACTAATTTTATGTTTAGTTGCTTTTTATATTTTATTTTTGACTAAAATCATAAGGTCGAGATATACTTTGCTCTCCAATTTTATCGAAAGTTATAATTCCATTCTTTTATTTTTTAATTTGATTAATTTTACTTTTTATTTTTTTTAAAAGGATGTAATTAATTCTTTTTACTGAGGAATTATTTAAAAAACAAGGTAGAACTTGCTGAGTGTGTAAAGTTATGTTGACTTTCTTCATTTTTTTAATATGATTAGTAATTTGTTTATTTTGTCTTGGTTTGTAAGGATTTTTTGCGATATGTGCACCTAGTTTATAGGAGATAACTTTCTATTGCACATTTTAAGATAATTTTTTTCTATTTTCTTGGATTTATCCATTGATGTATTTGTTTATTTAAAGGCTTTGGCTTATTGAATAATTATATAGTAGAAATTAACTTTGCTCTTTCTTAATTTGCTTGTATTTACTTGTAACATTGGTATTAGAGCTCGGTTGAAGGAAGTGCAAGAATTTAAAAAATTGAGAGTGGTGAAGTAGAGCTAGGTTGAAGGAAGTGTGAGAATTTAAAAAATTGAGAGTGGTGAAGTAGTAACTTTATTCTTTTATTTGTTTTTGTTTTGCAATAACAAAAACAATGGCAACTGAAACTTTTGTTCAACCAATTATTCCTCACTTTGATGGTTACTATGACTAGGAAGGCATGCTAATGGAGAGCTTTCTAAGATCCAAGGAGTATTGGCAAGTCATTTATAATGGAATTTTGGAAACAACAACAAGCACAACAATGACATATGCAAAGAATAAAGCTAGAAGGGTAGCCATTGAAAGATCTCAAGGCAAAAAATTACCTTTTCCAAACTATTGATCACTCAATCTTGGACATCATTGTTTACAAAGATGCCTTTAAGCAAATTTGGGATTTTATGAAGAAGAAGTGTCAAGGTTTTGCAAAAGCAAAAAGGTAGCAAATTCAAGCACTTTGTACAGAGTTTAAAACCCTTAACATGAAGTTAGGAGAATCAATTTTGAATAATTTTTTTTAAACAATGGCAATTGTATATAAGATGTGGATTTACAGTGACGAGGTGGAGGATGTGACCATAATAGAGAAGATTCTTCTATCTATGACATCAAAATTTAATTATGTTGTTTATGTTATAGAAGAATCTAATGATATTGATGAATTATCAATTAATGAATTACAAAGCTTTTTGTTAGTTCATGAACAAAAATTCAATTAACAGGAGAAAGAGGAATAAGCATTAAAGGCTTCATCAAAAAATCACTCTATATAAAGTAGAATTAATCAAGGACATAGTAAAGGCAAAGGTCATGGAAGAGGAGGTAGACAAAATAATGATTGTGGAAATAAAAAAGAACATCACCATTACCAAGAAAATCAACATTGAGGAAGAGAAAGAGGAAGAGAAATTGGAAGCCATCACCTATCAACTTATAGATAAAAGTCACCAAACAAGTCTAATGTGGAATGCTTTAAATGTCATTGGTATTGCCATTATAAGTCAGAATGTTGAACTAATTTGAATAATCAAACTGAAGAAAGAAGTAACTTTGTAGAAAAAGAAGAAGTGTCTTTTTTTATGGTGTGTAATATGACATAAGAAAACTCAATAAAACATACAATATTTAGACACCAATTATAGCAACCATATGTGTAGGGATAAAAAGGCATTCTCTGAATTGGACAAATCCTTTCACAATACTATAAAGTTTGGCAATAATTCCATGGTTATGGGAAAAGGAAAGGTAACTATCTAAACTAAAGAAAATTTCACTCACACTATCTTTAATGTTCTTTTTATCCTAGATTTAAAAACTAACTTGCTTAATGTGGGTCAATTGCAACAAAAAGGATGCAAGATTTTTATCAAAGATGAAGTGTATCAAATTCATGATGCAAAATTAGGGTTAGTTGCTCAAGTTGATATGATAGCAAATTGAATGATCCTGTTTTATCTCTATAACACTAGTCATTCATGCTTCTTAGCAAAATTGAAGGATGCAACATGGTTGTGGCTTTTTTGCTATAGTTATCTAAACTTTAGTAGATTGAAAACATTGCAATAGAAAAATATGATGACTAGTTTTTGATAAATTACTCCTCTCTTTGAAGTTTGTGAAGAATGTGTTGCTTGCAAATAACACCACAATCAATTCCCATAAGTAAAGTTATGAAGAGTAAAGAAGCTATTGAAGCTAATTCGTTCTAACTTGTGTGGGCTAATAAGTTCATCTTCTAATAAAGGTAAAAGATATATAATTACCTTCATTAATGGTTATAGTCAAAAGATATGGGTTTATTTTTTACAAGAAAATTTTGAAACTTTTATAGACATTAAAAGTTATAAAGTTCTTGTTAAGAAAGAAATTGGTAACCTTATGAAAATTCTTTGCACTAACTGAGGTGGAGAATATTATTCACATGAATTTGTAAATTTTTGTGAGACCTATGCGATTAGGAGGCAACTCACAACTACATACATGCCTTAATAAAATGGAGTTTTAGAAAGAAAAAAAATCACACTATTATGAATATGGTGCCAAGCCTTTTATCAAAAAGCATAGTTTCAAAAAATTTCTAGTCCAAAATAGTCAATTGGAGTATTCTTATTTTGAATAAAAGTCCTACTCTTGTTATTCAAAATATAACATCAGGAAATGTATGGAAAGGACAAAGACTAATAGTAAATCATTTCAAAATTTTTAGGTATATAACATATACCTATATTCCAAATGAGAAGAGAAGAAAGCTAGATGATAAGAGAGAAAAATTCATCTTTCTTGGTATTAGTGATCATTTAAAGGCTTATAAACTATATAATCTTAACACTGAGAAGATCATTATTAGCCACAATGTTATTTTCTATGAAGAAAAATTTTAGCCATGCAGTAATAACATTATTCAACAATAATCCCAATGAATTTTAATAAAGATAAAGATGAAAATAGGTAGCAACTAACAAACAGTTAAAATATTCCAATAGATACTCTAAGTTTACCTACAGCAGAAATGGATGAAAAGAAAAGGCTACAATATGTTTGAAGAAGATTTGCATGAATGATTGATTATGAGGTTATGGGAATTTACCAATTTGAAGACCTGCTTATACACTTTGCTCTATTTTTATACTGTGATCCTGTCACTTTTGACGTGGTTGTTAAAGAATCAAAATGATGAAAGGCAATGGATGAAGAAATTTTGACAACTGAAACCAATAAGACTTGGGAGCTAACTAAGCTTCCAAAAAACACAAGATAATTGGTGCCATGTGGGTGTACAAGACAAAATTGAATAAAAATGACAAAGTTAATAAATACAAAGCATATTTAGTAGCCAAAGGTTATAAGCAAGAGTTTAATGTGGACTATATAGAAATGTTTACTTTTATCACAAGACTTGGTATAATGAGATTAATGCTTGCATTAGTGACTCAAAACTTATGACCTATTTTCTAGATGGATGTCAAATCAATTTTTTTACATAGAAACTTAACTAAATAGGTATTTGTTAATCAACCTCTAGGATATGTTAAAATTGGAGAAGAACATGAGGTTTATAAATTAAAAAAGGCATTATATGGACTAAAACAAGCTCTAAAAGCTTAGTATAGTTGCATAGATGCTTATTTTTCTTAGGAAGGCTTTACAAAATGTTTATATGAGCACACACTTTATACAAGAATTAAAGATGATGATAGAAAGCTCATTGTGTATCTATATATGGATGACTTAATTTACACTAGAAATGATAGTGCTATGTCTGATTGTTTCAAGAAGTCCATGATGGTTGAATTTAATATGTATGATCTTGGAAAGATCCAATATTTTCTTGGTATTGAAGCATACAATCTATTAATGGTATTTTTATTCCTTAAAAGAAATATATGCAAGAAATTTTAATAGATTTTAGATGAAGAATTGTAATTTTAGAAGTACCCTAATTGAGTGTGGTATGAAACTTGTAAAAAATAATGGAGGAAAGAAAGTGAACAACACTCTTTGTAAGCAAATTAAGGAAAGCTTAATGCATTTGATTGCAATAAGACTTAATACAATGTATATTGCAAGTACTATCAACAGGTGTATAGAAAATCCAATAGAGATGTATCTTCTAGAAGCTAAGAAAAATTTTCTCCACTTACAAAGTATTGCTAATTTTGGGTTATTATACAAAGGAAAAAAGGTTAAATTTGATAGGCTTCACTGATAGTGATTGTGTTGGAGACCAAGATAACAAAAAAAAAAGCATTTAGGGTTATGCTCCTATGTTGGGTTCAAGAATTATTTCATGGTTTTCGAAGAAATAACCAATTGTCACTTTATGTACAATCAAAGTGAAGTTAGTAGTTGCAACCTTATGTACTTATTAAGCAATTTGGATGAGAAGAATTCTTGAAAAACTTCATCTTAAGCAACATAAACTTACTCCAATTTATTATAGTAATAGCTCAATAATAAAACTATCAAAGAATCCTATTCTACATGGAAGAAGAAAGCATGTTGATGTGAATTTTTACATTTTAAGGGATCTCACAAGATATGGAGTACTTAATCTCATTTATTATAGGAGTGAAGACCAAGTTGCTAATATATTTACCAAGCTTCTCAAGATAGAGTCATTGCGAAGCTTAGAAAGTTATTAGGTGTAGGTGTCTGCATGTTGGAAAACTCAGTTAAAGGGTAAGTCTTCTCTATAGTTAAAGCTTTATCAAATTGATACAAAAAAATATCAATTTAAGAAAGGGAATATAAAGTCATGTTAACTTCCTTTAATTTTTTAATATGGTTAGTAATTTATTTATTTTATCCTAATTTAAAGCGATTTATTGCAATATGTGCACCTAGTTTATAGGAGATAACTTTTTGTTGCACATTTCAAGATAATGATTCATTTTGCTGCTATTCTCTTAGGTTTATCAGTTGATGGATTTACCTATTTAAAGGCTTTAGCTTATTGAATAATTATACCGTAGAAAGTAACTTTCCTCTTTCTCAATTGGCTTGTGTATCCATAATTTGAATCAAAACAATTGAAAAACTTTCTTATTACGATTTGTAATAGTCATTTAGGTATAACTATTGTGATTAAATGTGTTTTTATGGCTTTTTCCATACAAATTATGGCTTATAAATAAATTATATATGACATAGAAGATTTGTCAATTAAATAAATGTCCATTGGTTCATACGGACTTTACTTATTGATAGAAAAAATTTCAGATCCTTTAAATAATATTTATTAGAGAGAAGAAATTCATCATCACTTCAATGCCCAAATGATTATCTATCCCACATGGTTACTGAAAGAATTAGATATCCACTTAATAAATTCCATTTTTTTAAATTGAAATTGGCCATGAAGAGTTGATTACAACCTAAAAAAAGTGGAAAGTTAATATTATTCAAATTAAAAATAAAAATAAAATTATGGCTTTTAATTAGAAATTTGAAGAAATGGAAAATAGAAATGCATCCAAACTAATATCAACTAATAATTACATCAGTTTAACGTGGAAGGTCTCATTATCCTTGTTTAAAATTAGAATAAAATTATTTTTTTAATCATTGAAGTTTAACACAATTTTTAATGGAAAAAATGGAAGCCCTGGCATTAGATACATGGCAAATAAAGATGGAAGTGCTTATGAAATTAATTCTTATAGATAAGAGAAATTTAAGACTTTGTGAGAAATACCTCAAACAAGGATTTTCTAGCTCTAAGGATCAATTCTAGAATTAATTTCATTCTATTTCAATAAAAATAATTTCAATTCATTTATAAATAAATTTTATTATTTAAAAACTATATAAAAAATAATTATTTTAATTTTTTATAAATGAATTCTTATGTATGAGGCATATTAAAAAAATGCATGAAATTCAATTAAAAAATAGATTTTGATAATATTATAATAAATATAATATTAGATTGAGGGTAAATTTTTTATATAATATGCATTTTAGATTAAATGAAATGAATTTTAGTAAAATCCTACCTAAAGCTGCATTTATTTTGTCAGAAAGTATCTTTTATAAAAAAAAAATGTCATTTGTATATATATTAATAAATGGATGATATGCCATTTATAGTAATGTTTAGAAAAAAATTATATTAAAAAGCTTGGAAATGGAGGAAAATGAATTTTTTTCTAAAATAGGGGAAGTTGTTTTTCCTAAATTATTTAGATTTAACATTAAACAAATAAATTACTTTCTCCTATTTTAACATTTTATAACTATATTTTGTAAAAAAGAAATACTTTCCAATGAAATAAACAAAACCTAAATTTGATGGATTTCATAATAAGAACAAATGTAATTAAAATAGGAAGGGTAAATGAAATGAAGGTTTTAAAAACTATTTTTTATAAAAATATCATTTACATATATATTAATAAAGGGATGATATATAATTTATATTAATAACTAAAAAGAATGATAGTTGGAAGTTTAGAAATAAAGGAAAGTAAATTCTTTTTTCAAATGAGAAAAGTTACTTTCTCTAAATTTTTTATTTTTAAATTAAACAAATAAAATACTTCTCTTTTTAATATTTTATAATTATATTTTACTAAAGAAATACTTTCTGATAAAACATACAAATTAGAAATACAATCCTTTCTTGCTTAAAGTCAAACATAATTTAAAAAATAAATTTATTTGAAAATAAAATATTTTATTTTTTACAATATAGGTAAGAGTTGTCATTAAATCTATTTAAGGTTTATAATTTAAGATTTAAATTTGATTTATTATTAATATAAATTAATTTTATATTATCACTTATCTATATATTATTATGTTAATAAAAATTATAATAAAATTCTTACTATTTATAAAAATTATTAATTTTTTAATAACATGTCATCTTCTTATTTACAAATAGTGTAAATAGTTAATACAATTTCCCTTAAAATTTTCTAATATTGATGCAAAAGCAATCTATATAACTTCAAAATTATTAAGATTGAGTTATTCAAAGTCAGTGCATAAAGGCCTTTTCAATTTCTTTTCTTTTTGCAATATTGTGTCTTTATCATTTTAAAAGAAAACTTTTCCTAAGGCCTAAACTAATTGATGCCATTTTGATACTTAAGCATAACAAAATTCTAATATTGTAGTACAATAATCCACTTAATTAAAGATATATAAAATTTCAAATGCATCATTGATTAACCAATGCAACCTCGCCTTAGTACATTAATATCAATGAACAAAGCATAGAATCATACCTTTAAAAGTAAAATATGAAGAGTAAGCTTGTCACCATGAACTGACATTTTATAGATTTAATCCAAAGTTTTTGTGAAAAGCAAATTGAAACAGAGGAATGCTAAGCACCAAATAGGGGAGGCCTTCATTAATGCAACAGAGGATAAATCAATTCAAAGATTGGGTTGAATGATTTTTTCTATTAGCTAGAAAATCAATATTTAATTTTTGCTATCGACATGTCATCTTCTTATTTACAAATAGTGTAAATAGTGAGAATCGCCACTGAAAACTAGTAAGGATAAGGATTTTAGGGTACCACTAGATGAAAGCTTTGAAACTTTAAGAGAAGTTTTGAATATTTTATTTTATTTTTATATGAACTACATCTAACCTTGGGGTGTTATTTTTAAATTCTAATTATGTGATTTATTTTTTGTAGATAGAAAATGTTTCGTAGATTGGCGTGTTAAGTATACACCTTTTTAATCTAGTAAAGGCTTTAAAAAAATGCATTCAATAGAATTTTTTTATTTTACTTCCTCTAGCCACTCTATGTTTAAAGAGACTCCAAAATTCATTAGATAAAAACTCTTTCAAAACTCTTATGTTTGCCTTATTAACTTTGTTACATGTAAAAATGATAGAAAAGATCAAACTTCCTTTAATGATTTATTTATTTCATAACTAAGATGAATTCTATCATACCACAAGGAATAGTTAGGGTTTTAGAACCCTAGGCATGTAACAACATATAAAACATTCAGTTAATTCTATATGATTGAATTAGGGTTATCAATGAAGAAGCAATATTCATTTGCTTATTTGAAAATTAAAAATATTCCTTATTGCTTTTGATAATCATACTATGGCCCTAGTTTAGCTCCTCTATTATGTGTTGGATAACTTCAATATGGTAGTTCTATTAGATAACATTAGCTTAGTGAATGAATTGTCAAGCAGTCAAAGTAGTTTGGTGTATGAATTTTAATAAACCTATATAACCTCATTTTAATAAAAATATATTTTGATAAATCTTATGCTTTTTAATTTAATTTCTTTTTTTCAAACAAAATACTTTTCTTGTGGTGAGTATAATTTAAATTTGCTAACATTTGTTTATTTTTTTAATCTAAGATGCTAGCAATTAAAGGTTATGATATGATTTATGCTTCAACATTTTGAAAACCTTTATAAAAATTTAATGTAAAACTAAATTATAAAAATTTCTAATTTTTTATATAAAGCGTTGTAATTTTATGAAAAAAATTACAAGTATGTTAGGATTTTATGAATGCTACAACTTAATTATTAAAGATAAATAAAAAAATTTGAAATTTTTTTTATATAAATATGATAGCTTTCTATAAAATATATAAAATTTTTATATAAAGTTTATAAAAATATAGGAAAATGTAACTGAACAATTAATGTTATTTCATTAAGATGTCATGGTTATACTTGGTGGTGAGGGATGATAAGAAAAATAAAGAAAGGAATTAGATGATTTTAAAAGAAGAGCAAAGCAATTTGAGTCACAAGATCCAATGACTAATTTTTAGTATACCATAATGCCTCGCAATTGTTAATTATATTAATAAGAAATGTCTCTTTAAACAATCATGCACTTACCAAATTCTATTAATTTTTGCTTGAACTCCCCATCCAACCTTTGAATATATACCATTAACAAAAATCAAAGCAATAGCATTATTTTGAAGAAATAGTAGCTATGTTTAATAAAGAAATAGTCTTTACTAATTCTATTATCCAATCACAAGTGTCTCAAGAGTATCAAAAGAAACTCCAACATGATTCACCCAAGTCATTGTAGATTACCATCAAATAACATGAAGAAGAAACCAACTCACTAAATTTCGAATGGTTAATTTCCATTTAAGAAAAACTTGAGAAAGTTCATGAAGACGACATAGCTAGTTTATCAAAAACTTGAGAAAAATTAACAATCAAAATTTATGGCCTTATCTACAGTAACTCAATACCAATGCAACTATTAAAAAAAACTCTCATCAATGGAACCTCATTCAACAAACCAATACATGCTTAGTAAAAGTTTTAGCAAACTTAAGAAATTAATAGAGTTCTAGCTAGCAAATTTTATTATAAATAGACTAGTATTTCAAAAAGCTTAGTCCTATATTAATTAAGTTAAGCCTTTTATGAAAGTTTAAATATAAGGCTCATTATATAAGTAAATTAAGTAAACAAAACAATGGGTTCACATGCACAAAGTGGGCCAAAGCAAATGTAATTGGTAGATTTACCCCCTACATATGAATAATATATGAGGGCTAGCCTAAGTCCATTTTTATGAAAATCAAAATAATTTTTTGACATTTTACAATAACTAAAGCTTATTTAAAAATTAGGGTTTTTAGTTTGTTAAAATTGAAAATGCATGCCTTGATTTTTCTACAACATTTTTCTTTAACGTTATCTTTCGATCATTAATTTTATCTTCCAAATGATTTCAATGTTATTAACCTTACAATCTACATCTTTTGAATGTCAATAACCTTATCTTCCTTAATGTCATTCTTTAGAACATTCTCTTATTTGCCTATAAATATTGAAACCTACTTATCATTTTTTTTCACTGCAAAATTGAGAAAATTTTGTATGCTTTATTCTTCTTCTTCTTAAAACATTTCTTCCTTATTAGGTTTTATACTTTGCTACTATCTATTCTTAATTTGATCATGTAATTTAGAGTCTATTAAATCTTAGGGAATTTCCATAGAAAAATCTACATGAAGAAGTGGAATAATCCTTAAAGATAGTGAACTTACACAACTCAAACTCTAATTTTTATAACAATCTCAGGCATTTTTTGGAGTCTACATAACCTTAAGGATTATTGTTGACATAGAATAAAATTATGATTTAGAGGAAAAGGAGAGATCAATGCATGTAATAATGCCTATCATCAAATATTGTACTTCAATAGATGAACTCAAGTTTAGCATTTTGTCTTCATATTTTATTCGAACATTAACTGTATAATGGTCCATTAATTATATGTTATTCAAATCGATGAATCTAGGCAAAGGTTGACAACACTTAAAACGTTAAGTTCATAAAAATCCTAAATATATTTTAAAGGCTTAAATAGATATGTATGATTTCATGAGGTTTTCAACTTGATTGATAAGTAAATATAGTATATTATTAGGGAAAACTTAAAGTCTGCTATTTTTTCTCAAGATAATCATAAGCATCATCATATAATGCATGCATTACAAAATATTATTTACATGCATGTTGGGAATGAATTACAAGGCAGTAATGTGTGCATTTTAGGAAGTGGAAATATTGGAAGGGTGAATGTATAAGGGTCATTAAAAGCTACTTTTTATGGCTTTAAAAAGTGGGTTTTTATGACATTTCATTAGCTTTTATTTAGTAATTGATTTTATAAAGTTAGTTTAAATTTTTAATTATGATCATCATAACTATAATTATTTATCTTTTTCTAGTTAATATTTGCCTAGTGATTATCGAGTTATGATGAATTTGGATGATTTCATGAATTAATACATTCTTTTAAAGTTTTAACTTAATGTTAAAATATTTATTACTCCATGTATTTCTCTTTACTCATTAAGTCTAATATTTTAGTGAAGTTTTAATTTCATAATTTATTTTATGGTTATATGTAGAGTATGAGTGGCTTTACTTTATGACAATAATTATTATATTTATGATTTTAATGATTATCTTTGGAATAATGATTATTAATAAAATGATATTAATTATGAATTGGTTGATTTTATTATGATAATACTTATAATGAGATGGCATATAACCAAACCTATTTTAATGTATAATATTATTTTGATGTGAAAAAAATTAAATTCCAATTATATGTGAGTTGTTATGAAATTGATTACATATTTTTGCTCTTGATCGAATATGCTTACAATATAAGAGAGTTTAGTGGCTAATTAATACTTTTAATCTTTTAGCAATACGAGAGCACTTTATTATAATTTAATGGGGTTTAAATATGTTTAGAATTTTAAATTTGACATGGTGCCTTTATTACATTTGATTAGTTATGAATTATTGCAATTAATTGGTAATAAGTGTCATAAAGGCCAATTTATATGATTTTTTGTTTTGGTTTAAATGACTTTAGAGTTAATGATTTTGAAAGATAAAAACTAAAAAGCATTCAATGAGCAAGTCTCCTAATGGGATAAAATAATATTAAATGACATATTCATTTCGCTTAATTTTCAAATAAAATTATATTTATTTTAAACTTTTATTCTTGAATATAAGAATATGAATTCCTTTTGTTGCGTTTGAAAGGAACGTTGGTTTCTGGCTTAGTAGCACAATATTTATTTCATTATTTTTACTGAAATTGTGGGAGATAAATTTCATAATATATTTTAATAATCTATAAATGTGTATTTTAATGAAAGAGATAATGAAATTATATAATTATGGTTTTTATAAATTATTTATAAGGTTTAGTTTTTAGTATATGAGATTTTATTGTTAATTTTTGGAAATTAGTTGAGAAATAAGTGCGAATTTCTATCATTGAAAACCTTTTTCTTTGAAAGGAAAAGATTCAATTTCAAAGACATGATAGTCATTAATTTTTGTGACCTTAATGACATAATGTTTAGTGTATGTCATTTTAATAGGTTCTAAATGATATGATTGTTGCTTATAACTCATGACTTTAATTGCATTAATTGTTCATGTATTCTAATTATTCTAAAGTATTTTCATATTTATTTAAATATGAATTGCATTGTATATACGTGAATATGAGAATACTTATTTTTTTATTTTGGTGTAAATTCCTAAATTTAAATGTTCAAAATTGTAAGGGTATTTGTAAAAAATTATATTATAAGAGAAAAGGAATTTTTTGAGTGAAAGCTCTAGTTATATATTTAACAAAATTACATATATATTATGAAATGTTTTTAAATATATTTTTAAGGGAAGAAAATTCAATTTGTGATTTGTGAATTGCTTATAAGTGAGACTCATACAAAATTTCAACCCAAATACTTATGAAAAAAATGGTTTGTGAAAGTGTTGGATCGATAAACAAATAAACATTATGATGAAACTTTAAAGTGCCTTAAGTATGAATATTTGTGAACATATTGGATTTACAAATAAATAATTTTTTTTGAAAATGTTATGTTTTAAAAGTGTATTTTTAGAATAAATTTCTTTTATGACATAAAAGTTGATGAAATTAAAAACATATGGCCTAATTTTTCTCCAAAGTTATCTTACAGTCATTAACCTTACCTTCCAAAACATTCTAACCTTATCCTGCATATTTTTCTAACATCATTATCAACCTTATCCTTCCCAATGTCAATCTTTGGAATGTTTCTTTTATTGGCCGTAAATAATGCAGCTTACCTATCATTTCTTCATTATGAAATTGAGAGGCTCTCATCTACATTCTTTTTTTTTTCTTCTTCTCCTTAAAACAATTCTTCCTTGTTGGCATGGAACCCATTTTTTAGTTTTCACCAGTGTGATATGCTTCTTAAAAATTGGCATCATAGCATAATAGTTAATAGTATCAACATATTTTATAAATATATATATAAAGATAAACATGATATTGATGTCTAAATATTTATACTCTTTTGTATAGTAATACTTTATAAGGTCTAACATTCTATTAATTACAATCTAACATTAATTATGGTTGCACAACACTTTAATTTAAGGAGATGTTCACTCTTGAGCTACTGGTGGAAGTAGAGGAGCTTTTATAAGCGTATTTGAAAAGAAGAGAATAAGTAAAGTGTAAGTCATCGACTCAGTAACTAGATAACCTACTTAACAAAAATATAAATAGCCATGTATCCATATATATATATACATATATATATACATATATATATATACATATATATATATATACATATATATATATACATATATATATATATACATATATATATATATGTATATATATATATATATACATAGTTAACAATACTTAAACATAGCCAAATCATTAATTTGTATGTCATACAACATTTCTTTTCACTTTAATAGCAAGCAATGAATTATAATAAGAATAAATGATAGCAAATATTAAATCCACTTTGTACCTTCCAGTCAACCATAACCATTCACAAATTTAACCTTGTCTTTTTAGACACCTTAACCATTCACAAATATTTTCAATTTTATTTCAATGCCATTCCATCATATTTTTATATCCACTCATTTGATTAACATTTTCATGTAATCATGTATCCCCTATTAAGATTCCATTATTAAGTTATAAACATCAATGTTCACATGATTATTAAGTAATTACAAAAGCTACACAAGCATGCATTAACTTATGTTATCATAAAATGACTAGACTAGGTGTATTGGAGTCTGATACTTGAGTATATAGAACTAAAGATGAATTTTGGCTTTTATAATCGAATATGCATGCATATATGATCATCTAGAAGTAACTCTAGATACTATACTTGAGTGGCACCATCTAGAGAGCAACTTTTTATGGATACTCGAGTATTACCTATGGAAATGTAGATTTTCTATGAAAAACAATATACAACTAGCCAATTTTTCCCTAATCTAACCTACATACTTCTTGAACATAAAATTTCAATACAAGTCTATCATCAATGCTCATTTTACAAGTATCCAAAACTAACCTATCATACTACAACTTATCCTATTATCACAAATCTTTAACTTTCTAACATGGAAATATAACATTTAAAATAAGCAAAAGGAATACCAAATTATCTAATTTAAGCAAATTATTTACTTACAAGTTGATGGAAGAGATGAGAAGTAGTTAAAGAAAGGTTGGTTTGCTTTAAACAATACCAAATCAAGAAGGTTTCATTTGAAATCCCTAAATATCCTTTTTACAAATCACCTATGGAAATGTAGATTTTCTATGAAAAACAATATACAACTAGCCAATTTTTCCCTAATCTAATCCACATACTTCTTGAACATAAAATTTCAATATAAGTCTATCATCAATGCTCATTTTATAAGTATCCAAAACTAAGCTATCATACTACAACTTATCCTATTATCACAAATCCTTAACTTTCTAACATGGAAATATAACATTTAAAATAAGCAAAAGGAATACCAAATTATCTAATTTAAGTAAATTATTTACTTACAAGTTGATGGAAGAGATGAGAAGTAGTTAAAAAAAGGTTGGTTTGCTTTAAACAATACCAAATCAAGAAGGTTTCATTTGAAATCCCTAAATATCCTTTTTACAAATCAAAACTTCAAGAAATCACCATCAAAGCTTGGCTTTTCTTAGGTGTTCTAGAGTTATGGATGATTGATGATAACTTGATGCTTGATCTTGTTGAAATCTTTTAGAGATTGAAGTGAAAATAAATTAAAGAAGGAATTGGGGAGAGAGAACAGAGACTTTGGCTTTTGAAGGTGGGAGAAATGATATTATAACGTATTGTGATATTTTTAAAGGTAGTTTAGTAATTTAAAAAGGCTCAGGGGAAAATGAGAAAAAGTGATTCCTAAATCTCCTCTATACATGCTTATTCAAATCTAATTTTACATTAGCCTAAATTTAATTTAATTTTTCCTATTTTTGCTATAAAAATCTATTTTTCTTGATTTCACTCTCACTTAAACACATCCATAATAATTAAATTATTTATGTATTTACTTAAATATTTATAAAAATATAAAATATAAAATATATTTCTAAATTTCTAAAGAGTGTAACAATTCTTCCCTTTCAAAGAATTTGTTCTCAAATTTATAAGAACTTAACTAACTTATTAATTATAAAACATATCTGTAATTCTAAAGGCTTATAAAATTGGTATGGGTAGTCTTATTCTTCCAATTTGGTTAAAGTGAAAATTAAATGTTATGATGCATTATTTTCCTAGTTATTACTATTATCCTTTAGTTTCAAACTTACTTGAGGTCTTATTGAAGCTGTTGGTCACATCATTAGTGCTTTTTATTGGGGTGCTAAATAATTCACATTATAACTAAAGGGATTCCCTAGATAATCTTTCTTCGTGTGATCTAACTATCTACATTGGTAACAAATGACATTCCTTAAATTACAAGGTTTCAAGTGTTTATTCCCATATTGCACACATCTAAGTGATCCTTATTCTCTGTGATAGCTACCTTTTCCTTATAATTACCTTTTTTTGAAATTAATTTCAACATCAAAGTGAAATTGTTGAACACCTTAATCTTCTCCTTGTAGAAGTTTGCTAAAAGTACCACTAGAATCTTTTAGTCTAGATAAAATTTAACTTCATTTACTATGAGAAACACTAAAAAGAGGTATACCTTTTCAACTAGCTAAAAATTTTGACCTTTTTGACTTACTATACTTCATTTCTCTAAATTGTGCTTTTCTTTCTTCCTTGTTTCTAATTCTAAATTCTACTTGAAATGCATAATCAATTATATCTTGGAATGTGGTTATTTGTGTAACATGGGTAACATTAAAGAAATAATCTTAAAACCTATATTCAAACATCTAAATTTTGGTCTGTTCATTTGGAATCAAATATCTCACATAGTGAGATGGGCAAAAAAGTTATATTAGATACTCACTAAAAGACATTATTCCTTGCTTTAGATACTCAAACTCCTTAATTTTGGCTTCCTATACACTTGGGAGTAAGAATTGGTTAGTAAAATGTTCTTGGATTACTACCTATATTAAGGGTGGTAAATTGCCTTATCCTTCTATACAATGCTAGAAAACTAAAAATATACAATGTTTTCTAATTTATAACCTATTAATTCAATAAGCATTTGATTTATATAAGAGAGCATCCTCTCGTACCTTTCAATCTAGTTAAGGAACATGTGTGGATCAACATCTAAATCCTTACTAATGAAATAAAGGGGTTTCAATTTATTAAATTGATGAATGATTTAAAGTTTATTAGTTAAATTCTCTTTAAAAAAAGTTTAATTTCTTTCTCTTTTTCCCTTATGGTTAGAGGTTTGATCTTTTTTATCTTTATATTTTTCTTATTTTCTTTCTTGATGAAGGACTTGAACTATATTAGTTAAGATTTGTTGCCTAAAAATAGTAACCCTCCTTTGTATAAATTGCTCTGAGCATGGGAACCCTAGATGATTCTTTATCACCAAGGTCACTAGCTAGATTTTACTATCTTCTTAATTCATAAAATTTCCAAACATTTAAATATGAAACATTTTAATAGTAACTATTTATATGAAAAAGCTTTGCCACCACATTTTCAAGGAACTTAGGGTTTTCTAAAATGATATTAAAGATATATTTTCATCAACGTGCATATTCCAATGATACAATTTTAACTAATACCCCTAATAAGTAACTATAATCACATCCTAATTATTCTACCTTAAAGCCTCTTTTCCCATTTAAACTTCAAACTATACTCTAATAATAACTTTGTTACTGACCTAGCCATGACCAATATGGGACCTATTTTCTAGTTGCCACTAACCTAATCTCCTCCTAAAAAAGTGGCATCACAACATAATAGCTAATAGTACTAACATATTGTATAATATATACATAAGTATAAACATGATATTTACATTCAAATATTTATATTATTTCATATAGTAATATTCTACAAGGCTTAACATTTTACTAATTATAGTCTAGCACTAATTCTAGCTACATAGCACATTAATTCAAGGAGAAATGACAAGGAGACTTTTACTCTTGAGCCACTGGTGGAAGTGGAAGAGCTCTTACAAGTGCATTTGAAAAGAAGAAAGTAACTAAAAAGTGGGTCATTAACTTAATAAGTAGATAACCTATTTAGTAAAAATACAAATAATCATGCATCCATTTTATTATATATATACACAGTTAACAATACTCAAATACAATAAATTCCTAATTTGTATGCCACATAGCATTTCCTTTCACTTTAATAGCAAACAATGTATTATAATAAGAATAAATGATAACAAATATTTGATCCACTTTATACCTCCTAGTTAAAAATAATTCACAAATTAACCCCATTCTTTTTTACACCTTAACCATTCATAAACATTTTCAATTTCATTTTCATATTTTTCCACCACATTTCTATATCTATTTCCCCAATTCATATTTTCATGTAATAATGCATTATAATATCCCATAAAAATCCAATAAGTAGAATTTTATAGAATTATTCTAGGTAGTATCTATTAGTAGATAATAATTAAAAATACATATTTTTACCAATAAAATAATTTATTGGTTCTAGTATAAGAAAAACTATTAGAAGTTATTTAGAAAAATCCTAAAAAACTAGAAATATTCAAGAGTCAAGGTTGATAAAGTTTCAGAATAATTTAATATTTTTTCTCAAGCGCATTCTAAAATTATCCTAAGGTGGCAAAAATGTAATTTTAAACACATCCATAGTGGCATGGACAGTTACTAAAGAGGAAAAGGGGAATTTGATTTAGTTTATGGATTTTAGGGTAATAAACTTAACTTTAGGAAAATAAAATAATTTCTAATTATTTTGGAATTTATTAGCAAGTTGATGGAGAAATAAATAGCAAAAACTTAGGCATAAAGAAAGAACATGAAATATTCTATGAAATGTGCTCAGATAATAAGATTAAAAATAGATTATGCTAAGTATTATTCTTGAGATTGGATATTCCTTACAATATTACATTTTAAAGATAAGCTTAGGAAAGAATATACTAAGTATCATACTAATGAATATTTTATGTATTGTGGTTAGATAAGAATATTCTAAGCATATATACTAATATGATAAGTTCAAATAAGAATATTCCTAGGAATTACGCTAACGTGATAAGCTTAAGATAGAATATTTCATGCATCATACTCATATCTTCTCTAATAAATAAGGGAGTTTTAGTTTATTTCCTTCTACATCAAACAAGAGCTTCTCACAATTAAAGAGGGAATTAGAAAGAGAAAATACTATTTATAAGTGTTCTTGCTAGTTTATAATAAGGTTCTACTAGTTCTTTAACTATTTTTAGTGATAATTGGAGAAAAAGGCATTCTTGATTTTTTTATTAGAGGTATAAAATCAAAAATTCCATAAATTCATTTCTCCTCATAGTTCTTTCTTTAAATTCTTCACTAATTTCATGTGTTTTGGATGCTATACTTTGGATTTTAGGCAAAGGATTCAAGCACCTTAAGCATTCATAAATAAGTAGAGATCTACCTTTTTTCTTCTTAGTTTTCTTTCTTGATGATATTCATATATAAAATATATATCTATTTTTGTGATGATTGTTGAATGTTGTGACGAAGTTATGATTATTCATAATAGATTATCTATTATTCTTGTGCTATGGTTGATGATGTGTTGCAGTCATGACTACTGTGGTGGATTAATTTGAAAAGTTTTTTTTTTTTGAAATGTTTTATAATGAAAAATTGAGATTGATGATTTTGAAAATAATTTCTTGAAGATAGTAAAGTTTTGAAAATTGTCAAGTTTAGAAACATGATTTTTACATGAGATTGAAAGAAAAGTTTTGATAAAAAGAGCACTAGTAGGCTAAAAAATTCTATTTTTGATACTCAAAAGATGTTACACAACATTTTGGGATGATAAAATGCATGAAAATTAAGTTAAAAACAAAATGGTTTTAGAAAGCATTTAGAAAGCTTTTAGGTTTCCCTATAGTAGGCAAAAAACTCTATTTTTCATAATATAGTTAGGAAAAACACTAAATTGCATTTTTACATGCATGTTTCGAAATGATTATGTCAAGGTTTTCAAGAAAAAACCACTTTGAAATAAGCTTTACAAGCTTTTAGGTTTTTTATTATTTTCTTTAGAAAAATTTTGTTTTTTGTAAGAAAAGCTTACTACTCTATATTCTAAATTATTTGCTACACTATGTTCTAAACTGTCTAATTAAAATTATTAACTATTTTTACTAAGAGTTGGTAGCAAGAATATGATTAAAATCATACTTGAAAGTTTATGGAATTATATTGAAAAATAGTTTTAAAAAATCAATAGTTTTCAAGAAATAATTAGTTTTCTTACACATGGTTTTCACTAATAAAACATCTTAGAAACTTGCATAACTTATCTTATATTTAAAGATGGATGAAAAATGATTTGTGAAGTGTTTTAACCTTGGCTGGAAATATTTTGGAATTTTCGAAAAAAGTTGCATTAAAACTTGGCTTATAAAAAAACCATGACACTTTCTTTCTCATGGTTTAATGCTTAGTTAAAGTATAAAGTAGTGTAACATGCTTGGAATATGAAAAGGGTTTGAAAATGTCATTTTTTTAATTCTAGAAATTTTTATAAATTTTAACAAAGAATTATAAATACAAGGGATTTTTGAAAACTAAAAAAGACCATTTTGAGGTATTTTGATGGTTGGACGTGTGAGTAATGCAACTTGTTTTAAGCTTGAAAATATTAAAATATTAATTTAAAAACCTTTGTTTTAATTATGGAAATTTTAACAAAAATTTACTAGATTTTTCTATTTTAAATGAAATTTTCAAGTAAAAGAATGTTTGTTAAAATCTAGTATGATTTTATAACTATTTTCTTAGCTTTTAGATGTTAATGTGTAATGATATTGTGTAGTTTAAATATTAGTGGATAGTAAGGATATGTTTGGATGCTTGATCCAAGTATAAGTATGTTAGGATGCTTGATTAAGTAAGAAAAAATGGTTTTCTTACTTATTAGAATAACATATAAATTAAAGGATCAAATCTGCTTAGAAACAAAAGTTGTAGAATTTGGATGATCCAAGTTGAATATATCTAGTTTTGTTGTAAAAAAAATCATGTGATGTATATATCAATCCTAGATTAGTATTTTAATTTATGAATCATACACAATTGCATGTAGTTATAGGCTTAAAAATATGCTTATTCAATAATGAGTATTTTATGAAAAAAATAGACGTTGCTCCATAGTTTTCATGGTGAAACTGTAAGACTAGTGCATGAATATTGACATGAACTGCTCTATGACTTGTATATATACTAATATGTTCATATGTGAGAATATATATGAATAAAGCCCCATGTTGATGAGCTCTTGCAAGTGGTATAATAACATTCAAATGAAAGCATCAATAATGCTTGTAATCACTAGAAAAGTGATGAGATAAAATTGTAAATTTTTATTGTTAGAATATTTTCATATTCTAATTATAGTTATGGTTAGCATTTTGACCTTATCCTATTTATGTAAAATGGGCTAGTGAGAGCCCTATATGAAATTAGCTTTATGTCATATGTGAAATTATGGTTATATATTGAATATGAGCTTTTATGCCATGTTTGACATTATTAGTTTGAATTCCATATGTGATATTGTGACATAATTATATAATTATGAGACCTTGTAGAGAGTTGTAGAGATTGACCCAATACTTTGTATTTTGTGTTACATGGAATGACATATGGTAAAGGGGGAGGTATAATGTTGGTTTGGAGTAACAAGGAGGAACCTTTTATATATTCATGCCATTTAATAGTTATTCTAATGTTTATATTATTTTATGAATGAGTTATGATTGAATCATGTGACTAAATTATACTTTGCTTAAGTGTTTAATAGTATAGTATACAAAATTGCCTAATGAGAAATATTTTTTAGTAAGAAAAGGTTTTTAATATTTACCTTGAATGTAAATGTTATCAAGATTAAAATAATTAGAAATCTTATATGATATCTATTTCACTAAATAATTTATTATTCACTCTACTTATGAATATACTTTTTAGATACTTTACCCTTGATGGCATCCCTTGAAATTGTTGACATGTGGTGGTATAATTATAAAATTGCTTATGGGAGGTTCAAATTCAAATGTTACTTTCATATGAATATAGAAGTATGCCAGTTCAAAATTGACCATGCTACAAATTTTGCTTCAATCCTCGAGGTATTAATAAGAGCACCTACACTAGCATTACTAACCACACAACTAGTAATACTAGATGACTCAACGTACTTCTAGCACATGAAGACTTTGCTACCCTTGACTCTAAAATAGGCCCCACTAATAGTTAATGGGCTAATAACTATCATGTATATCTATTTTTAAAATTATTTGACTCATTACATATCTGTATAATTATTTTACCCTAACAATAATGTTACTACTCAATCCAATTACTTTTATATAATTGTGAATATATGATGCATATTATTATACATGTATAAGTTTGATATTAATCTAATTGTCTGATAGTTTTCACAAAATTATATGGTACAACATGTTAGTTTGCATCAGATTTGAAAAGATAAATAAAAATGATTTTCATTTGCATTAAAGGTAAATCTATATTCACAAGTTTGGAAATATTTATTAAAATAATAAATAGTTACATATTTTAAAAAAGCCTTGATTTGAATAAAGACATTTCTAGCTTCATTTTTGAATTGATATTATTTCTAATATATTTTAAAATAGAATAGGATCATTTGATTTTTAAAGTTTATTTAACTTGGTTTTATTTTATTATATTCATTTCATGGTTTAAACTTTTGTTTTTATTAATGAAACTTAATTCTTTTTAAACATTGAAAAAATTCTTCAATGGTCTTCTTCTTCTTTTTTTCTTGGAGAAAATAAAAAATCTTAGACAAAATTTTATAAATTTATTTCTAGGCCTTCTCAATTTCTATTTGACAATTCATCCATTTGAAAATAGTTCTTGGACAACTATCTGTTGAGATACTACTACAAGAGTAGAAGTTACTTTCCAATAAAAAGATATCTCTTGAAAGAAGTTTTTGTTACCTAAAGATTTTATGCTTCAACTATTTCTAACAATAAAAAATAAGCTTTTTTTTTTGTTTTGGCTTGGATTTTAACTCTAGAAAAAGAGATTATATTTTTTATTTTAGAATTTCCTTTAGAAAGAAAGTAAAAGAATTTTCCAATATTTCTAACTTTTAAAATGAGATTATATCTATTGGTTTTACTTATTATAAGATAATTAAAAGATCAAATCTCATTAATTGTGAAAAATAATTTTTTTGATTTGTTTTTAGAAAAAGAAAAAGTTTTAGAAAAGGATTTAAAAAGGAAGTAAAAAAATAGTGAATTTTTCAACTTGTGTGTATGCATCATACATGTTCTTAAGGAAAATATTTAGAATTATAAATTAGTTAGCTTATAAAAGCTTGTAAAGATATTCAATTAATATCTTTATGTTAGTTATGATGGTCTAAAAAATAGGTCATGATATGCATCCCCTATTAGGATTCCATCATCAAATCATACATATCAATGTTCACATGATTATTAAGCAATTACAATAGCTACATAAGCATACATCAACTTATATTATCATAAAATAACTAAACTAGAAAAATAAAGGTGTGGTACTTGTGTGTATATTTGAGTTTGGAGTTCTAATGATGAATTCTAGACCTCGTAATTGAGTCTGTACTCACATATGATAATCTAAAAGTAACTTTACATGTTATACTCAAGTAGAACTATCTAGAGAGCAACTTTTTATGGATACTCAAGTATGGGCATCCATGAGTGAATGCTGATGCCATACTTGAGTATTACCTATAAAAATGTAGACTTTTTGCCAAAAACACTATATAACTAGTCAATTTTTCCCTAATCTAACCCATTTACTTCCAAAACATAAAATTTCAACACAAGTCTATCATCAATACTCATTTTACAAGTATCCATAACTAACCCATCATACTATAACATCCTATTATCGCAAAATCCTTAACTTTCTAACATAGAAATATAACATTCAACATAATTAAAGGAATACCAATTCATTTAATTTAAGTAGATTACTTACAAATTTATGGAGGAGATGAAAAGTAGTTAAAGGATGGTTGGCTTCCCCTAAACAATACCAAATTAAAGAAGTTTTAGTTGAAATCTCTAACTATCCCTTTTATAAATCAAAACTTCAAGAAATTACTGTTAAAGAATGGTTTTGAGAAGAATTATCTTGGATGTTCAAGCATTATGGATGATTGATGATGACTCGAAGCTTGATCTTGTTAGAATTTTTTAGAAATTGAAGTGAAAATGAATTGAGGAAGGAGACATAGAGAGAGAACCAAAATTTTGGCTTCTAAAGGTGGGGGAAATGAAGTTATAAGGTGTTATGATATTTTTTAGGATAATTTAGTAATTTATGAGGGATTTAAGGACAAAATAGGAAAGATAATTATTAAATCTCCTCTATAGATATCTATTCAAACTCAATTTTATACTAGCCTTTGATTTAATTCTTTCTATATTTGCTATAAAATTTTATTTTTCTCGATTTAATTCTCACTCTAAACATATCCATATTAATCTATTTAAGTATTTGCTTGAATATTCATAAAAAATATAAATATAAAATATAAAATAAATTCTTAATTCTCTAGAGGATGTAATATGCTATCTATTCTTATTTTGATCATGTACTTAAAATAGAATATTTTGTTGAATTCTAAAGGATTGCCGCAAAAAATTCTATGCAAAAAAGTGAAATAATCTGTTGAGAATAGTGAACTTTTGCATCTCAAATTTTAATTTTTACAACAAATTTAAATTTAAAGGGTACCGCAACGGGCAATTTTTTGTGAATACGGTTTGTTCTGACGCAATTGTATGAAATAGATAATCTGTCCAAACTTTGTCCTTTTCCAAATGTCAGCATTTAATTGGTCCAGTTGCCTTATATTCTAGAAGGTTGGAAATCATAAAGGCATCGTAGAATCCTGCCATAACTAATACATGTTTGGGACTTTATTTATTGATTATGTATCTTTCATATTCTTTCCACATAAGAATTAATATGCAAAATTTTAGAATATGTTCACGTAGTGTAATACAAAATAAACACCTACATTTTAAATATTTTAAAACCTAGAGTTATAGATATGATGATAAAAACCAAAAAGAATTCCTCTTCTACCTGGAAAAAAAATAGAGTTAATTTTTGTACATTTTCACCACTTCTTCGTAAAATGAATAAAAGAAAATGAATGAAGTAATTATCAAATCAAATAATGCATAAAGTAAAAATGAGCCTTGCTTGTTCTAGTAGTTGAATTAATGGATAAATCTTACCAAACGAAAAGATTTAATGGATAAAAATTCTATATTTCAGCACAAATGGGTTTATAATAAAATCAAAGGAAAGCACTGGAAATTAATTTAGTCTAAAATATTATTAAATTAATAAGGAGCGCATTGACAGTTGGGCACAAATGAGTTTACAAAATCAAAGAAGATCATCGGGATAACGTTAAAAGATATAAAACTAAATTTTGTGGTGAGTGTTTAATTCGATGAAGGAATACACAATCCCATATATTTTATTTTAATAACCTACTATCGCTAAATTTTGGCAAAAACTTCTGGATTTCTTTTTCTTTTACCCTGAAACAGTGAAACGCTTGTTTAATATTTTTTTATTACTCTCCCCCTTTTTTTATTTATTGTTTGAATGAATTTTTCTTTCTTTTATTTTGTTGCTTTAAAAAATTATTAATATATTTTTATTTTATTTTTGTAATAAATGCTCAACTGCCTTAACATCAATTAATTTTCTGTAAACAATAAATTAATAAAATATATTTTTTACTAAAATTGAAGCTATTTATCTCAGGATTGATTCTAACTCTTTTCAAATGTAATATGTATTATAAGAATAAGTTGATATTATAATATTTAATAATCAAGGAAATAAATAATTATAAACTTTAAATCTAATTATTTAATTAATTATTATTTATTAAAATTTAAAAATTTAATTTATATTTTTTTTATTTACACCTAAAGTATTTTCATAATTTTTTATTAGGTTTAACATAAAAATAATAAATGATAAAATTTTTAATACAAATATTTATAAAAATATAATTCAAAAATATTTATTGAATTAAGAATATCTTGTGGCTTGATCTATTTTTATTAAATCAATCAATTATTGATTAATTTATATTCTATTTTATTCTTCAAATTTTAATCTTACATTTTTAGAGGTGTTGAGTATGCAAAATGATGAAATGTTGGGCGTTAAATGAATAGACCACCCAGGTGGTGGGGCCACACAATAACCTCGCAGGTCAGAAGTTAGTACACGTAACTATAGCGATAAGTAATGGATGGATAATGCCACATAGATCCCTTCGTTCTGATTGATGACCCAGTTTTTCTCTTTTGTACTATTTGCAACTCAGGCATGCATTAGTCAATTAATTAATTTCTCAGCATATAACTCTTTCTTTGTTTACGGTAGGCCCAATTATAATTTTAGTTATTTTGATTGCTTTTATATTTTCTTAAACAAGATATAGGGAAGTTGATAAATTTATCCTCAAAAGATAACTGTAACCTCAAGTTAATCCTAAATTTATATTAATATTAATTAAATCCAATTTCATTTAATAGTTAAGGGATATACTAACAGAATTGGATTCAATTAACATCAACATAAAGTTTAAAATTAATTTGATATCAAACTAATTTTTTAAAAATAAATTTATCCATTTCTTATTGTAGTATTCTATTCAGTAGTGTACTTTATGTTAAAATGAATTTTTAACGCTGGCTTGGTAAATACATTAAGCCCTTTGAATAAGTAAAATAGTGAATGTTATTTTTGTTACAACAATCTTACTTTCTACGTTGGGTCAAAATTTAAGTTGTTTAACATCCACATGAACTGATTAATCCAACAATCTGCGAATTCTCTTTTTCTTTCTCTATTTTTATTTACATTTCTCACCTCTAAACTAACCAAACCCACAATACTAATTTTGACTTCAACCAACTCATGCTTACTCCAAGAACCCAAAATTTTAAATCGTAGCCTAATTCAACTTAAAATAATTGTAAATTAATATTTTTATTCATAAATTAATCATTTCAAAATTAATTTATTTTTATTATAATTTATTCAATCCAATCGTTAGTTTCATTGAGAATATTATAAATATGTGAGTTGAAATTTATAATTATTATTTTTAACTTAAAATCATTTGAAAAAGTTTAAAACAATTTTTTAAAATAAAAAGGAAAAAGTTTGTGGACCAATTTGTTGGGTTTACATATTGCAAGTTTTAGATTCAAACTCTCACTCTCATTTGGGTAATTGCAATTTTTGCATTCTCATCTGATCCAATTTATTTATGACAAGTTCGCCCAAACTAGTTTGTGGAGAGATCAAATGGTCAATCCAATAATTCTAGGGAAAGTTAACTCATAATTGTAGAAATGGTTTGCATATGAAAGGAAATAGTCCTTGAAAGATAAGGATGATATTAAATTAGTCATAAACTTTATATACTAACATCAATTGAATCTATACATTAGTCTTAATGAAATTGGATTTAATTGATATTAGTATAAATTTTAGGATCAATTTGATGTCAATGCTATCTTTTAACATATAGTTTTTTGTTGTTTACATTAGTTTTAATTATGATTTTAGTTATTTAAATTCATTACATTTATTTTTTTAAATAAAATATTTATGCTAATTTTTATAATATTTAAATTGCAAGAAATAAAATTTCTATTAACAATTTTTATCAAATTAAAGAAGAAAATTTCTAATTGAGGGAATATTTTCCCATATTATATATATACATATATACATATATATTAATAAATGAGGTTTGTATTTATATATATTATTTAGTAGGTGTTTAGTTTGTGGAATCAAATATTCCTTAAAATCATAATATTTTCAAGAACATGATTTCTAAGAACTTAATTCTTGAGAATATGATATTCCCATATTTGGTTCAATTAGAAATTTTTGTAAGAATGTTATCCTATTATATTTTAATTATTTTAAATATTTTAAAAATATAGCTTAATTATAAAAAATATCCTTATTAAAAATTTAGCTATTACTAGTGGTATGTAGTAACCAATAATGGTCACTAATAATAGGTGGCAGTGGTGGCAAATGATGGTCATTGATAATAGGTGGTGGTTAGTGATAATTAGTGGTAGTCATTGATAGTGATTCATAATCGATAAGCCTAAGCATTAGGAGATTTGGATAAGTTTTGAGACAAAATCCAAACCACTCAAGCAATATTTCAATTGCTAATAATGTAACCATTGTTGACTATTTAGTGCTTAAAATCAATAAATTAGGTTGAATGCAATTTGTTTTGGGTCAAGCGATTTGAGATAGATTGTGTAGGTGTAATGTGTTTCTTCATTTTCTCACTAAAATCAATATATTTAAAATTTCATTTTGATGATTTGTTGTTCATTTTCAAGTAAGAAAGCAGATGGCAAAATATCTTCTACTAGAATGTGTTGCAAAAACAAATAAAAATGAGACAATACACATAAGTTAATTTTATATTTGGCTTGTAGATTAAACATAATTGTGAAAATAACTTATAAACCAATTAGAATTAAAAGGAGAAAGTAAAAAATATGAATTTATCAATAATGAAAACTAAAAAAAAGAGTAAAAATATATAACAAAGAGAGAGAGAGAGAGAGAGAGAAAGGAAGAGAAAGGATGGAGAATCGAGAGCACAACATTCTAGAAGGTTATAACATTAAATATTAAGGACACCAAAGGGAAAATGAAGTTTAATTAAAAGTAATCAATTACTTTTGGATTAGTATGGATCTTTTCTTCTATAATTGAAGTCGATTGCAAAGTAAATTGTCCTTAATTTTTACATCTATTTTTGATTGAATAAAATATAAAATTAATAATATGCAGTTATTTTTGGATTAAATTGGATGATTTTTATTGGATGTTTCCATTTTGCTCACCTTAGTGGCCAATGATGAATGGTGGTTAATTGTGATTATCGATAATAAATGGTGGTGAACGGGGGTAACCAGTGGTGGGTAGTGGTGAATAGCGAGCATTAGTGGTAGGTAGTGATTGATAATAATCATTAACAATTGATGGTAATCAACAGTGGTCATTAGTAATAAGTAGTCATGAACAATAATCATTGATCATGGGTGGTAATGAATGATTAGCAATAGATAGTGACTCACAAAGGTCATTAAAAATTAATGTTAGCTAGAGGTGGTCACTGATGATAGTTGGTAATAAGTAGTGATTATTGATAGTATATTTTTTTAGGTGATAATTGATTATCGTAAGTAGTAGAGTGGACAAAATAGTCTTTTTATATCAATTAAACATTTTTATGTCATAAAAATGTAATATACCCACCCCCTTCTCATAGGAATATTATAGAGAAATATTAGGCTAGAAAAATTCCCATGAATTACTTTTCTAAAATTTTAAACTAAACATTGAAATCTCATATTCCTATTAAACATTTTTTTTAAATGTAAGAAAGAGTTTGCAAACTAAACATGTCCTAAAAGTCATACTAAATATAAGGAGTATTGAATTTTTCTCTTAATGACTGCTAAGTTTGAAGTTAAGTAAAATTTTGTCTAACAATTAAGATTTTTAGCAAATAAAGTTATTAGTTTGCATTTGATTTTATTTAATTTTTTTATTAGAAAAATTAAAAATAAGATAGTATTGATTTGAGAATCAAACATAAAATAATGTTGTACTTGGAGTTAAACATTATATTAAACCTTAATATTATTATTTTCACTTTTCCTTTTCATTTGCCATTGTATTAGTAAATATCAAATCTTTTGATTTTTTTTAAGAATAAATTTAGACTGGTGACTCTAATTATCCTTCTGAAGCATTGGCCTCCTATACAATAGATATGGTTTAAATTTAATTTATTATTAATTTATATTATTATCTATTCATACCTATTGCCATGTCCATAAATTTTTTTTAAAAGATCCTTCTTGTTGATAAAATTTATTGATTATTATTTTTTAATGAGGTGTTGTGTTCTTATTTACCAATAAAGTAAAAAATTTATTGTTAGTAATTTATGAATGTCAATGACTTTTCAAGTTCTGCATTATTTAGGAAAATCAATTCCAAAGGTATATAAATGATAATCTTGTATGAATTTATTAATGAACTTTCCATAGTAATTTTATATACATAAAGAATCAAAGATGACTCTTGAATTTAAATTGTGAACAAATGATTTTCTTTTATATCAAAACTTAAAAATTTTGAAGGAACATATTTGTTTATAACAATTATCTTAGTGAGAAGTCACTTTAAAATACATGACTATTTATAACAGGTATCTAGTGAGAAGTCACTTTTAAAAGACGTAACTATTTGTAATAGGTATCTAGTGAGGAGTCACATTTATTTTACAATTTTAAATAAAGCTTTCTATTATATTATTTTCACTACTTCAAAATGGAGAGTTTTAAGTTTTGTTGTATCTTAGAGGTATAAAAACTTTTAGGAAAGTGTAATACATGCCTCAAAATTATTTCCTTCTTGTTCAATCTTTCAAAACATTTTTTCTTTTTCCATCTTTCTTCACCATTTTCCTATCACTTCATCTCCACCTTATTTTTTTAGTTAATCTAAAAGCTTTTATCACTAATGATAGGATGTATCAAATTAAATATTAAAGATAGATTGTTGAGAATTTAACACAAGTAAATGGAGGAAATATAGGATAACATATTTGTTCATTCTAACAAGCATTTGAAAAACTTTCAAGGAATGTATTAGGATAAATCTATTAAGAAAATAGATAGCCAATGTTATGTTAGAAAGTTATCAATATCGAAATTATATACTTGGATATGAATTTTGCTCCATGTTATTCTCATTGAATGTATAGGTGCACATTTCATTATTTTTTTTATTTTTAAAATATATGTTATATGATTGATTTTGATATTTTTATGTATTATTTTATATCCAATTTAATGATATAAAATAAAATATATTTTACATAAAATATAAGATATATCATATGAATATTTATGAAATCTAGTTTATCACTATTTGAAAAATAGTTAACTAGATGTCATGAAATAATTTAGATGTGACTTGTCATTTTTAAATAGAAAGGAAGCTTGTAGGATGGAAATATGTATATTGTTAAATTCTCACATTTTGAAAGGTCATATTGAATGAAAAGATATGATAATTTATATTGCACGTTAGTTTATATCAAAATGTTTGTTACTTTACATTTAAGAGATATGATGGTTTATATCTAGAAGATATATTGGTTCACATCCAAAAGGCATATTATTTCATGTTTAAGGGATATGATGGTTTGTGTTAGAAAGACATGATGATTCATGTTTAATAGACATGATATTACATAACCAAGAAGCATAATGATTCATATTTAATGAACATGATTATTCATGTGCAAAAGGCACAATAATTATGATAAGAAAACATGATAGTTTATGTTTGATATACATGATGATTCATCCATAAGAGATATAATGGTTTATAATAAAAAAGGCATAATAATTCATGTTTAAAAAAATATGATGATTTGTATGCAAATGATACAATGATTAATTATATGCAAGAGATGTCATGGTTCATGTACAAGAGACACGATGGTTATAAAAGACATAATGATTCATGTACAAAAGATATGATAATTCACATGCTCAAGATATGCTTCTTCATATGTAAGAGACACAATGATTCATATTATTTCATAATTAAAAATATAATGATTCAAGACTTAGGTCAATTCTTGAATTCAGTAAACATGTTGCATCATCTTATCATTTTGATATATTATCTTTGATAAATAAAAAGGAAAATTTGTAAACATAATATGCTTTAAGTGATTATGTTCAGTAACTAAGGAATGACACAAGAATAGTTTAATTTTGTGTGAAATGTCAATGTTTTAAGCATAAAAATAATACTTATTCTATGTGCAAATGAGTATTATAAAATTAATTATGTTTATAAGTAAAGTATATGCATACTTGTTTTTTATATAAATTTGTTTTGTGTGAATGATGTTAAGAGACGTTTGACCTTCAAGATAAATGAAAGGTAAATGTTATATTGAATACATAAGTGTAAAGATATTATATTATTATTTGAGAAATTGTTCAATTTTACAAATTAAGCAAAATAGAAATGAAAAGTTATTATCTTAAATTCAAAAAAAATCTTTCTTGTATTTATCTCTTGGCTAATAAAGAGATAAGAACCCTTTTTATAATTATTTCACATAATTGCTTGTTGATTATTTATTTACATTAATCATATTAATGTTATTGATAATTCTACATATATAGTGTATAAGTTATATGAGTGCTTCTATTGTTTGCAAGTTTTAAAAGGAACAAAAACATGGCAAATACTAATAATTTAAAAAATCCTACAGGAATATAAAAGATTCATAAAGTTAGGATTGTTTAGTGTTATAAGAAGGAAACATAAATCCTAGTTGGGTAAGTAATTAGTGATAATGACGTCTAAATGTAATGTTATCCATGATGATGAAACTAATTTAAAACCTCTAGTTAGTAAACATCTAAAGCTTATTTCTTTATGAAAATTGAGTTTAAAACTTATGAAACTCATTTTCTTATGAAATTTAAGTTTCGTTACTACAAATTTACCTTTTAATATTGCCATATTTGCATTGGTTAAATTAAAAATGGACATATATGTTGGCACAGTGGTACTTTTGTAAAAAA
Source organism: Sindora glabra (assembly GCA_020226215.1). NCBI lineage: Eukaryota > Viridiplantae > Streptophyta > Magnoliopsida > Fabales > Fabaceae > Sindora > Sindora glabra. Next base: position 23,145,881 of record CM035231.1, on the reverse strand, counting down.
TTGAAATTTATCATCTTAGTTATATTAATGGGCTCACATTAATTTTTTATGGGAGATGAAGGGTTAGACATTGGCAAACTTAAGATAATGGTTTTATATTAAACCAATATTAAATATGAATTACTATGTCGGTTCTTAATCAACCATCATTTAAATGAATATAATGAGAAATATTAGACATTAGTTGTGCATTAAACCAGCATCTAAAAGAATGTCAATAGCCAATTAATATTATTATTTATAATATATTAGAAATAATGAAGTTTTAGATGTTGATTTTACTTTGTAACCTTCATTTAAAGGTTATTTAAAGTCAATTAATGTTCATATTTATGGTGTTATTAGAAACAATAAAGCTCATTTGTATTTTAATAGTCAACTCATTTAAAATACATTATGGTATTTATGAGGCAAACATTGAAAATGTTAATTGGTGAAATAATTGACATTTAAAAGGTATACTAACAAATAGAATATGAAAATTCAATTTTAAGATATTAGTCATATGTTAATGATCAACATATAATGTATTGTGTTACCTATAAATTGCACTTCAGTCTCTATTTAAGACATCTCTGTAATGCCTTAATCTTCATGTCTAATTCTAGAGTTTAGTTCTCGTTCCATCTCAAAAAGCCTAATTGAAAGAGGCTTCAAATCTTTTTGAAGGACTTACCTTTCATTTAACATTTTAGGTCTTATAGTGTATGTTTTTTGATAAAATTTATAGCTTTCTCTTAAAAAAGCTTCTCAAGATGGAAAGAAAGGCCATCTTTGAATTTATTTTAAACTCTAGTGTTGATAATGAAGGTAAATGTATTAGTGAGATATTAAAAACTTGTATTAGTTATTGCTAAGATGGAAGCCTTCATCTACTACGATTTCTTCATAATGGCAATGAAAAGGTCTCTTTTCATTATTACCTTGTTGTATAACAAATTAGTCCTCAGAATCAAATGTGGAGAATATTCAACAAAAAAGAATTAACAGTGAGAAACCAAGTTGAAGATAATTAGCCTTCAAATGAAGTTGTATATTGTATTAAGTAATGCATTTGCTTATTAAGTTATATAATAAATTGAGATACTTTGATGTATGTAAATAAGTTTATAACTATTTATTGTATTTTATTGATGTATTGGTATAAGGAAGTTCATAAAAATGAATAAAATTACAATTTCATATATATTTCTTTTTTATCATACATTTCTTATCTTATATAAATAACATTTCTATGTTTAGATGGTTTACTATATTTGAATGTATAATGGGATAAAAATTTTATATTAAATGTTCAATATAGGTTTCACAACATTTCAATATATTGATTTGTTCTGTGTATTAGTGTGATAAATAGAATATTTTGCTAAGAATAGAATATTTCATTATGATGAGAAAAAACTACAATTGTTTCTTTCTAAAAATTGATGAATTAAACTATATTTTACATATTTAAGAAATTATTTTGCAATAAAAACTATAAAACTATGTCTAGTGTTTGAAATGAATCGACATGGAAATAATTATGTAAGATGGAAGTTGTTTGTCATTCATCATGTTATATGCACTATTAAGATTTTTACATGAAACATTGAATGCTAAATATTGGTTTCAGCATACAATCGATGCGAAATATACAATGACATTGTTTTACTTTTCAAATAATTCACTAAAACAAAGGTATAGGTTGAAATAGATAGTAATCTTTAATTCTGCATGAAAGAACAAAGTAGAAAGCTTTGCAATCTTCCTTTACAAAGTCATTCAATCTTAAGGAGATACTTCTACCATAGTGCAAAAAAAGTCACCTTCAACATATCATTCATCCTTTAACTTGTTAAAGTCATCTTCGCTGCATTAAGGTGCATTTGCAATTTTTATTGAGCTTGGATATAAGAATAATGAGTAAAAGGTATAATTGATGGATATGGCATGAGAAAGGTAAGTTATCTAGTTCATGTCATACCTATGGAGGCAAGAGAGTCCACGATGATGATGACATAAATGTAAGAGTAGATGATCAGTTAGAGGATATGATTTATGATGTTAAAGATACTTTCATTGGGTGTTGAAACATCCTTTATAAGTTGTTAAGAGATACGAATAAGCTTTTGTATTTAAGTTAGACCAAAATTGCATGATTATCTACTATGCTAAGATTGTTCAACTTACAACAAGTATCTAGTGAGAAGTCGTTTTGAAAGACATTACTATTTACAACAAGTATTTAGTGAGAAATTATTTTGAAAGATATGGGCATTTGTAACAAGTATCTAGTGAGAAGTCACATTTGTTCAACATTTATAAATAGGGCTTTTTATTATAATATCTTCACTGCTTCAAATTGGAGAGTTCAGTTTTGTTGTATCCTAGGGGTATAAAAACTTATAAGAAAGTATAAGACATGCGTCAAAATTATTTCCTTCTTGATTAATCTCTCAAAATACTTTTCTTCTTATTTCATCTCTCTTTACCATTTACTTGTCACTCTATCTCTACCATATTTTTTTTAACATTTTATACTAATAATAAATCAAATTTAAACTAATATGTATATATATATTAAGATAAATTTATTCCAAAAATACTATATATTAACTAAAAAATAAAAAATGCAAAATTCCTTCATTAATTTTAGGATGGTTATATTTTATCCCATTAACTTTGGAAATTTGTAAATTAAATCATTTTATTAAATGAAACTTGTAGTTAACACTCATAGTCTACTTAATTATTTGTCTTATTAAATTACATAACTTTTTCAAGAATTTTTTAAATAAGAATCATGATATTAGTGTATGTTGGTTCATTACATCACTTTTTGCACTTAATTTTTATGTTATATAATTAATAAAAAATTAAATTAGATATAAAAAAAATTTAATGTAATACTTGAAAATGAGTTACGAAATTATGTAAAAAAATAATATAATAAAATAACATATAATAATATTATGACTCTTATTTAACAAGTTAAAAACTTACATAACCTAATAAAATGGTTAATTAATAAGTAAATAGTGCATGTTAATTGAAGGGTTTTTTTATATTATTTAAAAGTATGGTTTGTAACTTTTCATAGTTTATAAGGATAGAATGTAGCCATCCAAAAGTTAAAAGGAATATTTTACACTTTTCTTCCAAAAATAATTTGTATTCTATTACATGATGTTAATGACCAAGTCTTATTCTATTAATTATATAGTTTAGGTTATAAGTTATATAGTTTTGAAAGAGTTTCCCATTTAAAAGATCTCATAATAAAAATTTGTTACAAAAATATGTATAGGAGAATTTATTAATACACATAAAAATATATCCTATTAACATATATATTAGCAACACTACAAGATAAGTTTTGAACTTGGATCTTGATGAAATTCTCAACCTTCCCTTTCCATTATTCAAGAAACAATGCATAAAGTTTAAAATTACACATAGATATGAAGGCTAAAGCCTTGTGAAATTCCAAAAAGAAGCCATCAAGAGCATTCTTATATGTTGCCATTGTATTATGATGTCAAATATTATGGATATGAAATTATATCTCTTATAAGCAAAAAAAGATCACCAACAGCAAACAACAAAACATGAATATCATATAACTTAAATTAAACATTCTATAACAAGTATTCTTATGATAGTATTTGAGAAAAGTAACTAACATTAGACATATCTATCATCTCTTTTCTTCTTCAAAAAATTAAGAATAATAATATAAATAAAAAAACCATAAACTAGATAGGTAAAGTTCCTTTATCCCTAAGCAGTTAATAGGCCATTTTTGAGAAAATGGTGTTAATTTTATCTTTAGTTCCATGCATTCTATTCAATTTTTGGATTCATAGGCATGTAATAAACTAATCATAGGCTTTTCTTCATTTTATGCAATACACATCTTGTGAAATGCCAAGTGATTTGGATAAAGTTCTTGTGGCCTCAAAGAAGTGTTGTGAATAAGAAATATTCAAACCAAAAGTAGATTATGTTATTATGGCCTTGATAAGTCTAGTACCATCACAGTAGGGTCCAAACTATCATAAAAAGGAGTCTTATAAGGCTAATGAAGGAGCTAGATGAAAAAGAAACATAATAGGCAAATTATGTAGAAACACTTTCTTATATAATGAAACTTTGGTTATCTATTGCCTTTTGGCTTCAAGACATCAATAAATCAATGCCTGTATGCCACATTATAGCTCTTTTCATTCTTGGGATGTAAGCTTTTTAAAAACTTGATTTAAATGAGCCCTAAAATAGAATTGTCAATGTTACAAGCCTCCATTATGGAATGAATTAAGTTATATTTTAGGATCCCATAATCAATCAAGTGGGTAAGGTAAAACTTTTGTTGATGAAAAATGATACTTATCTCTTGAAGATAGAAGGGATAATTATGTATAATCTTCTAAAAAGCCATATTCTTGTTATTAGAGCATACAAGTAAGGATGATGTTTTCTTTTTTGAAAACAATAAGCATTTTGTTGGTAAAAATGGGTTTTAGCATTGGTAACCACAAACTTAATAAACTTTTTCCTTTTTGAAGACAATTGTCATCATATTGTTAGTAGAAGTGAGAATAAAGATGTAAAGAAAGCCAATCGTGCAAATTACTTGTTGCATTGTTATGTTTTGAAAAAGTTGGCAAACCCTGGCATCAAGAGTTAAGCCTTTAATCATTTCCTCTAAAATTAATTTTCTATCTTCTAATGTGTGAATTTCTTTCTTCTAAAACATGAGTGCTATAACTTGTTGTTTGATAAACTAGAATACTTCTTTTCATAGGTCTTGAAAATGATTAACAAAATACTTTTTTTTTTTCACCTTCAAGATAGCAGCATCCAAATCAAAATTAAAAGGATCCATATGAATTTTTTTAGTAATTTTTATGGCAAAAAATATGAATATATATATGAGAATTACCAAACACAATAAGGCAACACATTCTTAAATTTATCGAGATTTATAGCAATTGTATCCTAAATTTCTTCTTAAGAAGAATTCCTCATATAATCATATGTATCTAAAAAATCTATTATGCTATTTGGCAAAAGACTAGGCTTTTTTAAGGTTTTTTTTCCTTTTGCAATTAAGTAGGATATCACTCTATTTCAAAAAATCCTATCTTGAGCTTAAAACTCATTGTGTAGAGTTACAAATCGAAGATTACTAATTAATAATCAAGGAGTCATTGGAAAATGAAAATAATTTCCCAAATCTAATGTGAGCTTGAATATACTATTATGGTTTGTAAAATCAAAACAACAAATTTGATAATTTGGTGGACTTAAATATTAAAAAGGTGCAAAAACATAAAATTTCTGCAAAAGAACAAGTGAAGATACGGAAATATTGCTCTTTTATGGTGATATGATAGTAAAAAACAATTAGGTGGTAAAGGATAAGAGGTTAAGGAAATGGAAGAGGGAGAGTTGAAAAGCTATAACTATTGATTAATTATTGATGCTCCATTAACACTGCTAAAAGAGAAAGATGGTGTTATAGTTAGTTCAAGGAATCTGAGTCCTCCTTGCAAAAAAAATAAAAAATAAATATAAACTAACTTAAATGTATAAATTGGTAGATTCTATAGTCTAAATGGATATGTTTATTATATGATGTGCAACAAGATAACAAGCTAACATCCCGTTAATTAATAACATGGATTAATAATTTGTATCGAGTTAATTTGTTCATAAAATAAGTTAATCCATTTAAGTCATTTAATAATTTTAACTAATAAAATTATTTATTAAATTTAGTTACTTATTATTTATTATAAAATTATTTTTAATTATTAAGAAAATAATATTTTAAAATTTTATCATCATTTTATTAAAATAAGTGTTTTGTATTTTTAATCCATATATATACCTATTTATAATTTAATTAATAATTATTTTTTAAATAATATTTTTAAAATTTTAATGTAAATTTTTAAATAATTTAATATATCAGGCTGAACTCATGTAAAGGTTTTACATTCATGTCGAATTATCATGACAAAAAATGCCACCCTAACCTAATAGCAATAAAATTGAATAATAGCATTTATTAATATTGATTCTAACACTTGGTTAGCAAGTGACTCAAATTATATAGTTAAAGAGAATATTTAGTAAATAACTGACCTAGTTTTTAGCTAATTTGAGGTTTTAACTAATTCACCAAGTCAAACAATTGTTTTAGATATTTAATAAATTGTTATTTTGATCAATTAATTATCCCTAATCAAGTAAATTGAAAACATTAGGGAACCCAACATTTTTAATAAGCAAATTTATAAAGGTTATATAAAAAAAATAAAATTACCTTTAAACTATATAATTATATGTATATATTATTTTTCTTGAAATATTAAAGAGATAAGTTAAACCCCAAATCTTAAGATATACAAGAAGTGCTTAACCATTAAACTATTAAATATTTTTAATTTTATATATGCCAATTTAATATATAATAGAATATAATATTTTTTCATAAATAATAAATAATCATTTAACTTTTCATTAATTAAATTTATATAATAAAATTAATATAAATTAATAAATTATATATTATAATATGTTAAAGATTATGTTATATAACTATTTAATAAATTTAAATTCTTTTCATGTCAAAAGTAAAAATTAATAAGATTAATTTATGTATATATATATATATATATATATATATATATATATATATATATATATATATATATATATATATATATATATATATATATATATATATATAATAGTTTTTTTTTGTTTGTGGTTTGGTTTTTAAATTGTGGCTTAAATAAAAAGAGATCATTTGAAGTACAAAATATTATGAAAAGGTTTATTTTTTATCAATTCACTTTCTTCTTAGAAAAATGTAATAATGAAGGTGATATATATATATATATATATATATATATATATATGAAAATAATATAAACATTATAATATACATGAATAGAATATTAAAAATTTGATCTAAAATAATACAAATTACAAAAATGAAGGTAGACACCTAAATATATTTATTTCTTAAAAGAAATAATAATAAATTTTAATGATTTATTTTTATATAATAATTTAATTAGCAATAAATTATAATAATATATCTTTTAAAAGAAATTTTAATTTAATAAATAATATATAAAATTTAAAATATCATTAAATTAAAATAATATGCTCAAATAAATTATAAAATATATTTATATTCTTATATGTAATTTTATATATAAATAGCTAATTTTAATAAACATATTTATTCAAATAGCTAATATTATTAGTTCGTCAAATTAGTTAATATAATTAACAATTATCTAATTGAACTAGTTAACTAATAATGTAGTTAATTGATTGTCAAATAAGGCCACAATGTGATGATTGTTGACAAGGATATGAAATTTGTATAGAAGTCCTTATATTGCATGCTAGGCTTGAACTTGATCATTTCATTTTGCAAGAAAAGCTCAAAGAAATTAAGATTTTAGAGAATTACTTCAAGGAAGATGCAGGGATTGTGTCAAAACAAAGGTGGAAGATGTAACATGAGTTGGAAAGTTTTCATCCTAACAAAATTAATAATTTTATCTCTGAAATTATAATGATTGACAAAATTATTGTTTAATTATGTAATGTTACAATTTTATTCCTAAATAATAATTTATATATATAATTTCATCCCTCCATGTAGTAATATAGGGACAAATTGTCTACATGAATCTATATAAAAGAATAAAATCATCTATGTGGATCATTTCTAAGGCAAAATTATAACTTTATATAATCCAAAGATCATTAATTTTGTCTTTTTATGTTTGTCAATACTATTGAGTATTGCTCTTAGTTACAGTAAGACAAAATCTTTTTCCATTAATTATAGCAAGTACCCTTAGTATCTTTTTGCAATTGGTATGTTCCCTTAGCTATAGACTTGCATTATTTCATCTCACTACCAAACTATGCAATATGTAAACTCTATTTGGCTTATTATGCCATTCCAATGGAATTATAGTTTCAAATTGCTCCTTTCTATTTTTTTTATTGCTTTTTATCTCTCTTCTTTACATTTCTATGTAATTTTTGTTGTTGATCCCTCAACATAAGCCCTAAACTTTGCTTTTTACAATTATTATCATATTGTTTATGTATAAATTGCTAAACACCATTTAGGTTCAATTATTTTTTATTTATGTTTTGGATTATATTTTCATATTTGATTTTTTTTCAATTTTCATATAAATTCTTATCACTTTGTTTAATCTATGCAAATGATATTTGGTCTTGCAATTATATGCTTCTTGATACAAAAAATTACTCAAAAACAATATCCTTAACTTACCTTCATGTTTTTTTATCATTTCATTCAAGTATTTAATATTTATTTTAAGTGATTCATTTTTTCATTTTTGATTTTGACATTTGTATGAAGGTTGGCATATTGTGGAGGTAAGTTATGTAAAATTATACTAGATAGAAATTGAGGTTGTATGATTTCTAACTTATAACTTTAAGCGCTCTTCCCATGTAATTTGTTAACTCACCATTTATATCCGTCTTTTATTTCTTTCCTTGATAAATCTAAATAATTTTCATTTGCAATTATTTTAATTTGTTTTTAATTCTTGTTTAATGACATAACTAGAGCACATAGTTGTTCAAATCTTTACACTAGAAATTTTTACAGTAGAGGTTATTAATTAAGAGCTTTTCATTACATTTCAGCTTTTTATCATATCTTTTTTTAATTGGTAAATTTTAGGACTTTATTACATTCCACCATATGTTGATATTAAAAATAAAATATAGTATTGAATGTTAATGAAAATTGTCATGTGTATACAGACTTTGGCTTTAAAGGTAAAGAATATCTCTTTCATTTATACAAAAAGAACTTTAACAATTAATAAAGTAATAAAATTCACTCACAATGATGATTATCCTTATGACATATTGTATATGAAATACATTTTTATTGTACTATACTTTGGAGGAAAGACAATATAATGCTACTAAAAACTTATGGTTTTACTTTAGTATTAGTTTTTCTTCCTCCTTGCTTTCATAGATATTATAATTTTTTTAGATAGAAAATATGGGTATAGTCTATTAAATGGGAAAACAATAGAGTAAAGTTACATTGAGCTAGATTTGAAATCTAGTTTACTGTACTTTCTAAGTGATGCCAAACTAGTGGCTAAGCTTATAGATAGATTCTTTTATTTTCTTGATGATTGATAATATAATAGGATCTATCTAAAGTTTGTAAAATTTATTGCAAATCTTTAAAAGGGATGAAGAATTTATTTAGGACTATTCATCTAAAATCAAATTAAATCCATGTTTAGTTGAAGTTGGTTTGATTATGGATGATGAGTCATCCATATGTCTCTATCAAAGAAAGGCAACATATGGCTGGGAAAGTTACTCACTATTAAGTCCTTTAAATTTATCACATTCGAGGGATTGATTTATATACTATACTGAGTAAGCAATTTCATTTCCTTCCAATCCTCAAAACAAAAGAAAAAGGATTTCTTACATATCAGCTTTTTGTTTCATATTAAATTATTTTATATACATCTTTAATGATGACAAGAACTCTTATGTTGATTATTGCTCTTTGATTGTACAAGTAGTATGGAGATTTTATAAATAAGTGTTACAAAAAGATAAATTAACAATTTTCAAAACTTACACATAATATTAGATGAAATTTGATAATGTTTTGAATAGACTATCATCGAAGATATCAAAGGACCAAAATTTATGATTCAAGTTTCCCTAAATTACATGTGGAAATTCTCAATATAAGTGTTGTTTCATAGGTCAAATGCCATGCCACTTCTCACACATTTAAAGAAGCATTATGTAGTTGAAGTGCTACTCTGGACTCCTTTGCTATGCTTATTAACATTAGTTAGGCCTATTTTGGATAGATAGAATATTGTGGTTAACTTTTAAAATTTACCAAAAAAGCCATAAGAATTGTCAAATGGAAAAGATGGGGAAATATTGAAACAAGTGGAGTTTATTATTAACTTATACAATAGAGTTTTTTTCCTTTATTTTTTAAGAAGTTCTTACTTGCCTAATAAGCATATAAGTTATGTGTCTTAAATCAATAAAACATTATTAACAATTTAAAAAGGTAAGTTGAGGAATTGATTATTTTATTAATTAATGAAGTGTCAATATTTTAATCATTCATGGTACAAATTGGGCAACTAAAAGCTTCTCATTTTGCCTTTTTTTATCAAAAGTTTGATGATGCTCATTTTCTTCTTACACTCATACAATTGATATTATTTATGTGAATTCCACCTACATACCAATAATGAAGAAATTAAAGGAAAAGGAAAAAATAATGAACATATAATAAAAAATAAAAAATAAATAAATTTATTTATTTTTTAAAGGGAAATATCTTTTATCTTTAGTTACGTGCTTAACTTATTTCATGTCACATAGGATATCAGGTTATGTATTTCCTACTAGTAAAGGAAACAAAATTGGTGTTATGACTAAATATGAGTGGTTTTAATATTTAAGAGATAAATTTTTTCAAATATGTGAGATTTTAAAAGATTAGAGGGATAAATTTATTCAAAAAAATCTTAAGAGATATGAATAAAACTTTTGTGAAAGTTAAATGACCAAATTTGCATTTTGGCTAATTTTTAATTTCAATTGGCCAAATGAGAAATTTTTAATTCTTTGAAAGTGTGAAAATCATTTGAGGTGTAAATGAACACTTTTGTATTGATTATCTAAAACTTGAAATATTTCCTTATTCTTTCAAGTGGAAACAAAAATTCATAAGTAAAATTTTTTTACTAATTAACAAGCTTTCCTATATATATGTATATATATTATTGTTTCCATGAACCATAAGCTTCCACTTATACTAAAAACAATCCAACACTAACAATTCAATTATAATCATCTTAATTAGTGAAACTCCTAAATTTTGATTCATGCAACATGTAGCTCAACTCATAAATCTATATCATATTTAAAGTAGTCAAATTATTGTAAATGTGAAGTAATGTAAAATAAGATTACAAATCTAAATATACACTTATAAATATTTAAATAGTTTATAAAATACAAAGCCAAAGAAAATGTAATACCTTCTTAATTATATTCATGATTATGTAAAAAGCACAACAACACTTTGAATGTAGGATACAATTGCTAAAAGTGCATTATCTTTATAATTCCATAACTAGAGATCAACAGAAAATGAATATGTGAATAACATATCAAAACCAAGAACTAAAAAATCAATTAAACAAAATCTTTATAAAAAAGTTATATTCATGTTCTTGTAGAAAGCATAGTAATTGTTAGAGTAGGATACACCTATCAAAAACTATAATTCTCATAATTTCATAAATCAAGATTAGTTAAACATGAAAATTGTGAAAGAAATATGAAAACCATGAACTAAGAATCTGGGAATCAAAATCTTTGTTACCAAGTCATATTCATATTCCTATAAATAAGTACAACATTTAGTGGAATAGGATGCACTTGCAATAAACCATTATCCTCATAATTTCATAATTAGATATCAATAAAACATGAATATGTGAAAGATAAATTAAAACCATAAACTAAAAATTTAGGAATTAACTTTATTAACAAAATAATATTCATGCTCTTATAGAAAGCATAACGACTTTTGGAGTGTGTAGGATAAACTCACAAAATTCATTATTCTCATAATTTCATAATTACATATTGAATAAGTGAAAATGATATATCAAAACCACAAATTAGAGATCTCAAATCCAAAATCATGTGCCATCATTTAAGAAGACACCTTTAAGGTCATAGAACATGAATGCAAATTTCATAATAGAAAACATGAAATTTTAATATTTCTTCATCATTGTTATACTAATAGTAGCAGCTATGCCATTTCCTAACATAATTGTTAAAACTTGCATCTTTCTAATTGTAAGTTCTTATCAACAACATATGAATAAACATTAACATGGAATTAATGAATAATCTTTCACAACAAAGAAGCAGTAAATAAGGTGAATGAAAAAAGAAAATAGATAAAAATATAGAAAAAAGAGAGAACAAAAAAATATTGCACAAGAAAATGAATATTAATTATTTTTCAACTTTGATTGTTATATTATTTTATAATCTATAAATCTTATAAAAATTGAATCAATGGAGCTTTTCATCTCATTCAAACAAGTTATTAAACAAATAGAGTGTAGATGGAATAATAATTAACTAAATATAATATCCAAGAAAAATAGGAAAAAAAGTAAGGGAATGTAGATTAAAGGAAGAGAAAAAGAAGATGAATACATGAATATAATTTTTATAAAAAAATTATAGTAAAAAAAATCAATCTAAATATAAAAGTAGCAATCGGAAAAAGAATGATGCTTTTTGAAATCATCCAAAATGATTATTTCAAGAATAATCTTGTTGAAATTGACACATCATTCAATTTTAGTGGTGGAATCTAAAAGCTTTAAATATTAATCAAATATAACAAATAGCCAAATTCAAGCTAGAGTAAAAGAAGGGAAATTTTGCATATTCTTCTTGAGGTAGTGATAACAAATTATTATATTAAAAGTTAAAGGAATTAGGATTGCCATGGTTACCTAAGAAAGAGAATCCAAAATCTAGTGAAAGTGATCTATAACACTACTATGCTACTAATAAATTTGAGAGGCAATAAACAAAAGAAATCCTTAAGGACCAAACTTTAAATAGATTTAAAAAGAGGAAGTAAAGAAGAAATCTTTCAAGGATGATTCTAAAAATACTTCCTCCAATTTATAAACTTTTGCTAAAATATCTCTTCCAATTTTAAAAATTACTTCACAATTTTTATAAAAAGTTTATAAAGATATTATAATTTTGTAATACAATTACAAACTTATACGAAGTTTATGTATAATAAGTATGAATATTACTTTAATAAACATTCATTTTTTTCAAATATGAATTTTATAAAATATATACAAGTGTTTCTACATGTATAGGTATGTAGCAATGTAGAACCTAAATTTCATAATACAAAATTTTATTTTCATAATTTAAGATAGGGTTCACAATAAGGTTAATTAAGGCTTATTGCTATGAATAATGCCAAAAAAGAAACAATCTCCTAAAATGATGCTAATTAGAAACAATTTATTGATATAATGTTTGATGTGAAAAAGCTAAATTTTATATTTAGAAGAAGTTAGTGGTAGCATCTTCTTCCCTTTAGAAGAAGTTGCTGTCATTATGCATGCTTTTATATATTCAAATAGTATACTTGTCTTTTGCAACTAAAAAAAGGTAAACCTTAGTTGTAGAAACTTTAACCTAATCTTGAAAAATAATGCATCTCTCACATATATATGATATTTCACTATAAAAAATAAAAAAAATATTTTCTTTCTATAAATTCCATACTCTTTCTTTAGTTTAAGGATGCCATTTATTTAACCATTACTTTCTCCTTACTATTTTGTTTTTAAATGTTTTAAAATTTTCTTTTTCTATCACCTTTTGCTGGGACATTGTTAATTTATATTCGATGAAAATACTTCTTGTAAGGTAATTTTAAAGGTGGAATCATATTTTATAAATTGTGAGAAATTTAGTTTATGTGTTGTTTAGAATTTTAATATTATGTATGGTATTATTCAATTTATTTTGTATGTATGATGAATTTTTTATTTTAATTTCAATAATTATTTTTTATGCATATTAGAATTTATTGAATAATTCTATTTTTTATGTATATTAATATTGAATTTTTTTAATTTAGTTCATTTAATTTTTTTAGCATTATAGTATGTGAACTTTGCATATATTATATTATATTATTTAACTTATGTAGTACTTATGATGAATTTTTTTTCTAATTTTAGTAGTAATTTTTATGTAAATTAGAATTTGTTTAATAATTTTGTTTAATTTTTTTATTTAGAATTGCCATATGTAAATTTCACATGCATTGTAATATTTAGTCTATGTAATACATATGATGAATTTTTCCTTTCAATTTGAGTGGTTAATTTTTATATAAATTAGAATTTGTTAAGTAATTTCGTTTAATTTGTTTAGTTAGAATTGTGTTGTATAAATTTTACATGCATTGTATTATTTAATTTATGTAATATGTATGATTTATTTTTTTCTTTTTGAATTATGAAGTGCAAATTTACTAATGTATGATAAATTTTTCAAAATTCTCTCTTACTAAGTTTGAGATGATGGTATAGATTAAAAAATGTTTAGATAATTGATTATAATTTTTTACAATAATGGAAAAATTTATGATAGCCATGAAGGTTTAACCTTTGAATGTTAAAATCCAAAAGCATTTCTTACATATAGGAATACAATGTTGAAAGATACTAAGATAAAAACTTTGCTAAAATTAAAAGTACAAGTTAAAAGACATGTCTTTTCCATTACATACAAGTTTCTAATTGCATACTACCACATTATGCATTATCAAGGGTTTAAATTGTTTGATAATGACGATTTAAGCACCATGTTTACTTATCACAATCAATTCCCTAGCCCTAGTGCACTACATTAAGTTTGAAATGGAAAATATAATAGAAAAGATCGATATAGCATCCTTACATGAGTATCATACTCGTGAGACAATAGATTTAAATTTTCAACATATGGAAATGTTCTTTCAATATAGTTATCATGACATTCTCCATGATATTGTCAAGCTATCAAATTGAGGTTCTTTGCTCAAGCTACCATATTAAGACAATGACATTCAAAATGTACATAAAGTTAATGATAATTATGAAATAAGAGCTAATGTATCAGGCACTGTAATGTAAGTTGAAAGTGAGCATTATCCAAACTCACCATGCATAGATCAACTTTATAAATATGTGGGCGTTGATGATGAATTGACATCCAATGATGATAAAGATGATAAGGATCGGAGGAGAGAAGGGCTAGCCATATCATTATGACCATATCTACCACCATCATCACATACCTCATTTGTGAATTAGAAAGCACTAAATAAATGTGAATACTAAGTTCATACAAATCTAACTTATATTGATGGCCACGAGTTTTATGTTGGTTTGGAATTAAAAGTAAAGATGATGTCTTGTTTGCATTGAAACAATATTCAATTACTAGACACCAAAACCTCAAAACCCAAGAGGCACAACCATCATATGTCAATGTACAGTCACAAAATATGGCAAGGAATGCAACTAGTGGCTTAGGGCAAGCAATAATACAAAGAAAGATTGTTAAGTTGTCAAAAAATACAATAAACCCTACACTTATGTCTTTACTAGCATGTCATAAGATCACTTGCAATTAAACTCTAATTTTATTACTACCTATTTATTATATCCTTTTTTAAATTATAATAATATGAAATTTATTATATCATAAGAATAGTTGAAATAATTGGTATATCATTGCTTAAAATAGAACTTGTATGCATATGAAAAAAGAATAAATATGAATGGATTATTAAGAAAAATAATATTTAATATTTTAATAAAGTAAGAAATGGAAATTGGTGAGAAATAAATGAGGAAAATAATTAATGGAATGGTAAAGTTTTAGGTTTTAAATTAATATAAATAAGTATGGAGGAGATTTAGGAAATATTTTCAAAAATAATCTAGGCGCTATTTCTTATTTTTAAAACCACCTATGTTATTATCCTAACTCCCCAAACCTTACTTCCATCCTCCGTCTTCTTCAAATCAAAGCAAAAAGGCATCAAATTCCTTCAATTTCTCTATTTAAGCAATGTAAGAATATCATTACTATTAAGATTCCTTCTCATCTTTCTTTTAGTTTGATAAAATTTAGGGCATTTTGATTTAAATGAACATTTGAAACCCTAGCTTAAGAATCCTAAATTTTAGGTGTGATTAAGATTAGGAAGCATCAAATTTGACCTCTTAGCATCCTTCTCTATACTAGGTGAGTAATACTCCACCTTTTCTTGTTAAATTTTAAGAATCCAAATCAAATTGCATATTTTATGCTTTTTTGGTTAAATGAACATAAATGCTTGATTTTGTATTGATTTATAGAATTAGTTTGATTTAATGATTTAAATGGTATTAATGGCATATGATTAATGGGTATTTATGAGTTCATGAGGATTGGTTAGATATTTGATGCATTAAATGCATGATTTAGAATAGATGAGTAATAAAACTTTTGAAGTTTCTACTAAATTCCAATTAATAGTTGGCCATAGCTTAGAAAATGCATTCTGAAGAGGTATGATTGACTAAATAATTGAATATATAGTTAACTTTGTGCTTGAAAATTGTTCTTAGAGCTTCTATAGTCAAATATATAGTTGACTCTACCCAATCTACTCCTTTTTATTATGATATCTAAGGGCCCTATGTCGGAGGTAATTATTCTAAACATTAATATAATATATGGTATGGTAAATTTGAGTTGTTTACATGAAATTGTAACATGAAATAGGAATTCTAAGTGTTATCCCTTATAAGATGTATTAACAATATGATTATTACGTTGTTTATGAGACGAAATGAGGTTCAGACATGATGTTATAATTGAAATGTGATGAGATTGAACTTGCCAACACATTTATGAGTTGAAATGAACAATGTGGCCATGCATTGAGGCATGATATTGCTATAAAAATGTGATGATATGGTCATATAGCATAATATGAGAAAGTATTGTATTATGAATTATAGTTTAAAATTATGATAGAAAAGATGATGTAAATATTGAACACCTAATTCCTAATAATATACTTGTGGAAGATATAAAGTCAACCTTAAAAGAATAAAGTTAGGCTTGTGGGGGAAATAAGGTTAACCTTAACCAAACATCTAGTTCCTAGTAATATATGTTTATAAGTTAAAATGAGATATGTGGTTATGTATTGAGGCATGATATTATTATGAAAATATGATGAGAAGGCCTTATAGTATGATGTAAAACAATATTGTATTAGGACTTATAGTTTAAGAAATGTGATAAGGGAGATAATGTGAATGTTGAACTTCTAATTCCTAGTAATATGCTTGTAAAAAGTTTAAAGGTTAGGTTTAGAAGGACAAAGCTAGGCTTATGGATGGAATAAGGTTGACCTTAGTTAAAAGCCTAATTCCTAGTAATATAAATTTATAAGTTAAGACATATGGTCATGTATTAAGGCATGGTGTTGCTATGAGAATATGATGAGAAGGTCTCATGATATATTACGAGAAAGTATTGTATTGTGACCTATAGTTTGAGAAATATAATAAAGAAGATAATGTAAGTGCTAAAATTTAATTCCCAATAATATGACTTGTTGTGAGTATAAGATTGACTTTAAAGGACAAACTTAGTTTTGTGGAGAGATAAGGCTAACCTAAGAGTCACAAAGAAGATGTATGTTTATTATTTTCAATTATTGCATGTTATGCTATAATATTAAAACATAAATAGCATTGGCTACTCTAATGAGATGTAATTGTGATATCATGATTATGATCAAGCATTTTATGGCTTCTTAAAATTGAGTTAACAAATTTATGTGTTGTGTAATGAATTCCAATAAGAGGTTAGTCTAGTTAGTAAGGCCACCATAATGTTATGCTTATTTATATTGGTATACTTACTCATTAAACCCTAAATTCACTCTTTTATGTTTAATTTTGTAGATACATAGGCTAAGCCTCCACCATTATCTTTTTAGAGCTAGTTAGTATAGACATTTGGTAGTTAGACATTCTTTTAGGCTTTATTCCATATAGGTAAAAAAGGTAAAGGAATTTTTAAATTAAATCTTTCTAAGTTAGATAGGTTAGTTTATCCTTAACTTAAGAAAATTATAAGAAATCATGATTCTGTAATATTTTGTAAACTTGTTGATGACTAATGAAATACTCTTTCTTTCCTAGTGTTGTTTTCCTTCCTTTCTATGCATTTTTAGTAAATAATTAAGATAGTGTTGAATAATTGGGATTAAGCTAGTGAAAATTAGATAATAGGTTTCATATTGGTCATAATTGGATTTAGATAGTGACATTAGTATGTAGGGCAATTAAGAACCATGTTAAACTTCCTATCATAGAGATAATATAAACAATAAAGTCAATGTGTTTTTGTCAAGTTTCTTACAAGAAAATGAATCCAAATGGCTATCAATGGAATATCTATTGATTGGGATAACTTGTACTTCCAATTATTGAGGTGGTTGACAATAATGAAATAAGTGAATTTATATACCATTATGGAATTGCATACCAAAGATTGTTATTAAGGATAGTATCTCAATCCTAACATTATGAGGTTTGAGAGATTACTCTAGGCATGCAAACCTTGCATTGATATATTTTATTTCAATAAGCTGATGTTATAGATTGATTAAACCTTTTTATACGATAAGTTCTAGCACAATTTATTGATTGTAACCATACACGATGGGAATTACAAAGCATTATCAATTATTTTTTATAAAACAGATTTAATTGGTTATGGTTTTTAGGCATGATATAAAGGCATGCTAGAATTATTGATAAATTGTGCTTAATACCTAAACCTTATGATAGGATTATAGCAGTAGTTGAGGATAAGTCCCATAAATAGCAATCTCCTCGTAACCACTACAAATTTTTATATTTGCCAGATGACTATCAATTTTAATAAAATATTCAAAAATATGTCCCTAAAAAGGAACATAATAAATATCAAGAAGCTAACCCTAACAATGCATATGATTGCTTTAAGGTACTTTATGTTACTCTAAATATTGTAATCATTATTGTAGGTTATGAAAAGCAACGAAGGAAGTATAAGCTTACACTAATGAAATTATACACCTTGAATACTAAGATGACATATCATATGGCGTATTTTTGAAACATAAATGGGTGTAAAAATTTAATGATGGATAATAGTTTAGACATATGACAACTAACTTAGTTAAAATAGTGAATAGTGAATGGTGTTTTAAAAAAAGCATGAAATTCACCTATAACTACATTAGTGTAAAGTATTTTCTATTGATTGATGGCATACTTTATGCTATGATCTTAAAAAGCTAAAGAAAAGCTTGTAGGTAGGCATATTTATTCAAATGATTTAACGATTGCTTTTCAAAAAAATATTGAAAAGGCCAATGCTTTCTTAATGCGTACATATGATAAAATAAATGGAATATTTCAAGTTAAAATAATATTTAAAGCATGCACAATAGAGGTGGAACTCAAATTGTTAATCCTAATGACAAAAAATGTATTTGTGGAAAATTCTAACACTTATACTTTCCATACTCTCATGCTCTTACAACTTATTATACTATTTGCATTGATTTACATATACCCTATTTATCATATAACCTTTCTTATAAATGTATATCGAGGGGCATTGTGCTAGCCATAATCATAAACATTATCTAAATCATATTGCCATGTCAATAGAAAGCTCTAGGCATAGATTATCAGACTTTAACAATCCCTTTACCTTGAGTTTAGAATAAATTTAGAAGTTTAAATGCGTTACTTTAATTTGTGGTTAAAATGTAATTTCTTCTTTTGCATCTAATTAAATTCATGATTTCATTGGTTGCAACATCAATAATTCTCATGTAGGTATTTTAATAGTTATAGTATATTTTTGTAAAAGCCTAATTTTCAAATTTAGAATGCAAGATAATTGAGAAGTCAAGCAACAATAGAGATGAAAAGTCAATAAAGGATAAATTCAAAAGCTTTAATCTTAAAATTTTTTTTGACATATTAAATTATTAAGAACTAAATAAGCTTTGTTATGTTATGTTAAAGGAAGGAAACATTGTTTGTTTGAGAGCCCATCCAAGCTGTGGTGCCAAATTCATGACATAAATGACTTTATCTTCAAGTTATTAAGAAATAAAGAGATTTTGGTTGTTTTACACACTGTGTTAGGAACTAAACTTACCATGGCTTTAATGCATGAAGCAATAAATTATTTTAAGATTACATTTGTATTTACATAAGATAATATGTCATTAAAATACTATATCAATAATGATGTACTTTAAGTTTGCATTCATATGTTGATGTTATTATTGGATATAATATGTTATTCAAAAACTTTTCTTTTAATGATGCACTCCGAGTTTGTATTCAGAAACATGTAATCTACTAGTTATTAAGCATGAACACATAGTAAAGTGATTTCTTGGAATACATTTAATCAAACATTGTAGTACAAATGGATCATAATACAAATAATATATAATAAAAATAAATGATAACATAAATGTTTGGATAAGCACAATACTATACAACAACATTAACCTTAATTTAAATTAAACTTATATTCTTATTCATGTTTTTGACACCAAGGTAGATATTGGTGTCCTCCTGCATTTCCTATATCACATATCTTCCAGTCTTATAACACACTCATGCTTCATAAAACCAATGAATTAGTTGAACTCAAGTTAGTTATTGTTCGATGTGGTGGTCTTATCTTAATTGAACTTATGCAAGATTAGGTAAAAGTTTAGTATATGTCCTTTACACATAAACTAAAGAAAATGTTATAAGTTGCACATCAAATTTAAAGTATTATGCTGAAATAGGTAAATTCAACTAATTAAAAAAATATATTTAAGCCTCATACTGGAAATAAAAATAGAAATGTCTATGAAAACCCTTGGAAAAGGTCATCTATGAATATCCTTAATTGCCTTGCCTAAATTACATTAATTCATATGCATACTTGCAACATAGGTATACACTATGTGTAATGGGCTGACTTACCATATGGTTAAGTAGGATTCGTGTTTGAAGTTCTCTCATTATCTACACTTCCATTATTTCCTTAATGTCTTGCTCTAGCATGTTTCCATGAAGCAATTGGTTCTACATGGACTATAAGCCTTGGAACATTAGAAGGAGAATTGAAATATCTAATAGCTTAAAGCTAATTTGTCCAACCCTTTCCTATGATCTATTCCTTACATTGCCAAAAGCCATTTCTCATAGGTTACTACTACAAAAATATCTTTTAATATTGATTGTTTTAGGGTTTTGATGTCAATTTTTTACCTAACTTAAATATAGGCATCATTTTATATTAGACGATTCTACATTGGTTTTTTAACTAATGTTGAAAACAAAAATAATGTTAGTTTCCATAAGTATAAAATCATCATTGTTTCTTTGTGGGAATACAATACGAAGAATTTTTATTATAAATAACATCAATTTTTATAAATAACAAACACTACATGTCATTCCCCCCATCCCTATTAAATCTTAATGAACCTTAACCCACTATCATCCTCTTTATTTCCTATATTTTCCACATCCTAGCTAAACCAACATCTCTATCTTGATTTTAACAATTTAAGGTAAAAAAAAAAGTACAAAAATGATGAAAGGTTACCTCAAATAAAAATAGGTGATTCATTACAGGTATTTATTGCTCAATATATGAGGTTAAGACTTCCTAGAAAATAACATGCAATACCTATAAATCTTGTGAGCAAAATTCATTAAAATTTCATGTATGATATTATATTGAATGCTTAAGAAAATAAATGAAATTAAGTTTCTTATTTGTATAAACTTATAAAAGTTACATTAAAGTGAAAGGTAATAAAATATGATCTATTATGAAACTAAAAGCTAAATTATAAAAATAAATATAAAATATAAAATATAAAATAAATTCTTATATTTATATTCTATACTTTTTCAATAAATATTAAAGCTTACATATTTAGATACAAGCTAATGGAGTTTCAATCCTATTAAATAATTAGTTAGAAAAAACATGAAAACAAAGAGAATCATTTTAAAGTTAAAGAGAGAGCATACCACTTTAGAGAAAATTATTTTAGGATTGGAAGAACTTTATAATAAAATTTTTAAATGATGTCATAACTTTATTCTTTTTAGTTTCATCTTGCACCCTAGTTTTTATAGTATTTTAAGTTTATACATTAATTACAAAGGAAAAATCAACATGTGTAATAGCACGGTGTCGTTCAACTATAAAATTTTAAACATTAGTTATGAAATAAAAAATGATATCATAAACTAAAATCTTTTGTTTTCCCCTATATTTTAATAAACAAAAAGTTTTAGTTAAGATTAATTTTACAAGTGAGAAGCTATAGTTTACAAATCAATAGCATTAAAATCATTTTTATAATAGATTGAATAATCTAATAAATAAGAAGCTATAATTTACAATGAATAAAAAGTTTTAGTTAAAGTCAATGAGAAATTAACAAATGATCAGAAACTATAAACTATATATTTTTATTTAAAAATTATTGAATAAAAAAGGATATAAAGTTGAATGCTTTTTACTATAATTTCTTTATATTGTTTAAAGGTTTTTGAGTTAAAGAATGTAAATGAAATTAAACTGAAAATAAATTGAGAAGAAGTCATATAATTAGTCTTACAATAAACTTAAAAGGTTAAGTCTTCTAATGCAATAATGGCCATACTACTTCTAACTATAATTTCTCATCAATTTTCTAATCTTTGCATTTTTTTCCTTAATTATGCTTCTTGAGATGAAACATGAACAATAAAGATGACTTTGAAAGATATAATGGCTATCAATTGATGATAAATTATAGTAAGAAGAAGTATTATGACCAATCTTATAATGAACTTAAAAGGTCAAGCCATCTAATGTAAGAATTGTCATACTATTTCTTCCATTACAATTTCTCATTAGTTCACACATAATTAATAAGACATATTCTAAATGTTCCGAATTCAGAGTAAGAATAAAATTTATTTGCATTATGAAGAGGTTTAGACATTAATCATTAACTAAAATTGACATAACATGTATGTTTCACATCATAAAGCTTAATTGTGGATATACCTTAAAATTTTATAATTTTTTGTGGTTTCCCAATACATGTTACTAGAAAATGCTTAGTATTTATGATCCATGTTTTCATATCTTAATAAAATGGACCTTGTAAATGCCATCACTAGTATATTGCTAAATATTTGTTATAAGTTAACTAGCCATTTGTGTACTTTTAGATGTCAATTATGATAAAAAAAAATGGTATCTACTTTAATTTTATCAAACCAAATCAATTTTAATAAATAACTATTGTTGTTGTTTAGCTATTTTTTTTAAAAAAATATAACTTTTGCATCCTAAAATTCTTCTAACAAAAAACTATGCTACTTTATCAACACTCCCAGGTATGATATTGCATATTCTTATCTTGAAGAATAAGTAATTCACAAACTTGATTATCACTTTTTTTTAATAAGTAATTAAAGTGATTGTAGTTATACATATTTTGTCTCCCTAAGTATCTATGGTAAAATGCTTATTTTTTAAGATAAAAACATGCATAATCATATTTAGGAATTTTTCTTCCTAAAAAAATGATGATGATTATTTTTATAACAAAGGATAAAAACATGATTCCTTGCTTTCATGTCCATTGTAACCAATTTTATCCTTATGGTCATTATTTGAAAATCCTTATAGAATAGCTACTTTTTGTTGTTAACAATACTCCAAATTGACTCCATTAAGTTAGCAATATAAAAAGGATATGAGATCATTTTTGTTTATTTCGAAATAGTAACTTGACATTGATTATGGCCAAGATAGGATGACAACCCAAGATTTGCTATTTGCATCTCAATAGTTAATGGTTGACTAGCATTGATCCTGTATTATCTCTTATGCCACTTAAGTGAAAAAAAAAGGAGTGAAAGAGAAAGGAAACTATAGAGATAATTTGTAGTAATTCCATTCATATACCTTTTAAACTTCATTTATTTCAAAAATTGACATTGTAAGCCTTCATTTCATAAATATCATAGTGCATTTTAAATGAGCAAACTATTGAAATATAAATAATCTTTATAATTTGCAATAACATTATAAAGATAAATATTAATTGAATGTAGATAACCTTTAGACATTGGTTTTCAAGTGCAACTAATGTTTGAAATACCAATATTATTCACAGTTTTCAATAAAATCATAAATACAAACATTAATTAACTAAAGACATTCCTTTAAATGTTAGTTTAATATACAACCATGATCTTTAACTTTTCTATTTCAAACTTTTCATCTACCATTGGAAAATAAGGTTTCATAACGTTAGCTTATTATTATAACTGATGTAATAAATTGAACTTATTTTTAAAAATGCCACTATACCATTATAGATATCAATTTTTACTTTAATCGACATAAATAGGATGATGTTAAAGGGAAATTTTGTAGTAGTGACATTATCCCACGATTAACCTATTAAATAAAAGGTATAAGAAAATTATTAACAATTATTTCTTATTTGACCTTATATAATTATTTTTAAACATATTGAATAGTACTACAAAATCATCCATTGTATAGCTTAGACTAATATAACATCTTGTCACTATTTTATACCATTACATGTACTAATTGTTGTAATATAATAGTCTTGACGCTAATACTCCAAGCGAAATTCGTTGTCACCAATTATTCCAAAATTGAATCCATTAGTCATGTTTAGTGACCCAGTTTTGGGATTCCTAACCTTGTAATATGTACTTATACAAAGTATCATCCATATTTGAGCTAGTTGCTATATGTTATTGAAGTTAAAATTGTCTTATTACTTTATCCATACTATGCCATTCAACACTATGGAAGCATATTGAAGGCACTTGTGAGCCTTAAATCCCCTGTCTTGCTATACAATACTCCTATAATGTCTCTAAGATATCTCTCTTATAAGATTCCCAAGTAACTTGTGAACATATGTACAATTTTAATAAGTAACACATTAAAATTTAAATTCTTGCAATAAATAAAATTAATTTAAAAGGGCTCATTAATTATACTTCGTCTAACTTTAATCAATCTAATAAAGCCCTTAATGCACTTAATACATGGCTTGAAGTTATGGTTGTCTTGAAAATCACACCATTCATAGGCTAAGGGCATTAACTCTTACTCCTTCACATCTAACCAACTTCTTCTAGTTGATGCCTAAAATAGTACTAGCAATATGCATCTAGAAATGCTAGTATGTTCTATATTGGATGCCTTAAATAACTCTCTATTTGTCCATGACAATACAATAAACCCCCAATTATATTTCCTTACATCTTGTAAATTAGTTAATAGGGACAAAAACATTAAATGCACATAATAGGTCGACTTATAAGTTAAACCTAACAATCTTTATATATAGCTACATGTGTATTGTGCATGATTTTTTTATCTTTGTCATCTAGAAGATCACCAAAATGTTCTTACAATGATGTTAAGTAGCCTTTTGGCTATATAAGAAATGGCATTCTTTTAGGGAAACATCACCTAATAATATTTGACATATATCATGCTATAGCATTTTAGTGGCACCAATCATCGTTTCACTATCCATAAGGAGACCTAATTAGACTTCAATATATTGCAATATGATTATTATTTCTCCTTATGACTTATGGAATATATGTGTCTTTAGTCACCATCTTTCTATAAGTGTGGTAATAAAGGAATAATTAATGTTCACATGCCTGATTTTGGAAATTTCATAAAATACCAATGACTAGATAAGGATCTATACACGAGTTAGGGGTAAAATATGACCTAAGCCTTTAACATGTAAGACATGATCAACTTGCATACACAAAAATGTTTTAAGTAAGCTCTTTAATATTAATACCATAAATATATTAAACAATTTACTAAAAATATTAACTTTTATTTATGCGGTAAACTTTATCCCTACACTATGCTCCCTTTGAAATATGTTATTGCTGTAATTAGAGTAACGACTTTTCTCATGAATTAAGATTAAATTATATGAGTTATCATAACTTTATTCTATTCTTGATTGGTATGGAACTCAGTACTTAATTTCCACCAACCTAATCCATTTTATTTGGCATATTCATTACAATCTAAGTTATTCAACTAATAAGTCTAATAAGAGAGAAGGCATTAATAGAAGAAATAAAGTATTTCATTTATCACTCCTCTATCCTTAGACTACCCTTAAAAAGACCTAAATAATCTAACTACAAATATCTTATGCTACCAAGGTTAAACTAGAAAGCATGCTTGTCATCCCAATTGTGAAGAAGTAGTGATGGAAGTTCAAACCTAAGTTTTTACAAAATAAATCATGAAGGAATGAGTTTGAAGCTTAGTGAGTAAATGCTCCACATAAACAAACATAATAACATAGTAATTTTACTTATTGGATTATCCTTCTATGAATTCTAACAAAATAAAACATTTATATATATAGCAAAAAAAATTGCTCATTTATAGCCATATAATCACCTTCATTCCCAAATAGCCTTAAGAGGTTTAATCATAATTATATTATTATTATTATATCACACAAGAGTAATTAGCACCAATAAACATTTGTTTCATCATACACTCATCAATAATCATGAATATAAATGCATACATTCACCTTATGACTCCTAGTCCAAATATATGCCCTACCTTCCTTCTATCCTTATTCCTCTTAAGTCAATCTTATATATCCCACCCTCTTTTTTATCAAGAGTTTTTTGGTTTGTAATTCATGTTAGACCCGGCACAATTTTGTTGCATCCATAACATCATAAATATGTTCACATCATGTTTTATAACATTACCATGCCTTAAATATATAGCTAGTTAGTATATTTCATTCTAAAATTAATGTAACAACTTCATCACACACATCACATAACATAACATCTCAATTCTTATTTCATGATCCCTACTTCATGTATTTATCTCATAAATAGCATAATATCTTATCTTGATGTTTAGGAACCATACATCCCACATTGGTCCTTTATACATGATGAAAATATAAGGTAGATTAGGTATGTTTCACTTATGTGATCATCCTAGTTTTAACCTTTGAATAATGCTCTACGAGTAACTTAAAAATTGTAAATTTTTTACTTATGAACTTTTCATATAAAATTAGACTTAATTAGATTTCTATGGACTAGTCTTTTACATAAAATGGTTAAGATTTTAAAAAAGTTATACCTTTTATAAATTAGACCTAAAAATCTAATTTTTTACAATCCTAAGTTTCTGACCTTTGTCTATTATTTTTATGATATCTCAAAAATCTATATAAGATATGAACTTAAGTTAGTTTTATGTTAAAGTAAACTTGATTACCTTTCTAATGATAGGTCAATTGCTAAAAATGAACATAGAATAAAGAAATTATGCCCTTTCTAAATTAGACTCAAAATCTTGGAATAGAAGGAGCGGTAGCCATTCTAACAAAAATAACTATTTGTTCTTTACTCGAGCTGGTCTTATCCCAAATTCCAAAACAATAGTAGCCATTCTAGCTAAGTGGGTCTTGGTTTGCTTGGAATTTTGCAAAAATCCTAATGTGAAAAGCACTATTTATTCAATCATTTTATCACCTAAATTCATTTTTCATACCAAAAATCCATTCCAAATCATAAATACACATTAACTTATTGTTATTCATGCCATTTACATCATTATATCAAGCTTAAACCATAACTCAACACATCAATCAAGTAACTACATTCATTTTTCATAAAAACTCAAAATATAACATTCAAGCTTCAATTCTTGAAATCTAACAAAAAGAGATGGAGAAGCTACTTAGCTAATATAGAGAAGGATATACCTTATTCACAATAAAATTGAGGGATTTTTTAGTTAAAGTTTCAATTTTCTATTAACACCAAGATAAAACTAAAAGATAATAAGAAGATAAAGAGATAACCAAGCAAGGATAATATTCTTACTTCAATTGGATAAAGAATTTGAAAATGATTAACCTTTTCACTTGCTAGATCAAAGAAAAGAGAGGATAAGGAGAAGTTGAGAGCATTTTGAGGATGAAAACTAAGAGATTTTAGGAAAAACAAAAAGGGAAGCTAATTTAAGCCATAAAAGGGCACTTTCGAAAATGATTCCTAAATTTCCTCCATATTCATAAACTTACTCATAATAGCTTAAAACCTTATTTTTTAATACTCCTCTAAATCTTTCTCATTCATTTATCATAAAATTCAAATTCTCATATTTACTAAAATATTAAATTTCATTCTATTGCATAATTCATATAGATTTATTTATTAAAATTTTTGTACACATTATTTTCAATTTCAACTCAAAGGCATATTGAATATTTTAATTATTCTTCTCATAAGAATAAATTTACAATTATTATATTTTGGGAAGGTGCAAAATGAATGCAACTATCCAATATTCTATGAATAACAATTTTCTAACAAATCTTGAGATAAACTATATGAAACACATGCAACATTAATTATTTTACTTAATCAATTAAAAATTGACAATAAATAATTAGTTTTTACTAAAAACTAATGTAATAAAATAAATTTTAAATATTAAAGCAATAAATATTAGCATACCAATATAAAAAAAGTATTTTTTTTCCGACATTATATGAATTCATAATAATGGTAACATTATATGACAATTATATATATATATATATATATATATATATATATATATATATATATATATATATATATATATATATATATATATATATTATAACAATTTAGTAATATTATGCAATTATTTAAAAGGCTTGCAAAGTTTCAATGTAAAAGTTTAAGCAAAGTACATGGAAGGTTTTAAAATGCCTTTATTATTGTAGTTTAGTAATATTATTATTTTTTTATCATTGAAACATATTTTAGAATTTTTTAATTACTTTAATTTATCAATTAAGAACTTTAACTTTTTCATTTTTTTGAATATTTTTATATTTAATTTTTTTTACCAAACTATAAAAATAAATCCTTTTTCAAAATTGTTGATTATACAAAAATCCAATGTGCTATTTTACAATTTAAATTTTTTAATTTTTTTTATAAAATTTCATATTTTAAATTGAAGTTTATATATATATATATATATATATATATATATATATATATATATATATATATATATGTAGTTAAATTTGAAAATTTCATCTTTATCATGCATAACTTTAAATTACAATATAAAATTTACAAGTGTTAATAAAGATATTACATATTTCATTTGGTATCATTATTTTGTAAATAATAAATTTTAAAAAATTGATTAATTTATATATTATAAATAAAGCTAAAAAGTATAAAATAATGAAGTTAAAAAATTAATAGGTTTCACTTTTTCAATTAACAATTATTTATAAAAAAATTAATTTTTTAATCTTTTAAATATTTTAAAAAGCTCAATAAAGTTAAAAAAATGAAAAATATGTATAATAAATTACTTAAAGAAATTAGTAGAAAAAATAAAATAATTATTTTTTTTAATATATAAACATGGTCTACACTTAAAAAGAAAAATTATATAGAAATTACTTTTGGGGTAGAAACCCCCACTAATGTCATCAAAAAATAGACTACTGAACTTAGATGGTAGTTATTCCAAAATTACCAAGCCAATGTGTCATGATTCAAATTAGACTTAGTAAGTCAATTAGCTTACTTGTTCTTTTCTCAATATGTATGTTGGACTATTACTTGCTAGTCTTACTTGAAAAGCTTATGACATTAGATGATGAGAAGCTAATGTTTGGAAGAAGGAGGGTTGTCGAGCATAAGACAGTTTACTAAATGAGCAGATTTAGACTCTAAAATTATCATTTTATGTCTAAGCTGTCAAGACAAGGAAAGAACCTGAAATACAACCCATGACTTGGCTACTATAGAAGAATAAATACCACTTTAACAAGTACCATTTTCATCTTTGATAATACCTTTACATCCTATTAAGCCAAGGTTTAACTTAGAAGCTCTATCTATGCTGATTTTCACCCACCCACTTGGAGGAAAAATCCATTTTACCTCAATTTCCTTAAGAGCCCATCCAATGAGATGTGTTATCCTATTCACAATAACTTGTTTTAGCTTTTTGGCATAATTCAAAATAAAAGCCACTAGTTGTTAAGGAATCTTGCAATTAGATTGGAAAACATGAACATTTTGCCACACCTATAACCAATATATAGTTAAACTTCACATAACACACCATTCCATTTCTACATTTGAACCTTAATGTTAAAATAAATTATTAGAAAACCATTCATGCTCCATCATACCAAAAAACCCAGCTTTTTCCTTTTTTCAACCAAACTCCACCTATAACAATCCCATAATATATGTAAAGTATCTTCTATAGCAAACCTATGAACAACATATATCACGAGCCCTATATTACCATGACATTTGACTTGATTAGTGAGAAGTCCATTTGGTAACAATTACACATAAATAATTTTTTTCCTAAATTAGCTATCTTCCAAATATTACTATCATTTCACACTTATAAATTCAAATATGTAAATTTTACAATGAACTCTTTGTTATTGTTAGCATTCTAGATGAAAACATCCTTACTTTTGTCAACATTAGGCATTTGAATAATAAAAATTTGAATGATCATTTCTCTTAGTAGTATATCCTTCAACTAGCCTAAATTCTAATTACTATCAACATGTATAAAATTTGAAACCAATGAGTGTTTCATGTATTTTGAAATATCAACAATAAGTTTATTGCTTAATACTTCATCTCTTACCCAATAGTCCTTTTAAAATAACATGAAAAGACCATTATTTATTTTTTTCACATCTTCTCTTAAAAATATTAGCCATATCTTAGCTAAAACTTTTCCAAAGGTAGGAATATAAGTTATTAACATAAACTTTAGTAGACTAATATCCAACTTAAAGATATTTCTTTTCAAAATTTTTAACCATAAATCACTTTCAATTGTTAAAAGGCACTAAGCCAATTTCATGAGATAAATGTAGTTCATCTTGGTAAGATTTTGAAATCCAAGTCCCCCAAACATTCTAGGTTGACAAAAAGTCCCCATACAATAATATGCAGTAACTTTCAATTCCTAACATCATGAATACAAACAAATTTTTTTGTAATTTTTCCATTACTTAAAGAGTAACCACTAGAATTGTAATTGATCGTATTTATATATAAGGATAGATCCTAAAATAAATTAAGCCAAAATAACTCTCATAACCATTAATAAATAATTTTGCTTCTATCTTAAGAGTTTGTCTTAGATTTTTTCAATCAAATAAGAGTAAGTGTTTTTATTCACCTTTTTATGCATAATAGGGACTTCTAGATAAAGCCCGATGTCATTTGAAGTAGAAAAGTCATATTTATTCATAACTGTAGTTCTTAAGTCATTACTAACATTCCTTGGGATGTTAGATTTCACATGGTTAACTTTTTAGCCTAACATTCTTGCAAAAATATTCAAGTATTTCATGATAGTATATATTTAGGAGATTGAAGCCTCTCCAAGAAACAGTAAATAATCTACAAACATTAGATGAAAAATACTAATACCATTATGACCCACTATAAATGGTTTCCAATTTTTCCTTTCACTAATAATATGGGAAAGCTTGTCCAAACAAAGAACAAAGAGATATAAAAAAAGAGGATTACCCTGCTAAAGACCTTTTAAAAGCTTGAGATCATCTATTTTATTACCATTTCATAACATATTAAAAGAGGTAGAAAAAATACATTGTATAATTAGATTCATTAGGGAAGGTTGCATTTGTATCTAAATCAACAAGTCCTTAATGAAATTCCAATTCAAACAATCATATGCTTTCTTTACGTCCATCTTAGTCACCAAAAACATAGTTCTGCCTTTCATCTTTTTCACTGAATGAAACATCTCTTGGGTAATTATAATATTATCTTGTATACACTTTCCAAGGATAAACTAGCTTGAAAAAGGGAAATTAAAGAAGGTAGAATCCTTTTAAAATGATAGATTATATGATCTTTGTCACACACTTACCGATCACATCAAAAAGTGAAATTAGCCAAAATTGTTTAACAAATTCTAGCTTTGAAATAAGGCAAATAAAAGTTTTATTTACTTTTGAAGATCTTAACCATGAAAAATATGATCAATAAAATGAAAAACATTTTGACTGACTATATGCCAATTTTTTGGATAAAATATAACTAGGAAGCCATCCACTCTAAGAGCTTTTGTACTATCAATAGCAAACATAGCTTTTCGAACTTCTTCTATATGACTCGACTTGCCTAGAATTACATTTTGAATACTTATTAAACATAGATAAGAAATAGTAGTAGAAGCTAAAATTCGATCTTCAATAAAGATTTTTATAGAAATCATAAATCATTTATTTTCAAGAATTCTTCCTTTCAACCTAAACACCATAAGCTTTTTTTAGCATATTAATTCTATATTTCCTTCATTAAATGATCATCTTTGTATGGTAATATCTTGTGCTCCTATCTCTTTAAGTAAGCTAAGCAAAATGTAATTTTTAGTGTCATAAAATCATTTTTGGCTTTAGAATCTATTCTAACTCTTATTAAAGTTGTTATTCAAGCTTGTGAAGATGAAGATGAGACCTTTTTGCAAGAGCTTTTTGATCACCCATAATACAGCCTAAAATATTCTTTTTATGTTTACAAATATGCTTAAACACATTCTTATTCTAGTCACTAAACGATAGTGCTAAAGAGGTCAGTTTATCCATAATATCAATATTGTTTTGCCATTCACCATTATAGAACTGTTGACAATTCTCATGAGTGAGCCATGCTGCTTCAAATTTGAGCAAGAATCTATTACTTAAACTCACATTTCCATAGAGCTTGGGAATAATAGGATAATGATCTGATCAAACTTGTAAAAGAATTTTAATAAAGGCCTCTCCAAAGTTATGCCTTTAGTCTATGTTACAAAGAGCCCTATCCAAATTTTCACAAAGTTGCAAATAATCTAGGTATTTAAGACCCAGCTAAGTGAACTGACTTCCTTGCATATTTATATTAATTAGGTTGCAAGAATTAATTTAGTTGTTGAAAATGTTTGCATTATACTAATTAAATGGGGCACCTCTTTTTTTCCCATTAGAATCCTAAATATAAAATAAATTTTCAATTATAACCTAAGGTTTTTGCATACTATTACTAATAGTAAGTAGATCCCTTTATAAAACTACTTTCATATCTACATGATGAATAAAGCACATGAATGTCATAAACCAAAAGTCACCATTATCTTGTGTTATTTTCATGTCAACATATTGTAATCTCTTCGCAATATTAAATAACTTCCCTTTAGAACTCTTCTAAGCCACCTAAATTTCAGCAAAGAAACCATCTTGCTCTACTAACTCCCATTTATCAAATCTAATAGAGTTAAAAATATGGTCTGCTTTATAACTTGCAATTTTTGTTTCCATTAAAACCACAATCTCCAAATGAATAAAATCTAGAAAATTTTTAACTCTGTTAGCAAAATTCTTTTTACATGGACCTCTATAATTCCAAACTATAATGTTCTTAATCATAAAAAAGGAATGAGATTATAAAACAAAAAACTTGAGAAATCTATACAATTTCCATCTCCTTCACATATCCATGGCCACGTACTACTCCATTCAACTTTAATGGTTAGTTCATATTGCCATCTATCCATTACAAAATAATGCTTTTATTGAGATGGTTTTCATCCATTCTAACTTCCCTCTCACACAAAACCTTATTTTAGTGCTACCCATCCATCACTATATCATCTGAGTCAACTTTTTCCACTACAATTGAAGGAATGGCCAAAACATGATTGAATTGAGATTCAAACTTTAACATTTTCCTTCTCTTGAATTAACTTTTAATTTGCTTTCTCTTCCACTATTTCCAACTCCTTATTCTTTTCAGTAATGGTTCCCATATTGAAACCATATTAATGAACTACTTTCTAATTGAACCTACATTATCTTATCCTTTAATTTAGACCCACCGCTTAGCACCCTATTATTATAACCCAATGCCTTGTTATTCAATACTACATAAAGTGATCCCTCCTTAGACCCTAGAATAGATTTAGGCTTTTTACCTATTGTATCATTCTTTGATTCTTGATATCCACCCTATACTTTATGTTTTCAATTTTGTTTAGTCTAACTTCCTTTTTTTTACCTTCTTATACCTCTTTTACCACATTTTCCTAAGCCAAACCTTTATCCCTTCAAAGCAATGTTCCTTTGGATGAGTATACTTTGCACAATTAAAACAAATAGTATGCAAACTTTTATATTTTATGCAATAGTATTTACCTTGAAACTTAAAGTTTGCTATCAATTCTTTCCTTAGGTCCACTTCCATACATATTTATGCATATTTGCCATAAGCTTTATCTATTGTAATAGTGTTAACCATAAGGTTTTTTCCAACTCTATTGCCTAGAAAAGTCAAAATCTTCCTATCATAGTAGCAAATAAGAAGCTCAAGAATCCTAATCCAAACTTTGATTTTATCAATGTAATCTTTAGTTGAATCAAAAGAAAGATCCTATGTCCTCATAGTAAGATAGTGACCAAATATTAACCATGGATATCTAATCAATGCTAACTCATAATCATTAGCACTAACGAACCTCATCAAATAATAAACATTTGATAAATTAATTATATTTATAATACCCTTTTTAGCCAATAATTAATAAAGCTTACTTTCTAACACTCGAAAACCAATCTTTCTCCTTAATAGTTTGATAGTTAATATGTTTTTCCATAACTTTTTTAACTACTCTTCCTCTTATTTTATAATTATAATTATTGGACAGGGCTACCTTTCATTAACATTCTCTTCAATCAAAAAACTGCTATAATCCTCATCTTCTGCTATATCATCCTTATTATCAAGATATTCCCTATTGGACTTCTCCCCAAAACCCTCTTCTTTCACTAGTGTCTCTTTCTAAGATCTCCCATTCTCTTTCTCACCTTCCCCATCTTTATAGAAAAAGTCTTCGGAGTATGGAACTTACTTCCTCCATACATTAGAGAAACATTCCCTTCCTTGTTTTATTTTTATTTTTTTTTATACTCTTTTACATCAAATCCTTCTCTTCGTTCAATTTCCCTAAAGCATAGAAATGTTCACCATGTTTGCACCAAATAGAGCTTTACTAAGGTTTTATTATAGAGAATGGTTACTTTTTTATTTTTAAGTATACTTTAAAATAATTGCTTATTTAAATACCATTGTTAGTTATAGATAAGTATGGGACATATGGAAAAACTTTATTTATAATTAGTGTAAATGGAATTAGGGGTGTAAAATAGGATTAGAACCTATAGTCTTTACAAGCTACTCACGATCATAGGCTAATCACGGTTTAATCACAAGTAACTTGTGTGCAGCCCATTTATGATGCAAGCTTATATAAGCTACTTTTGTGATCATAGGCTTCCATGAGCAAATCCATGAGTACCCATAAACTTTTTTTTTTATTTTCAAGTATTTTAGAAACTTTTAATCTAATACACTACAATGTCTAATGACCTAATATTTTTTTTATCTTTACTTAACTAACTTATTATATACAATAAAAAAACTAATTAACTAATTATAATTTATAAAAAGAATTAATTTTTTAATCCAATCCAATTTAATGTCATTTTAAAGGTTTTGTTCTATCCATTATATCTAAAATTTGATTTTCAATTTTTATGTATATGTGTATTTAATGATATAATTACTTTTATTGAAAAAAAAAGGCTTCTTACTAATACTTAGGAGCTTAACTATTTTTGCCTATAAAAAATACAAGCTAAAAAGGTAAATTTATGCAGGCCTATGCAAGGTTGACCCATTTAGCCCCTCAACCTTGTATTACACCCCTAAGTGGAACTACACTAATAGTACATGAAATATAAATCCTAAGATAAAATCCTAAAATGTTAACTTTTTTATTCATAAATGTAATAAAAGGTTATCGTTTGCTCCTAAGTAATGTCATGTTTTAGTTTTGTGTACTGTGAAAAATGTTAAACAAAATCAAATTTGCTATTTTAAATTTTTCTTAGCAAGTTTGCTATTTAATTTTTATGTAGTTTCTTAAAAATGTCAATGTACAAAATAATAGTTATTGTGACATTACTTAAATCCAAATACTAAAATTTTTATTATTTTAAATAATGAAAATTATAAAAAAAAATTTATGGTATAAAATTTTCCTTATTGTTAATCTCACTTTAACATATACAAATGTGTTATAACTACACTACCTAGTTACAAACTACATATACAAAGAACAATTTTCTAGAATTAATAGAGACTAACATAATAATTTTCATAATGTTAATCAAGTAAAGAATAGGGGGTGGTAAATTTAGGTCGAGCCTTTTTAGGCCCAATCTGTATAGGCTTGCGTTTTAAATTAACCTACTTTCACTAGCTTGGTTCATATAAAAGCCCACAAAGCTTATAGATATTGCCTTGTAAACTAGCTTGGCTTGTGGGCTAGCTAGTAACCTGCATAGATTCGATCCATATAGATCGAGTTTGTTGAGGCCTTTTTTTTAGGCCTATTTTTGGTAGGTTCGGTTCATAAAAAGATTGTGAACTATTTCGCCAAGCTAACGGGCTTTAATACCATCCTTAGTCAATAATTATCCTATTTATTTTTTAAACATTTTCTATCAATTTCATATTACTATTTTCATTTTACTACATCACGTATTCTATACAAATAACTATCCAACCTAAATAATTAATAACATTTAGAAAAATTAATTTTCTAAACAATATTAACTAGCATAAAAATTTTAAAATTTAAAATTATCAAGCAATTAGTTTTCAACTTACTTAACAATTAGGTCAATTCTTACAACAAAAATAAATAATATATAAATTATTATATCCCTAAAATAATGCATGAGAATTATTTAAAATAACTTTCAATAATCATGTAAAATAAAATTTTAACAACATATAATTATATTCAAATATCTTAAACAATAAACAACTCAATAATAAAAGATAATCAATAAATAATTTCTTATTTAATACTACAAAATAAAAATATTCACTTACCTCAATTGAGTTTGTTGGAGAAAGGAATGCAATGAAAATAAGAAAAAGGAGAAAAATAAGTAGAGAAGTTGAATATTAGGAAAGGCATGAAATGTTTTAACCTTTTTTTTATATAGTAAAAGAGAAGGAAAAAAATGCATGAATTCACAAAGAGATAGGAAAAGTTGAAGGAGACTCCACCTTGCAAAATGAAACACATGAAAACGTTACTACACACAATATCTCTATGCATAATCACATTTTGACACAATTTACCATCCTTTAGCAAATATACATAGTAACAATGTGAAGAAGTTGTTGTTAGCAACTTCTTCTATTAAAATAATTTACTATATTTTTATTTTAAAATTTTAACATTATTTTAGTAAAATGTTTACAAATGATATAACTTCTAAAATATGTTTGTAGTTAAGCATTAAGCTAGGCAAAAAGCTTCTAATTAATCCATAGGACATTTATAATTCAATTTAAAATTTATCATGCCCTGCTTATGAACTAAATGATCAACTCATGATTAAAATATTTTAGCTTATTTAATAAGTTACAAGTTAATCAAGTCATATAACACTTTGATTGGTTTAATACTAACATACTATATTATACATATGAACATATATTTATGAATACATACATTTATATGTACCATTTTTATTTTTTGAGTGAAATACTAGAGAAAAATACAAAATATCCTTTTTGAAATTTTGAGTGGTTGAATTTTACCCTTTTAGCAATAAAAATTTAGAAAGCAAATGCTTAAAACTACATAAAATTTGAAATTGACATACATTTTCTCATAATTATTCCATTACATAATTTTGTTATAAACATTTTAAATATAATTCATAATATTATTATATATTAGTTCATCTCATCATTTTTTTGACATAATTTCTTTGTCATATAATTAATAGAAATTAAATTAGATATAAATAATTATAATTAAATACTTGAAAATAAGTTATGAAACTATCATGACCTTCCCTAGGTCATGACTAACATGGAATTGGTTTATCAATTTCCACCAATTTTCTAAACTAGAACATTACTCAAACAATTGAGGCTAAGTTTAAAATTATTACTAATATGTTAGAAATCATAATACGAAACATTACTATTTAATTAGATTAATTTTATACAAAAGAAAAGTTAAACCTGCTTAAAATCTCTATTTCCTAATTAAAGATAAGTGGGTCTAATTGACACTTTAACTAAGAATTGCCTAGAAGTACATAACCTTTACAAAAATCAAGGCTTTTAGGAAATGATTCAACGTTTCAAATTTAATCATAATTAAAATATTCATTTTCTACCCTAATTAACTAGTGTTAGCTCTAAAGATCTATCTTTGTTGTATAGTGATGCATCCACTTAAAAGTTTGCAAAATAATTATGGAAGAGTAAATCTGAGTTTAAAGTGCAAACATTCTAATAAAAGAAAATATTCATAATAAGCTAAGTCTTACTAATCGAATTACTCCCATTTTCATCTATCTATCATTTTACACAGTTTAACAATTTAAATATTAGTAATGTATATCACACATATAAGCAAGTATTGTTATTTTTTGCCATTCCATACCTTAGATCAAAGTATACTATTATAATTTAACAAAATACATAAACAGAAAGTAAATAAATTTTCTTGTAACTCTTTTCCATCCTTATCTTTCACAGGTATAACCAGATCTAGTTTCATTTTGTAAAAGTATCATGTTGCCCCTATCACAAATTCTTGTGAATAAAAATGTAAGTTAAACTCAAATATCATGAAAATCATGTTTAATTCATTTTATATATCAAATAACACCATACCTCGTTTGTATAGCCTTAAAACACTCTATCAATATCGATTACTATAATTATAATTAACTTTTAGCAAAATTTATGTTATAATAACCATTCATATTGAAAATCCCATTACAATGCTTTTAATCCATTTAATGCATAAACATAACCTAAATAGTCAGTTCTATTTAGTTTTAGAGTTAAAACATAAAACTTGTCTAAGGGAATCAATTTAGGACCTCCAATAACTTTCTATATGTCCTAAATTAATTTAGGCAATTTAATTTGCTTTTAGAAGACTTGAATCAATTTGTGAATCAATTCAATGCAGGGGTGTTAGCCTTTAACCCTTGTTAAATTAATTCAACTTCCTCGAGTAATGGCTTGGAAAGGCTGAATTGATTCATGGGTATGATTTCTGCATTTTAGGCTTAATGAATTAATTCACTTGTGAACTTTTACATTTTTCTAGGAAATTATTATTCAATCATATAAAAGCCTATCTAAATCCCACTTTAGATGCATTTTAACTTCATTCAAGCATCATTAAACTCAAAAATAACATTATAGACCCTCAAATCACTGAAATTCATATTAAACATCATAATGTAACACTGATCATCAATTTGTGCAAATTCAAATGAAAACCTAAATTATTATCAATAAATTATGCAAATCACATCATTTTTAAGAGGAATGTTTACTTATTAGTTGTAAAAGAGATGATTGGCACTAAGATTAAAGGTGAAATTTCTCCTAAACATCCAAAATCAAAAGTTAAGGCTTAAGGTTCCTAAGTTCCCATTTGATTCAAAATCCTCAACTACTTTTCATTAAATAAAAAGTATAAAGGATATAATCCATGGATTAGAGAGTAAGATTAAATACCTTGCTTGAGCTGAAAAGAGGGATTAAAGAACATGGAGATTAAATTATAAAGTAAACAGCAGACGGAGTCGGGTTTGTAAGTTAAAGAGAAAATGAAAAAGGTATAGGGGTTTGATTGTTAGAAAAATGAAAAAGAATAGCTTTAAAGGCAAGATGGAAAATAATAACTATAATCTCCTCCACACTCTTTACTTATTCTTACCACATTTAACCTCAAATTACTCTTTTTTTGTCATAGACTAAGTCCTCATAAGAAGGTAAATTTTTATTATTAAATATTTTATAATTATTCATTTTCAAATAAAACATTTTATATTTTAGTGAGTGTAATAATACTTTTCCATACAAAAGAATTCATCCTTGAATTCCTAAAATGCTTGTTAATTTAATAATACGCTAAAAGATGGGTTAATATTGAACTTTAGTCCTTATTAAACATATATAGGTATTTTAGTTGCATTTTTTATTCAAGCTCCTAAGTGGCTTTATCCTTTCCATATCATTCCTAATGAATTTTCACATATGGGCCCTCTTTAAACTTTAATTTCCTAACTTGCTAGTCCAAAATCTCAATAGGTTGCTCATTATATGATAATTTCCTTTTTATTCACATGAGTTGCATTTAGGACATACTTTTGAAGCATAGAATCATAAAACATTGGATGAATAACTTGAAAATTGTTTAGTAATCCTAAATGATAAGCTGCAGTCCCTACACACTTGAATATTAAGAAAAATCCAATAAAATAAGACATTAATTTTCTTTCCTTCTTGGATTGCATTACTCTTTTATAGGCAAGACCATAAGGAAGACCATACATCTACCTCTTGAAACTCTACTTATCACTTCCTTTTATCCATATTCAATTCCTATTGATCTTATACTTTGTTCAACTAGTCTTTAATGATATAAATTTTCTCCAAAGCATCTATTACTAAGTTTAGTCCTAGAGTTTTACCTTCTTGAATTCAAACTAACTTACTAAAGATTAACATCTTTAGCTATGGAATGCTTTAAATAGAGTCATCTTGATGTTTAATTGGTAGTTATTGTTATATGAAAATTCTATTAATGGCAAATACTTTTACTAATTTCCATTATACTTAAGAGTGGACTCTCTAAGTGTGTCTTCCAAATTTTAGATAGTTAGTTCTAATTTATTATCTATTTAGGGATGAAAAATGATACTAAACCATAACCAGGTGTCTAAAACTTGCCAAAAATGAGTTATAAATTGTATAACTTAGTCAATTATAATGGTGATTGGAGCTCCATGTAATGGTGCTATCTTATCATGATACATTTGGTTATACTAAGTAGTTAAGAAGGCAGTTTTAACTAGCAAAAAATGCATTAATTTGGTTAATCAATTAATAATAACCCAAATGGAGTTGTATCCCTTTTAAGTTTTTGGCAACCTTATTAAAAAATTCATTTTCACACATTCCCACTTTTATTATAAGATGAAAAGCTGGTAATGCATCCCAGTTGGACATTGATGCTCCACTTTCTCCTACTGAGATGTAAGATATTTCAATACATAATCAAGCATATCCCTTTTATTCACAAGAAGACTCTCCATAACTCATGATACATTTTTACTACTTCAAATAGTATGGTATATGATAAATTATGGATTTGGTGTATTAATTCATTCTACTTACTAGAAGACACCCATGTTTGCCTTTGACACTAGATTAATCCTTTCTTATGAATGGTTAAGTTAATCTTTGAATCATTAAATGCACTTTTCATTAAATTAAAATAGTCTAGATTGAGCTTTTGAGCTTTTTCAATTCTTTCCAATTAAGAGAATTAAATTTTTACTTAAGCCAATAATACTTCTCAATTATCAAAAGGTGTTTTTATGGTTTTTCTTATAGATTTCCTACTTAATGCCTCTGCCACCACATTGACTTTGCTAAGCTAATAATAAATTAAATAATCATAATCTTTAGTAAGCTCCATTTATCTTCTTAACCTAAGTTGAAGTCCTTCTTCTCAATATTATACTTTATGCTTTGTGATTTATATAAATCTCACATGTTTTGTAACTCCCTCACTCATTAACACCTTAATCCTCATTTAAAAGATAATTATTGCATACTAATTTGCTTTCTACTCTAGGCTAACTCACAATACCACAAATTTCTGTATCTCATACGCTTTAGGCAAGGGTCATGTCATTATATAAAAGTTCGATTTACAAAAATATACATCCATCATATACAATATCCCCAACTATATACACATCTTTTTTTTTCTTTCTTTTACATTTACAACTTCAAAACATTATTGTCCTTTATCATGAGAGCCTTTGGAAGCATCACCTGGAATGGTTAGTAACAATACAGAAAACATAAGAAACAGAGTTTCCCAGTAGCTAGCCATCACTGTAAAAATATATTGAGCCATTCCAGATCCTTAAGCAAGTAAAACATACATTTTGAAATCACTTAATCATTTGTCATCATATTCAATATCATACCAATGTAAGAAATATGTATTGCACACAACAATCATCAAGCCCATTCAAGAACTTATCTCATTCAATATCTAGATGGCCATCACAGATAATCGTACCTAGTGTAACTCCCTTACTTATCAACGCCTTATTCCTTATTTACTAGATGATTATACGTACTCATTCGCCATCTACCTCAAGCTAATACGGAATATCTCAAATTTCTGTACTTTATACACATGAGCAAAAGTCATATAACTATACAAAAAGAGTTCAATTTACACTTCGTACATCCATTATGTACAATATCACCGACTATATAGACATATTTTTTTTTCATCACATTTACAATCTCAAAACATCATTGTCCTTTATCATGAGAGCCTTTGGAAGCATCACCTGGAATGGTTAGTAACAATACAGAAAAACATGAGAAACAAAGTTTCCCAGTAGCTAGCTATTACCATAAAAACATATCAAGCCATTCCAGATCCTTAAGCAAGTAAAACATACATTTCAAAAACAATTAATCATTTCTCATCTCTTTATCATCTCATTCCGTACCATTGTAAGAAATATGCACTGCACACAGCAATCATCAAGCCCATTCAAGGACTT
Organism: Sindora glabra; assembly: GCA_020226215.1. Taxonomy (NCBI): domain Eukaryota; kingdom Viridiplantae; phylum Streptophyta; class Magnoliopsida; order Fabales; family Fabaceae; genus Sindora; species Sindora glabra. The sequence continues at coordinate 23,103,247 of CM035231.1, read as the reverse complement.
ATCTCAATCAATATCTAGATGGCCATCACAAATAATCGTACCTAGGCCTCATAGACAGCATCACGCTGTCTTCCCGGGGATAACTCGGGCCATAGGCCTTACTCACACAGTATCACACTGTCTTCCCGAGGTACTCTAAAGGCCATAGGTACCGCACACAGCAATTTTCATTACCATCCCGGGGATAACTCGGGCCATAGGCCTTACTCACACAGTATTTGACTGTCTTCCCGGGGTGTGCACACAGTAAATTCATACACATTCCATATAATGGCAAAGTATACCGAAAATCATGTAAATAGAAAACAAAGCTTAAGGATAAAGCTAGCTACCTTTTATAAGCTTCCAATGTGATGTTTCCTTTGCCCTCACTTAACAACTTCTTTACAATTCCCCTTGCCTTCCTAACTTGTCACTTCTTAGTCTACATAAATACACATCATACTTCTTATTAGAACATCATCACTTTCCTTAAATCTCATGTATTCTTTACTTCCTCCACTTAAATAAATGCATACTTAGATGCTCTATATCTTGTTTTCAAGCCTTGAAATGACACATATGAACATTAGAAAAGATTCGAAAGTAAAACCATGCAAAACATGAAGAAATCAAGCCAAAAAGTTCACTTAACAAAGAACACGGGGGTCCCATACCCCATGTTCAGGGCCGTGTTCCTTACCGGATCACTTCGAGGCTTCACTGGGTTACTCGACAAAGAACACGGGGGTGAACACGGGCCGTGTTCTACCCCGTGTACCTTACTGCCCTTCTGTCCTGAGGTAAATACGGGGAGTGTTGCACCCCGTGTAGCACACTGATCAGCTTCGACAAAGAACACGGGGTACAACACGGGTCGTGTTCTACCCCGTGTACATCACTGATCCTCCGAAAACACATTAAACAGCTAAAACTCCTTCCTTCCTTCTTTTTCATATTCAAAGTCTTGGCTTCCTAAAAGGGAAAAATGCACACAAACACTTTCACAAATCAAAGTTTCATCTTTCATAGGCTTTAAACTTCATAGAAATTATTCTAACTTCATCATTTTAGCCAAGTTCCAAACATATTATACCAATACTACACATGCACCCTTATGCCTCTAAAACCCAAGTGTGTACATCATGTTTCTTGTTGTTTTTACACCAAACCAAAGCCATAGCTTAACATAACAACATCTAAAACACCATTAAACATATTCAAATCATCCTAAACTCCATGTTCAATCACCCTTGACCACACCAACATCAATATTTCAAGAAACTAAGAAGAGTACATTAAAGAGTTCTTAGAGGAGAACATTTTTACCTCTTGGTGCAACTTGAAAATCCTCACTTGGAGCTCCCCAAACTTAATCAAACTTGAGTTTTTCCTCAATCTAAGCACACCAATGGATAGAGCTTTATGAGAGGAGCAACTTTCCCTTTTACCACTAAGCTTAAATCTCACTATTTTTGGGTAAAAAACTCAAAAGAAACTTTCTCTCTCTTTCTCTCTCTCTCCTACACGTTTTGGAGCTTTCATGGAGGTGCTGCAGCTTTTGGAAAAATGGAGAAGAAAGAAAACTTTTCATGAAGCTTCTAGGGGCATTCTTGCCATTTTTGACAATTCCAAGGGTAATTTAGTCCTTTTTCACCAAAAGTAAGGCTATTCTTGCCATTTCTTCAAATAAGGACACTTGTCCATTTTCTTTTAATAAGGACACTTGTCATGTGTCTATTGGCCACACTAAATAAAATCACATATTACACCCCAAAGTCTTGGTTATTCATATTAGATCCCAATTCCTTAGTTATTTCACTTTAACCACACCCGATTCTGCACTTTTGCAATTTAGTCCATAGGGTCTCTGTCTGTTTAAAATTCCTTATACTGTCAGACTTAGACAACTTCCCTTTTTAGGATTTTCTAACCTCCTCTGATCATCCATACTGTTTAGGAGAATTAATTCTTTTCCTATTATCATTTTCCTTCAAAATTTCGTTTACCTTACACTTAATTCCTTTTAACTTAAGATTTACCCACTAAGCTAATTCAATCATGCTTTTCGTTTCTACAGCCTCAGAATTTAGAAATTCAAATAATAGAATTAAAAATTCGGGACATTACATGTTTTCCCATTCAAATATTGCCTTAAGATCTTTAAAGCAAAAATCACTACTACCATTTCCAAATCTTACATTAAGTAATTTTGTTTGTGGTATTTTGGCTATTGAAAATCTTATACAATCATCTTATCATGATGTATTAGAATGGATCTAAGACCAATCTTTGAAGCAACACAATACATTATATACCCATTATACTAAAAAGTAATGCTAAAATTGGAGCTGTTGACAAACACACTTTTAGTTTTTGAAAACTACTTTTATATGTATTTATTAAAGTAAACTTAACTCCCTTTTGCATTAGTTTGGTCAATAGTGCAATTATCTTGGAGAAGTTCTTAATGAATCTCTTACAATACTTTGTTAAACCAAGGAAACTCTAGATTTCATTAACAATTATGGGCTTAGGCCAATTTTCCATAACTTTAATTTTTTAAGGATCCTCCCAAACTCCTTCTTGTGACACAATATGTCCCAAGAACTTAACATTGGTAATGTAAAACTCACATTTTCACATAAGGTTTGTAATATAGCTTTAAGATGTAAAACATGTTCCTCTTCATTTTTTAAGTAAACTAGAATTTTGTTAATGAATACAATCATAAATTTATCTAAAACAGGCTTAAACACCTAATTAATTAAATCCATAAAAGTAATTTAGGCGTTAATTAACTTGAATGATAGGATTAAAAATTTATAATAGTTATAGTATGTGTAAAATGTTATTTTTAGGATGCCATCTTTACAAATTTTCAATTAGTGATAACCTAATATAATTCCATCTTTGAAAAACATTTTGCTCCTTACAACTGATCAAACAAATCATCTACATGAATGAGCAGGAACTTGTTCTTAATGGTAAATTTATTATATTAGTAGGAATTTATACATAATTGTAAGGGCCTATCTTTCTTTTTTGATAAATAACACTATAGCTCTCTAAAGTGATAAGCTTGGATGGATAATGCCTTTATCCACCAAATTCTATAATTGTTCCTTTAATTCTTTTAGCTTGGCTAAAGCCATCTAATATGGCAATACAAAAATTAGTTTTATTTTAAAGGCTAGGGTAATGTAGAATTCCTATTCAACAATCATCCATACAACTTTTTAGGAAATATAATAAGAAAGTCCTATACCATGAGAACATTGCTAATGTTTAGAACTAGTTAGTTCAGATTCTAGATTATAGTAAGATAAATGTACACTCTTTCTTAACAAATTTTTAGGCTTTAATATATGAGATCAAACCAATAACTTCCATTAATCTTTCCCTCTAAAACTTAAGTAGTAGGGACCTTCTAGGAAATAAAAGTAATGAATCTTTAAAATAATTTATATAAGCATGGTATTTTGATAATCAATCCATTCCTTAAATCACATCATAGTTAATTATTTCTAATAAAATTAAGTTACAAGCATCATATGCTTATAATTATCTATAGAGAAAATGAGCAAGATCTTGTTTATATTATTTCCTCCAATTTTATACCTCTTAGTGTATTATATATGCTTAATTTTATGAAATTAGCATTATTATATAATTAGGGGTTAGTTTTACATTGTTTTGAAATTATTTTGTTAATGCTGAATTTTTATATTATTTTAAGTTTTTAGCCGTATCTTGAGTTTTAAATATTAGATTTGAGTGATCTTTATATTGTTAGAAAGCTTAGAGAATATCTATAATTTCATGCTTTGGCTAAATCCCACTTCAAACATTTAGAAGGTTGAATTCAACCAAGAAGTCAATGCTCTATTTTTGTATAAGTTGAGCTAGTTTCAATTTTTAGACTATATCTAGAACTATAGAGATCCAATAAAAGGGAAACTAGGGCCTAAAGTTTCCTAAGACCTAGACCAATAACTTTTATGTTTAAAGTTTAGTGAAACTATATAGTTTTAGTAGTCTTATAATGGTTACAATTTAGATATATAAGATTTTACTACAATAATTCTTATAATATTTTATTTTGTAAATTAGGTTTTACATTTCTAAAAATTAATAAAGCCCTATTCTTTGTAACCTTAGGAGGCATATGATCTTGGTTCATTAGGTTTTAAAGGATAACAAATCAAATATAAGGTTTTGTGCCTCTAAAGGTAAGAACACTTCTACATAATTTCTATACAACACTAAATAGCAACTTTTCTTCTCTCTAAGTTTCTTTTTTAGCTATAGAAGGATAAATTTCTAATTGATTCAAGGAATTTGAGACTTATCTTTATTTAGATTATAAGATCCATAACCATAATGTTGACCTTTTCCAATAGATTTTCCTCTTTCCTTCATTTTTTATTCTAATTACTTGTAATTGCATAAATTAAATACTAATTTCATATAATATGTGTTCAAGCTTATGATTTTTATGTTTATCTATTTTTATGTTGAATTATAATTGGTTAATCATGATTTTTCATGTAGGAACAAATGATTGAATGATTAAATTAGAGGTTTTTAATTTAATTCTTTAATTTAGCTAAATTCTATTTTTAAGTCAATTTTAATATGACTTTATAAATTATAATAGTTACTTAATTTTTCTAATCTTAATTGATTAAATCCTGGATGATTATCTAGCATAAAGTTCATAAATTATTGCAGGAGTTTCAAATGATTTTAGGCTAAAAGATCAATTAGATTTGTCAATTAATTTGTGATATGTGATTAATCCACTAAAAGCTCTTGAATCCTTGGATTAATTATTTTATTATGTTGATTTTCTATCTTTTTATGTTATTTTTGCATTTTGTTTCTATTAGAACATTCTATCTAACTCAAATTAAAACCCTCCCTTTTAGTTATGTTTAAATTCTTACATATAGTTTGCATCTTGTCTTGTTGTATTTTGCTTGCATTCCTTTCTTTTTGCATTTTATCTATATTTTATTTGTAATTAAAGTTAGTAAATCATTATGATAAGATGTATCAAGTGATCACTAAGGTTCAACTTGGTTACTACAAAATTTTTTTATCAAATTAGTATTCTAATTTTGATTATGTTATGACACATGTTCAAGGACAAGGTTCTATCATTTGGGCAATTATTAGAGATTCATCAATTGAAGTTATCATAATTAAAGGTGTCTTTATAGTTCTACAAGGTTTATTTAAGGAATAAGTGGATCTTTTAGAAATAAAAGAATGAGTGGCACCAAGGTTAAATAAGACTCTAAGAAGAATGTTATCAATTTTTGGGATACCTATCACAACAACATTTGAGCCTTAGGACTCATAGTATGCCAATGTATAGACTCATGTTTAATTTCGCTTACTTTTATTGCTTGATTACTTGCACTAGCACTTCTTATGGGCATTAGGTGGGTTTTGGTAGAATTTGTGAGTAAGGTTATGGGGAGATTTTTCTAAAAGATTGAATAGCTAACATTTTGGCTAGTGTAGGACAACCCCTATCTTTGTGCCCTTCATGATAAGGCCATTATTATGAGATTTGCACTAGGGGCACCAAAATGCTCCCATTTGCACATTGCTATGAATTTGGGGTTAATTCCTTTGATGGCTAGCTATAAAATTAGTATGACTTTTATAGTTATTTTGTACTTTTTCCCCTCAAGGATTTGTTATAAGTATTGAAAAATAACATTAGCCCTAAAGTAGGATCGCTTATCATTACTAGGATTATTATGAATGAACATCTCCTAGTAAATTGGATCTCATATTCATCAATAAAAAGGTTCCTTCGTTTCAAATATTCAAACTCCTTAACTTTAGCTTTTCATATACTCTAAGGCAAAAAATGATTTATGAAATTGGTTTGGAATGTTATCCATGTTAAAGGATCTAAATACAAATCCCTCTTCTCTATAGTGCTCATAAACCAATAGTAAGTTACATCATTTAATTAGTTTCCTATCAATTCTAATAACAAAGTTTTAAGACAATATAACATCCTTCCATAACATTCAATTTGATTAAGAAATTAGTAAGGATCCACATTTGAATCGATGCTAGAATACTAGGAAGGCTTTAACTTGAAGAATTTATGAATTATGCAAAATGTGTTCTTAGTAAGGCTTTCATTCATGTTTATTTTCCTGATCTTTGTCCTTATTATGATCAGCTTGATTCTTATGTTGATCTTGCCCCTAATTTTGATCGAAAATCCTAGTTTCTTGATTTGTAACTTGTTGTATGAAATTTATAACCTAATGAGGAATTTTCTTTTTACTTTTTTCCTTCTTATATCTATTACTTTGAGCTTTTAAACCCATAGATGACTCTTTATGATTAGGTTTATTAGCTTGTTGACTTTTAGTATTCAATTATTACTTAATTCACTAAAATTTTCAAACATTTAGAAATATAACAACTCAATGAACAAGAAAATCACAAAAGACAATGAACACCCTTTCCAAGATTTCACATAAGTTATAAAGTTAATCGAAATGGTACTAGTAATATGTAAACCTAGTTGTGCACATACCATTAATATAATTTTAGTTAACACTTATGTCGGTAGCAAATATATATAACTCTAAGTAACCAATCTTGGGGTCTTATTTCTTTAGAAAAATCCTAAATCATGCTTTAATACCACCTTTATTATAACCATCCCTAGATCATGACTAGCATAGAATCAGTCTACTAGATTCCATCAGCCTTTCTATATTAAAATATTGCTCAAAAAACCTAGGTTAATTAAGTTTAGAATTATTACTTATATGCTAGAAATCATAATATGAAATGTTAGCATTTAATTAGATTAGTTTATTACAAAAAAAAGAATTAGATTTGCTTATAGTCTCTATTTCCTAATTAAAATAAGTAGGTTTAACTAAAAAATTTACCAAAAATTACTTAGAATTTACTATATCTGCCTAGACATAACCTTTACAAAATGAATGCCTTTAGAAAATGATTCAATGTTTCAAATCTAATTACAATCAAAATATTCATTTTTTGCTTGAATTAACTAGTGAAAGTTCTAAAGATCTATTCTTGTTATGATAATGGTGATGCATCCATTTGAAAGTTTACAAAATAAATGCAAAATAGTAAGTTTAGGGCTTAGTGAGCAAACGTTCTAACAAAAGAAAATAATTCATAATAAATTAAGCTTTACCAACCAAATCACTTCCATTTTCACTTATTTCTCATTCTACATAATTCAACAATTTCAACATTAATATCGTATGCCATACATATAAGTGAGTATTATCAATTTTTACAATTCCATATCTTAAATCAAAGTATACCATTATTATCCAATAAAATACATTAATGGAAATTATATAAATCTTTTTGTAACTCCCATTCATCTTTATCCCTAACAAGCCCATCCTTGTATTTCCAATCATCCTTATCTCTCAAAAACATATACTAAGTCTAGTATTCATTTTGCAAGAGTATCATATCACCTATTTCACAAATTCTTATGAATAATAAGGTAAGTTAAACCCAAATATCATGAGAATTGTTTGATAATAGATCTCATATATCAAACAACACCATACCTTATCTGCATGGCCTTAAAATGCCCTATTAATATTAATTACAATAATTATAATCAATTTTTAGCAAAATTTATGTCATAATAACTATTTATATATTTAAAAGCAATAAAAAATCTCCATTACAATGCTCTCAATTCATCTAATGCATATACAAACCATAAATAGTTAATTCCATTTAGTTTTAGAGTCAAAACATGAAATTTGTCTCGAAGAATCATGTTAGATACTCTAGTAACCTTTCATAAGTCTTGAATCAATTCAAGCAATTTATTTTACTTCTGGAAGGCCTAAATCAATTCAATATAAAGGTGTTAGCCTTTGACCCTTGCTAGATCAATTTAGCTTCCTTAAGTAATAGCTTTGGAACGGGTGAATTGATTCTTGAATAGATTTAGGATGCAATTTTTACATTTTAGGTCTAATGAATTGATTCATTTATGAACTTATGCATTTTCTAGAAAATCGATATTCATTCTTTATGCATATTTCTAGAAAATTACTAGTCACTTATGAACTTCTATAATTTTTTCAAAAATCCCATTTTATACATATTTTAACTCCATTCAAGTACTACTAAACTTAAAAATAATATCATAAGCCCTTAGATCTCTAAAATTCATATTAAACATCACAATGTAACACTTATCATCAATTTGTGTGAATTTAAACAAAAGCCTAACTTATTATCGATAATTTTTGCAAACCACATTATTTTTTAATGGAATATTTATTAACTAGTTGTAGAGGAAATGATAGACATTGAAATTAAACTTTCAAGAAAAAAAAGTTAGGCTTTAAATTTCCTCAGTTCCCATTTGATCCAAAACGTTCAACTATCCTTCATCAAACAAAAAGTAAAAAGATGTCATGACCCTAACTTTATCATGATCGGCATAAACTTGATACTCGATTTCCACCTGCCTAATTCAAATTAATCATCATAATCATAATTAATTAACTAAGAAGTGTGGCAAGAAGGAAGCCCTAAAATAATCTATCTATTGATATCTTGTGTTATCGAGGTCAAACTAAAAAGAATGCTTATCATCCAAGCTTTTAAAAGGTGGTGGTGATGACTCAAGGTATCTACAAAATAAATTATAGAGGAGTGAGTCCATGATTTAGTGAGTGAATACTCTATAGAAATAAACATATTAATATAATACTCTTACCTACTAGATCGCCATCTTATAAATGTAACATATTTAAATATTCATCAACATCAATTTACACATCAAGTAGCCAAGAAAGCTCCATCATAACCATATCATTACATATATTGGTAATAGCCTTAAGAAACTTAATCATGATCACATTATTATCATTATATCACGCAAGAATTATTAATGTTGATATACATTCATTTTATCTTACATTTAATAACAATCATGCATAAGAATACATACATTGACCTTATGACTTCTGGACTAACCTTTTACTCTATCCTTTTTTTCATCCTTGTTTCTTTCACATTAACTTTATACCCCATCCACCTTTTATTAGGATTTTATCAACCAACATTCACATTATCCTTAACACATTTCTCAATTTTCAATTTGCACAATGCTTTCATTTATCATATCATAGCCTAAGCCATTTTTATCATATTAACTAAATAATACCATAAGTTTGTTCACATCATGTTTCATAACATTACCATACTACATATGCATGGCCGCATATTACATTCCATTCCAAGATTAATGTAACAAGTTCATTACAACACATATCATTTGGTACAATATCTAAATTCTCATTTAATGATCACCATTTATGTATTTATCTCATAAATATCACAAACTAACTTATTCTAATGGTTAGGAATCATACACCCTACATTGGACCATTAAATATCGTGATAGTGCATTATAGATTGAATATATTCCACTATATAATCATCTTAATTTTGACCTTTGAATGGTGTTTCAAAAGTAACTCAAAAATTACAAGTTTATTATTCATGAGACTTATTTCATATGAAAATTAACTTAATTGGCTTTTCATAAATTGGTCTTTTACTTAAAATGCTTAAGGTTTGAAGTAAATATGTTCTTTATAAGTTAGAAATAAAAATTCAATTTTTAACAAATCCTAAATTTATGAGCTTTGCCTACTATTTTGGTTATATCTTAAAATCTATTTAAGACATTGGTTTAAAATTAGTTTCATTTGAAAGTACACTCAATTAACTTTCCAAAGATAAGTGATTTGCTTTAATCAAGTGTAAGATGAAAAAGTTATGACTTTTTTAAATTAAACCTAAAATCTTGAAAAAAAACAAATGATTGACCATTTTGAGACAAATGGGTGGTTGTTTTGCTTTAAAATTAACCATGCCCAAAATCTTGGAATAATAATTAACCATTATGGTCTAATTTTATAGTTTATAGCATGAAAAAGCACTATTTATTTGACATTTTGTCATCCAAATGCATTTTTATACCACAAACACACCTTAAACTCATATTATTAATGCTTTTCCCATCATTACATCAAACTTAAACTACTAATTAACACATCAATAAAATATAACATTCATATTTCCATAAAGACCCAAAATATGATATTTAAAATTAAATCTTTGAAAATCTAGTAAGGAATGATGCTCTAGTATTGAAAGGATGTTAAGAGGTTAGATTTGATGTTTCTTTACCCTAATTACACCAAAATCAAAAGATTCTTTATTAGCATTCCAATTTGTTGTAACCAAAGTAACCTTAAATCTTCATAAACCTAAAAGAAGATGAGGAAATAACCAAGTGAGGATGATGTTCTTACCTTAATTAGATGAAAAATTTGAAGAAAATTATTCATTTCCTTTGCTATATTAAAGAGAAAGGATGAAAGGAAGAAGTTAAAAGAGTTTAAGGATGAGAGTTAAAACATTTTGAGAGAAATGAGAGGGGGAGGCTGATTTAGCTTTAAAAATAAGGAATAATACTTAAGGGCACTTTCAGAAATATCCTTTAAATATTTTTCATACTTACATTCTTACTCATAATAGCTTAAAAAACTCATACTTTAGTTCTCTATTAAACTTTCCTCATTTAAAACCTTATCCTAGGATTTTTTTAAAATATTAACTTTTATTTTACACCATAATTCATTTATATCTATTCATTAAACTTTTTTCTTATGCATACACCATTACCATTTCAACTCAGAGGTATATCGGATATTTTAATTATTCATTTCACGAAGTAAATTAGTAATTATTACATTTTAAGGAGGATGTAATAAATGGATGTGATTTATGAATTAGAAAGTGAGATTGCTTACCTTGGTTGAATTTAAAGAAAGAAGAATCGAAGAAGTTAAAGATTAAATTATGAAGTAAAGAAGAGAGGGATTTGGTTTATGGGTTAGAAAGAAAATGAAAAGGGGATAGGGGGTTTAATTGTTAAAGAAATATGAAAAAAAAATTGCTTTAGTGTCAAAATGGGAGATAACTTCTATAATCCCTCCATAGTTTTTACTCATTCCTAACTACAATGAACCTCAAATTATTCTCATTCACTTATAAACAAAGTTCTTGGTAAAACATAAATTTTTATTCTTAAATATTCTGTAATTATTTATTTTTAGACAAAACATTTTATATTCTAATAGATGTGATAGAAACTTTGTGAGAAAAATGACGTTAGTAAATCATTATTCAATAATATTTTGATTATTGCTAAAAAATGTTTATGAAAAATTATATCATTCAATAAAGTGGCTAATTCAATGAATGATAAGTGTTAATGGCAGGTTTTGTATAATTCAAAGGCTTAATTTCTAAATTTTTAAAGTTAGGTGAAGAAAAATTCAACTACCCTTAAATTAAAGAAGTTATCTAGTATATTTCCTATCACACTATTATAAAGTAATAGTACATTTTTGTTTGAAAGTCTTTGAATGAATAATATATATATCGTTTTCAAAAAATTGATATAATTTAAGCTCTCAAACAAAACTAAACTAAGTTTTAATTCAAAAAGCTAATTTAAACAATGCAAGGTATTAAAGTAATGTTTAATTGGAACATTTTAAATGGTTAGAAATGGAATATAGAAATTAATTTCCTTACTTAGTACTGGGTTCATATCTAGTAGAATCTATTATCCCTACTTACATTTAATATATTCCTTATGTTTGATTTCCTTTATCTTTCTACTAGGTTTGATTGCATTTAATATATTCCCCATGTTTGATTATGTTATTAGTGGGGGAAAATAGTAATTCCTCTACCATCGCCAATATTGCTAGCACTAAACCACTAACACACTATTGCCACCTCACCATAATCATCATTACCACTATTACTACTTTTGTCATTACCATCACAACCCATTCTCTTATTAATGAATTAGATAATAAGAAAAATGAATCATATATAAAGCAATTTCATTCTCTGTGTGAACCAAATAGTTTAAGAAGAAACAATTTTCTTTTTCTTACTCCACACTATTTGATTCTATTCTCTTTTCATTTCCATATATTGAGCTAAACACCCTTTAACAATATTTTATGACTAAAAGTAAGCTTTTATTCAATGTAAACAATTGAAATATTATTATGGAATCAAAACATGTTTTATGTAATGTTTGATTCATGAAATCATACATTCTTAACAATTTTAATATTTCTAGAAATATGTTTCTAAAAGATATAATTCTTGAGGATTTCATATTACCATGTTTAGTTTAGAAGTAAGGAATGCTATAATATTGTATTTTAATTAATTTATACATTTTAAAAAATATTGTTAGAATTGTCAAAATACTTAAATTGTCTTCACAAGAAAACAAATAGTCAACCATGATAGGTGGTGGGAGAAAGTCATTAACAATGGTAAATGGTGGTAGGTGATGATAAATAATAATAAGTGATAATTATTAATAATAGGTGGTGACCGATAATAGTTAATGGTGGTGAGCATTAGGTATTAGCAAAAAGTGGTCAACAATTGGGCAATGATAAGTAATGACTATTAATGGTAAGTAGTAATAGACAATGATTAAAAATGATAAATGATGGTAAGTAGATAATGGCAAGTGATGCTTGTCATTGATGGGTGATAAGTGATACTGGTGGTAGTTATTAATAATAGGTAGTGGTTAATAATAATTAACTATAATAGTTGATAGTAAAATAAAATGCTAATAATAATTATTTAATTAAAAGGAGAGAAAAATAGTCTATTTATATTATTAAAATATTTTTATGAATATGAACATTCCTAAGTTTTCTAAATTTTAAACTAAACAAGAACATCTAATATTTTCTTAGAGCACTTCCGAGAATATAAGAATGACTATACGAATCAAATGCCATTCTAGGTTATTATTTTGTCAAAAGACATTTTTCATAAGAAAATCTTATTTGTTTTTATGTAAGTTAAAGAGTTTCATGCTATTATATGCCTAATGATTAAAAGAAAAATGTATGGTGACAATGTACCAATGGAAAACAAATTTCTATTTAAAATAAAAAATGTTATTTTCCATTGTACTCCATACGTTTAATATGAAATGAATAGAATATTTTTTGTTATTATAGTGCTTTATAACTACAAATATTAATAAATAATGAAATTCTTAAAAGAGATATTTCTTGTTAAAATAAATAATATAAACATTATAATTTTTTATCTTTCCAGAAGTTGTTGATTTTGAAAATAATAAAGAAGTCAATATCAATTACTTATTTCATTCCTTTTTAAGTATTATTTAAAGTTAGTATACAAGGATTATTAAGAAAAGCAATAAATAATCTTAATTTTAAGATAACTAACTTGTAATTTATTAATATATACTTGACTAAAAATAAATTGATAAGTACCGTTGTTAAGTATTAATTTAAATAATAAAAGTGATATTTAAGTATAGATAATAAATATAATTTTAATTTCTTAAAATAATAAATAAATAAAAATAATTTTTTTCGTAAAATAACACTTAAAAATAAATAGGGAGCACAATTTCACTAAAAAGGAGATCCATAATTTATAAATTTTTTTAGACTCAAGGAAACAAAAGATAATACTTAAATTTAGATAAAAAGAGTAAACTATAATATATCACTTTAAAATATATCACTTCTTTAAAATTATTATATCTTATTTAATTTATACAATATTATTAAGATCAACAGATCTATCAAATTGAGTGATAGAATGCCAAAAAAATTGGTCTTTTCATAGAAAGCAAAACCGGAAAAACTCGCCCGGCGTTCAAAGTCAAAGAGTGTATATATTCCCTCTCGAGTTCCCAGCGACCAATTCTCCCGCATCATTTGTAAGCTCTTTGAACCCTGATTATAAAAAGAAAAAAATGAAAACCGAATCAGAAGCATAATTCGCGCAACAATGGCATCTGTGTTGACCCATTTCTCTGCCTTTCTCTTCTTCTTTCCTGTTGGCATTCGCCGCTTATTCTGCTCTTCCTCGCTCTACCTCAAAAGTCCATCCCATTACCGATCCAGAATTTGGTATTTCTCAGAACCCAGATGGAGAAATCTCGATTTGTATTTCCTCATTGTGGCCTTACCTATTGCTTCTTTTTCCGAGTTTTTCTTCTTCTTAACATTCTCTGGACACCCTACTTACCGATTCGCATTCTTCCAGCAATCTTTTGCAGATTTGATCTTTTGGGTGCTGTTAGTTTTGATCATTATTCAGGAAAATTATGGCTTTGGGATTGCCAATGAGAGTTTTGTGTTCATTTTTGGGGCAATTTCATTTCTGATTGATTATTCAGTGATTGGGAAAGGAATTTCTGGTGTTGGTGGAGTTGTCTATGGATTTTTGGGTGGATTAACTCTTGTTTGCGCTTTTGCTTGCTTGTATTTGTCAATTAAGCCTACGGCCTTTTTTGCGGATTTTTTGCTTTCTTCTGGATTGGTTTTTAAGGGTACATGGCTGCTGCAGGCTGGGTTGTCTTTGTATACTGATGCTTTTGGATTAAATGGTTGTCAAAAGATTTCAGGGTTGTTGCCTCAAGACAATGTTGATGTGAAGTGTGATCTTGATGAGGATAGTTTGAGGGGTATAACTTTGATGCATTTCCTCTTCACTGTGCATGCTATTGTGGTGACGACTCTAAGTGTTGGTTTATTTGGGTTGTTAGCAAGTAACCACAACTTGAGATTGGGAGAAGCAAAGGGACTATTGCTTGCCGAGCTTGAATCGCCTGCTGTGCTGATGCGTACACTTCCTGAGCTGGAGAATGAGTGAAATGTATGATTTTGATTAATGGAGAGAAAAAAAAAATGCATTCTTAGTTTTTCCTTATATATAGGTTGTGGTTACCAATATCTCTTTAGTCTGTTATTGAGAAACTAGAGAATGATTTTGTATTTATTTTTCAAATGATGATATGTCGAGCTATAGATGTTTACAGTTAACGAAACTTATAGAATTGGAAAGAGTTTGATGACAGTAATATTTTGCTACATATTTCAAATTGAGTTGGTTTGCTTTGCAAGACGTGAGTGATGTCCCATACAATAAATTGAGGCTGGGCAAGTCTGTGAATTTTGACATTGCCTGATAAATACGTTGACTGCAGAATGCTTCTTCCTTTTGTTGGTCAAGATGGTTCTAATTTTGGTATTCATTTCTGTTGAATTTACATGTTGATGCAAGTTAATAGATAGTTTCGACTGAATTCACAGACATGAATGCCTCTGCTTGCTTCATCTGATTTGACTCTTCCTGTATACTTGCCTTATCTATTACTACTGATTATACAGCAACTTTGTTACCTGTATTATAATTTGAAGAACTGAGAGGTATTGACATTGGTATTATCTACTGGTAATCTGGACCCTGGAATCAATATGTCACAAACTTATGCTATTCTTGTTGGTTGACTGTATGAGTCATAAGGAAACATGAGAAGGCCTTTGTCATCTGAAGGCAACAAGAATATGTATTCATGGATTAAGCATGGTGAGATTTTAAACATGATTATATCCGCATCTTCTGCTTTATTGTTAAAAGTCTAGGAGCAGGAAATGATTTAAGGAGTCTTAGTTTCCCTTCTCTATAACTGAAAAGCATTGCCTTAACAAAATGGTGTCTTCATATAACTTAATTTTGTTATGTTACCTATTAGTTTATTTCTCAGAATTCTTTATGACTAGAAATTTGTATTGCATAGTCAACAATTTTGCTCTTGTTTATGTAGATAAGCAAATGTCTATGAAAGTGTCAGTTGCCATTTCTATTTTTGAAAAGCATCAATTTAACCCAGCAGTCTTCATATATGTATTTCAGTTTCTTGTCTGAATTTGTAACTGCAACACAAGGTCAATAAATTTGCACCAGCATTGTGTACTAGGAAAGTTTTAAGTATATATTGGAAAAATTATCTTTAATAAAATTGTTGAAGAGGAGAAAGCATTGTGACACCATGACCCTCAATTGAGGTAGGTGATATCTATTTATAATAGAATATAGGATTACAAGAGATAGGCTTATGATTCATGTATCTTAGTCCATAAGAAACAAATGAACTTAGCATTTAAGCAACTTAGTAAACTACTTAACTCTTAAGTAACTAATAAACTTTATTTACTAACACTCTCCATCAAGATGGAGTATAAATATCAAACATGCTTAACTTGTTATAAATATTTAGCAAATAAATCAGTAAGTTGTTCCTTAATTCTTATATGTTGAAGATTAATAACACTCTCATGAAGTTTTTGCCTAACAAAATAATAATCAACTTCTAGATGTTTGATCTGCTCATGAAATATTGGATTCATGACAATGTGAATGAGGCTTGATTATCACACCATAATTATCTGATTCCAGATGAAGTAAGTCCAAGTTAACTAAGATAAGAAAGCCACATAAATTTAATAGTAACATGAGCTGTAGCTTGATGTTCAAACTTTACACTACATAGAGATATCGCTATTTGTTTCTTGCTTTTCCAAAATATAAGATTTCTGTTGATAAACATACATTACCCTAAAATAGACTTTCAATCCGTAGAACACCTTGTCCAATTAGTATCAAAGAAGCCATCAATTCTATAATGACTTTGATCCTCATATAATATTCTATGCCCATGTACTTTTAAGATGTGTACAATTGCATCCCAATTAAAGGTTCTTGGAGAATTCATGAAGTTACTACACTCATTGAAAAAACAATTTTAGATTTTGTAATAGTAAGATAGTTTAGTTTGTCCATTAACCTTTTGTAGCATTCAAGATCTTTTAATAATTCTCTTTCTTCCAATCTAAGCTTAACATTTAGAATCATAAGGGTTATATAATTTTGAACTAACCAAACTAGCTTCCCTCAAAAGGTCAAGAACATATTTTCTTTGTGAAATAAAAATTCCCTTCTTACTTTGGACAATCTCAACACTTAGAAAATACCAAAGTGGTTCCAAGTTCTTAGTAATGAACATGGATTGAAGAAAGTTTTTTAATTTTGAAATTCTCACCTAATCACTGCTAGTAATTCCAATCTCATCAACATAAATAGCAAAAATACATCTAGATTTATTATGTTTGTAAAATACAAAATGATCATGATCACTCTTCTTCATATCAAATTATATTATCATATCATTTAATTTGCCAAATCACATTCGAGTAGATTGTCAAACCATTACAAAGACTTTCTCAATCAACATACCTTTTCTTTCTCCCCATAAGCAATATATCTATAAGGCTGCTCCATATAGATTTCATGTAAATCACCATAAAAAAAAATATTTTTAACATCAAGTTCATGAAGAGGCTAATGTTGAGAGGCAGTTAGAGAGAAAAATAAGCGAATAGATATTATTTTAGCGACAAGAGGAAAAGTTTCATAGTAATTCATATCATAAGTTTGTGCATAACCCTTAGCCACCAATCGAACTTTCAATCGTGCAATAGAAACATCCAAGTTGACTTTGACTGTGTACACCCATTTGCACTCAATAAGCTTTTTATCACTTAGCAAGGGCTCGAGCTTTCAAGTATTGTTATCCTTAAGAACATCCATCTCTTCATTCATTGCAGCATATTATCCATCATAAGAAAAAGCCTCTGAAACATTTTTAGGAATAGTAATAGGATCCTGGGAATCAAAAAAAGATTGTGAAGACACAGGTAGGGTTAAATATGATGCAAAATTAGAGATATAATAAGATGTAGGAAGGTTACTTTTCTAAGTACAATTATGAATACTTTTTTAATAAGTAATAGAGACATCAAGGTCAGAGGGTAGAGGAGATGGATCTTTTGAGGAAGAAGTTGTTAGTGGATGAGATGAAGTTTGTGATTATTCAGCAACTAGTGTAGTACTTGATAATGCAATAGAGGGAGGTGCTATTTTTGTGGGGACTGGTTTTCTATGAGAATAAATAAACTTAATGGTAGGGAAAAGCTATTGTTAAGGAGTAGAGTCTTAAAAAGCAATAGCATACACAAAGAAATAATTATCAATAGATTTAGACTTAGGCAAGGGATTAGTAATTGTAGAAGAATTAAAAAAAAAAAGAACTGACTCAAAAAGGATATGAAACAATGTCTCAAAATAAGGAGAATAACGATAACCTTTTTCAACACAAGAATATCCAAGAAAAATACACTTTAGAGATCGAAGATCTAGTTTAGAAATCTAAGATTGATAATCATGAATGAAACAAATACAATCAAAGATGTGTGGAGTGAAGGAAAACAATGGTTGAGAAGGAAATAAAAGATAATAAGGTATTTGACCATCAAGAGCTGAAGAAGACATTCTATTGATTAGAAAACAAGTTATGAAAACCACTTTTGCCCAAAATTCCTAAGGTACCTTCATTTGGAATAGAAGTGCCTGTGAAACCTCCAACAGATGATAGTTTTTTTATTTGGCTATCTCATTTTGTTGGAAAGTGACCGCATAGATATATATAATACCATGTCTGGATAAATATGGAGAACATTTGGTAGAAAAATATTTTTTAGCATTATCACTATATAAGTTTTGGATACAAGTATGAAAGTGAACCATAATCTTAGTATGAAAGGCACAAAAAAATATAAAATAATTCAAAATAATTTCTCATTAAATAAAGTTAAGTAGTTCTCAAATAATCATCAACAAATATAACAACATAATGATAAACAAGTTTGGATACAATTGGACAAGAACCCTAAACATTAAAATAAACTAACTTAAAAGAGGATGCAACTTATTTATTGACTCTAGGAAAATAGGATTGTTGACGTTGTTTACCAAATTGACATGACTCACAATCAAAATACAAAATAAAACCTAGATTAGGATGTAATTTCTTTAAAGATGACAAAGAAGAATGACTTAAATGGCAATTCAACTAGTATAGAGTGACAGAAGCAATAGTAGCAACATGATGAAAAGCAAGGTGAGGGAGGTTATCATCAAGCACATATAGTTCACCAAGTTCATATCCTTTACTAAAAATCTTTGTTGAAAGATCCTAAAAAATAGAACAATCGGGAAGAAGATACCACAATTACAAGTACATGTAATTTGCCAAATGGAAAATAAATTGAATGGAAAATTGGGAAGATGCAAAATATTAGTTAGAGAAATATTAGAGGTAACATTGATTATACTACTCCTAACAATATAAGCAGTTGACCATTAATTAAAGTGATAAAAGAAGAAAAGGATTTAAAAGAAAAAATGATACTTGGATCACTCGACATATAATTAGTGGCCCAAAATTAATTACCTACCTTGGCTTAGAATGAGAAAGTTATGCAATATGATTACTTATCTAAGTTAGAGTAGCAATAGATTATGAAAGCTGGTGTTGGCATTAAATCAAACAATTATACTCATCTTTATTCAAGGTTATGTGCTTAGAGTCTAGTGTAGAAGTATTAGCAGAAATGTGTGCAAACCAAAATGATGGCATATACCGTCCAAGCAATATAGGACAAGTTTGTACACTAGAATCAAAACTCAAAATTTCATTTTCACCCATTATTGCAAATAATTTTTTGACAAACAACACCAAAATTCTCAAAAAGTTACGAAACTTAAACTAGAGAGTGTGATTCATCAAACAAACCACATAAGGAGGTGTGGAAGACGTTATGAACACCATGGGAGGAGCCACATCGCTGGAAAGTACTTCACATGCTAGCAATGCATCCTGCATGTGGTATTCATGCATTGCTAAAAATGCACGCGCTACCTAAAAATGTTCCCTTGCCGTTAATGATGCTTCACATCAACCTAAATCCCAATCAAACCTATAATTCGTTTCCAATTGTGATGAACAATCTTTATATTGTTCTTCAAACACTATTTTTATCTACTATGTTGTGTTCTCCACCACAGCACACTCTCAATTTGGGTTTTCGAAGAAAAGCAACCCTAAGTCACTGCTGGTATTACGTGACTTGGTCATACATAAAAAAGAAAAGAGAAAAAGGAAGGAAGAGGAAGAAGAAGCTAGGTTTGTGTTAGTTTGGTCATAGTTATCAATGGCATGCCATTGCATGTGCTATTGCACATTGCGCATCGCTTGGAGTAGTTGTGCCATGTAACTACCATGGCATGGCGAGGATGATTTAGTGCTGCCATGGCGGGCGCCATATGCACCATTGCTAGGCGCATGGAAATAGTGCCAAAAGGTTCTGTCTTCATTAAATATATTGATGCTTCATCTTATGTAAAAAGTGGAGTAAAGATGTTTGAATAAGAAGATTGGACCATCTAATGTTATTCAAGTTGTTATCGATAATGCTCCAAACAATGTTTTTGTTGATAACAATTTTGTTCTCCTCTTCTTGAATAATTTTTTTCTTCCTTTAACAAACTATTAGGTTTTAACTTTACCTTCAATAGAAAAATTGTTGTAAGCAGCTTATCCAAATTTGTATTGGATTCCATGGGCAAAAGTATTAATTTACAATTTTCTCACAAACTTATTTTCGTTTTACCGTTATTTCAAAACATATTACCGTATGGAAAGCGGAGGGGCTAGACTGAATGGTGACCTCGGGGAGGAGGCGCTAGTTCGAATGGCGCCTTCGGACTGCTTTGAGGGCGCCAAATTGAATGGCGCCCTTAGTTTGTCATTTTAAAATTAAAATTTTAAAAACAAATTAAATTTGATTGTGGCTCAAAATAAATTTTTAAAAATAAATTAAATTTGATTATGACTATTGAATAAAATTAAATATAATTTAGGGCATATTTTATATGTAAAGTAATAAAATAATATTTAGATTTGTTAATAAAAATAAAATAATTGTAAAAAATGTAAATTTGTTAAAAATGACTAAAGTTTCAATTTACCGCTGTTTGCTAAACAAATTTTAGTTTTACCATTTTTGTGAAATATTTTACCACAACACGCACGGAAGGGGAGAGGCGCTAGATCAGATGGTGCCTCCGGTACTACATAGTGGCGCCATTTTGAATGGCGCCTTTGGAGTGAAGGCGCCATATGCTTTGGCGCCTTCAGCCATGAGGAAAAATAGATTCCATAAACTTTAAATGCTTTATGGTATTTGGAATTAAATAAAGGAAGACCCGCTGTGATTTTTTGAAGCACAATTTTACCAAAAAAAACTCTCTCTACATATATATATAATTTATTATTACTACGAGTTCAGATGAAAATTATGTACATATCTTATGAATATAAAATGAAGATCAAAGTTTTTTTATCAAAATTAGTGGGACTTCACTTCCAAATGTGTTTGCTCAATTTTTATTTATTAATTTCAGGTATTTTAGATGGTCCGAAATTGCTGGTAAAGCAATATGTACTTTCTTGATTAGTATGTAATTTAAAATATGAATTTTAGTGCAACCAGAATGACCTAGAAAGAATTTAATGAAAATTTAATGGTTTGTGTTGAACTCCCAAAAATTGCATGAAAACTAACTGATCTCAAATTTTCAAAACTATTTCTAGAGAGCATACAAACTGTCTTACATAAATTATAATGTGATTTCTATTTTTCAAATAATAGAAATGTTTCAATATAAATCAGTAATCGCTTTTATATGCTCAGATCACCACCAAGATAATTTGAGCTGATCACGATTCAAGAAACAAGAGTATATTGTAAAAATGTTAAGTGTAATTTACCTGACTTTCATGTTAAACTTATGGAAAAGCTCAAATTTTTCCAAGAGCATACCATAGAAGAGCCCTTTCATTTTTGGCACCACTACTATGTGATTTTTCAAATAGACTGAAATTTTATTGTAAGTTTTTTGTTACAGACACAAGTATTAACATGTTCTCAACTAAAGGAAAAGCCATAAAATGTTGCATCTGACTCACTGCTGCTTAGCAAACATTTTTGTAGCTTTTATTTCATGTTATCAATATCTTAGACGACAATACATTTCCTACTGGCTGCCAAAAGAGCCATTTTGAATAGCATCATAAGGGCACCAATATTTAATGCCAGAGGCACCATCTGCTCTCACCTCTAGTGCCTCTCCGCTTCCATGCGTATTTTGATAAAATATTTCACAAAAATCGTAAAAAGAAAATTTGTTTAGCAAATAGCAGTAAATTGGTCCCCATCCTTGTCATATTCCATTATTTTGTTTCCATTTAAGTTCTTAAATGTCAATTTTGTTGCTATGACCATAAATATTAAATAATTGAAAATTGGCCTTTTAACATAACCATCCACTATTCTAGAATAAATATCAAGCGATCAATGATTGTACTAATTATTTTAAATTCATTAGGCTCTTGCTGCAATTTTTTTCTTTATTCTTATTCAGAAACTGATTGACCTTTTTAAATGTTGTTACCGTGCACAAGTCGTTCTAAATTCACATAGTCGTTCTTGATTAAAAAATCTCATATGAGACATTTAATAAATTTTAAAGAATTACTTGGAAAATATTATTATTTAGATTATAACTCATTTTCACAAGATAAAATCAAATGTATGATCAAATGAAGCTAATTAGATATTTGTGCTAACGCTAAAGGTAGTTATATTTTTTTCGCATAATTAATGTAACTACGATGAAATATGATTTAGAATCAGTATATTTCTCATCTTAAAACATTAGTTGATGATAAGGAATTGTAGTATTGAATTGCACCTTTTTTAGATATAAGTGAATGAGATGAACGATATGATATTATAGATCGGAACTAGAATGCGAATGTAAATAAAATAAATTACTCATTTCATAATTATATTTGATATCATAAAAAAAATATTTTATTCCACTTTGATATTTAATACATTAATATATTATAGGAATCAAATAAAAAAGTAGTTAATGATAATAATATATTTAATAAAAATAATGAATATTTAGTAAATGATTTAATATTATTAAAATAAAATATAGGATCAATAAAGAATAATTACATAATTTATACTAATATCTCTTAAATTTTGATCTAATGACACTTAATATTTATCATTTTTCAAAATTATACACTTCCACCGTTCGGAATTATAAAAATACAAGTAATTATTTAATACTTTATTACACATAAACAAATTTAATAAATTACTCAATAATATTCTTTATTTACAAAGTTGAAGATGGTTGAAAATGAAAAGAAATATAACGAAATAAATATATTTCCTTTTATTTTGTATTTATTTCAACAATATTTTTGTTACTTTGTATTTATTTCAATAATATTATTTTTATTTTGTAACAAAATAAATACGAAATAACGAAGTTGAAGATGGTTGAAAATAAAAAGAAATGTGGTTATTTCATTATTATAATCTTTTCATTTTGTAATGAAATTAAAATTATAACATGAATTAATTTCTTTTTATTTTGTTACAATGATAAAATATTTTGTAACGAGCTGTGGAACATGAATTAATTCTTATCATTAGAAAAAAAATAAACACACATTATTGTAAAAAATTTATAATTAATTTATGTTAGTTAATAATTTATAATAATTAAAGTTATGAAAATAAAATACGAATGAAGAGAATAAAATTCTAGGTAAAAAGATGTTATTAGAAAAAAATTGCATATATTTAATGTGTTATATAAGAATTCAATTGATTGTATATTTGTGAGAAGATTTGATAATTAAAATTGATGTAAGTACCTACGTAAAAAGATAAATATGTTGTAATAATCAAAACCATCCTAAATTTTGATGTTTGGCAATAAAGTAATAAGATAGATGTGTATAAATATACAATAAACATGAAAAAGAAAGCTAATGTCTACGTAAATGATGTCCAGTCCTACATCCAGAATCGGTAATGTGGTGGCCATATCTGCTAACCCTTTGTGCAAACTCGAGAGTCACATCTCCGGTGTCTATGACTCCTCTACCTCCAACTCCCGCTCTACCTCTACCTCTACCTTTATCTGCAAGTATTGAGTCATTTGTAATCATGCCACCAAGTGCTGTTCCCTGATCCTGAGTATGTAGATCAAATGTAGGACGATATGGCTGTGATGGACCAGCATCACCAGAAGGAAAGACATGGAATGAAGATGAAACTCCTGATATATGTGGAAATACCTGAAATAAGGATGGAACACCAGAAGTAAATTGGTACATCTGGGATGATGAGGGAGCATATAGTGCAGTCTGGAACATGGTGAAGGATGAAGGAACATCTGGTGCAGTAAGGTACATATGAGATGAGGCAGTCATATCTGACATCATCATCATAGTGTCCTGAGCAATCGATGATGGAGTTTGGTGCACTGCCGAAATGGATGGAACATTAGCCTACGACGTAGGTCATGGACCAGTGCGACGACGTCAACGAGTACGAGGCTGATCATGGTCACCCTCCGCAGGGTCAGGGATATGATAGGCATGAGGAGCTAGCTCCACATGTGTGTCAATAATCACATGATTAACCTCGTGAATGGCATGAAGGATGGAGTCTGTCGCTAATCTAAGAGCATCGAAGGTGAACCTAGATTGCCCCTTAAGTGTAGTGAAGTAGTACAGTGTGGACACCTCATCAAGCTGTGCAAATTTTTGACATTAAAGTTAGTTACAATACTAATGCACAAGAAGATAATCAGACATAGATAACTAGCATGCAGTACTACCACAAAGTCTAGTGCTCCCCCAACTGGTGTAATAAATCACCTAGTAACCCGTCTGTACCATGCTATATACTCGGATTGTGGGCTTAGGACTAGTCGTGTGGTCGGCTCGCCGATAGCACATAAGTCTCGTTGGATATCCCATCGTGCAATGTACGGCTGATGTTGGATGTGCCACTTCTCATCATACCGATCGGATAAGTGAAGGCAATGGACCTCCGCCACCTGCTTTGGTGGCTCAGGAATAGGCTGGCAAAGGCCAAACTGCCACAAAACCCTATCTGGCTGGTGCCATTCGACAATCTGAAAGTGTATGAGTGGCACCACTACTATCCAAATGTCACTCCCATCAAAACAGTACTAAGGAAGTGATGCGGTGACCACCTCAGTGTACGGTATCCAAGTGATCTAAAATTACACATTTATGTTGTCATTTAAATGCAACAATGAAATGGATAATGGAATGAAATAAAAATATACATTATCCCTTTCATACCTGATCGAGTTGAAGATGGTCTAGCACATATCTATAATATGGCAGGCTATGTGCCGGACTATCTTGAAACGTCTTTTGATAGTGCCACCTACCAAGTACAATAATTAAGTTAAACAACTTAAAAGTCAACTAAATTATAAGTGTAAATTGAAAAATTTTCTAACCTGCGGACTAGGGGGCCAATCCCTGCATCCTCCTCTAGTATATTTGAAATAGTAATTGCGGAGGCAATAGTGGGAAATCTATCCCATGCCCAAAGCTGCAGTAGTAGGCAATACCCTCCTATTTCCCTATAATCTGGAGCAGTGGCCTTACAGAGCTCTTTGTACAAATAAGCCAAGTAAGCAGATCCCCAACTATACGTCCCAGCCTCCTGGAAGTCTCCGAGCAAAGGTAAGTGCATGAGGTGGACATACATGCCACCAATGAGATGCAAATGTAGGCACGGGTGAATATCTGTACTATCACCTCATCCGTATCATCTGGAAGATGAGTGAAATGCCTCTCCAACTAACTCATCCTCAATCACCCGCCTCTAATGACATTCTTGTCCTTCAGTAACTGCAATCCCAGATACTCTTCTATCAGGCATCCCCATCCCCACACAGTGGGGCCCGTCACTACTCGACTGTCAATGGGTAAGCTAAGCTGAAAAGCAACATCCTGCAATGTAATAGTGGTCTCCCCCTGCGGCATGTGAAAAATGTGTGTCTCCGACCTCCATCGCTCTACAAAAGCACTGATCAACTGATGGTTAATTGGAACAAACTCGCACATCGCTAGGCCGTAAAAACCTGCCTGTCGTAACAAAGGGACAATCAACTCCAATGGCTGCTAGTGATGGTAGTGATGCGCTCATCGAATCCTCAGCACACGGTCAGATTGCAAAAAAAGAAAAATTACAATATGAAAAAATATAACCAAATTTAAGATCTAACTATTTTCATATATGGCCGGGCCAAATCGATTGGGATATGTGTGAGTCCTGAGCTGTCAGAAGTGAAGGATCTCATGGTCCAGGATCGACATGTCGGGATGTAGATACTATCTGCCATTAACTAAATTGCATTAGGCTGGAATTTAAACACACACTAATATAGCATACATGTGCAATTTATCTACAAAGATCCATACAAGAATTTATAGCAAAATAAGATTGAAGTAATTTGTTAACATTACTAGTCATGGGGTCACATATATATATATCTATAATGGTATACAATTTTACAACAATAAAAAAAATCACATCATCCTTGCATTACACTTATGACATTGATTAACATATTTCGTAACATATTTGCAAAAGTAAAAATCAAAATTAACATGAAGAAGGGCCTTCATCTCTAGGGAGAAGTGGGCAGCGCCTACGATTATGACCTTCCATCTTACAAAGACTGCACTTTTGCCTAACACCACTCTCTTGAGGCTAATCCATCTCATTCTTGATCCATGTCGACTTCATTCTTCCCTTTTCACGTAATCTTCTATAATTTGGAATCAGGATAGGAAATGGTGGTAAGTTATTCCATTGCGACCACTCCGTAATTGGCCACCACTAAGATTTGTAGCAATTAAGTAGGGTGTCAAGTCTGTATACATGATCAACATATGGTTCCCATATTATGTTGACTGAGGTACAAGCAGCAATAATATGAGCGCAAGGATACCTATATGCTTGGAATTGTCCACATTCACTTTGGTCTTTGTCTAATAGCACTTAGATGACCTTTCCAAATGATCACCTGGCCAGATCAGGGCCCTCCACCACTTCAAACCTAGTTCCTTGTCTATTATACGCACGAACGTGGTAAGAAGAAGCACGTGACTGGATAGTCGCAAGCTCCTATCTGAATCTGCTTGCGTATCTATAACCTTGTTGTAGTTCAACATGTGCTTATTTTGCCCTTTCCACAAAGTACTTGACACATCTATAAAATGTTTATTGAACAAGGCTTATGATTGGTAGCTTCCTTAATCCTTTGAAGAGGCCATTAATGCACTCCACTATATTAGTCATCATATGACCGTATCTTCTTCCTTCATCATAAGCAAGTGTCCACTTCTCCATCGGAATAGCAGTAAACTTCTTGTGGATCTCCTCATTGACTTTGCTTAAGTTATCCAATCTTTCCATGACCTTTTCTCGATTTGGCTCATAGGCTGAACACAAGGAAACAAATAGTTTAGCCAGGTTGAACTACCAGATTGAAAAGTTTACAGATCAAAGGTTCAACAAAAAAGTTTTGATATAAGGCGTACCAATCTTATGGACAGCTTTCTTAACATTGTCATCCCTGCATTTCTTACGAACGTTGTTGGCAATATGTCTGATATAGTACCGATGAAAAGCATGAGGAAGCTGTCATCTTAGACCTTCGTTGGCTACAACATCTTTTATAGCTTGGTTTTGATCTGATATCAAGCATATTCCTTGCTGGTTTGTAACATTTACCCGTAATAATGCCAAAAACTAACTCCAATTTTCAAAGTTCTCCTTTTCAACAATGGCGAAGGCAAAAGGTACGAGATATTTATTACCGTCCTGTGTCACAACAATTAATAGCACACTTTTGTACTTGCCATACAGAAATGTTCCATCAACTTGTATGAATTGCTTGTAGTAGGGAAATACGGCAATACATGGCTTGAAAGCCCAGAAAACTCGATTGAAAACATGTTTTTATAGATTAACATGGTTGTAAACTGTGAAGAATTCTTCTGACTCCAACTTGAACAGAACTTGGTCACAATAGCCTAAAATGTCCAACCATTTGGGGAGTACTTCATATGATTTATCCCAATCTCCATACACCTTAACAATTGCCTTCTATTTTTCCTTCTATGCTTTTCTGTACGAAATCTTATACCCATACATGCCTTCCACCCTCTTTTGTATAAGCGAGATTGGGGCATCTTGCTTCACTTTAATCATCTCCAGTATCAAAGAACTGATATACTCGAAGTCAAGAGACTTGTGATCTTGTGCTAAACTAGCATTAACACATGTGTGAGGCCCTGAAAATCTAGTTATTGTCCAAGTGTTAGAATTCTTCAGATTGATCGCTCTAAGGCGGAATTTGCATTCACCCTTATAATTATCACATTTCACACTCAATCTTCTAGTATCCGGTTCCTCTACGTAATAACTATGATGCCTTCTGATGTGGTAATGCTTGGTTGCAGCAATCAATGCCTCCTTACAATTAAACTCTTGTCCAATATGTAAGTCCTCCATGTCGTAGTCATAGCTTGGTTTCATTATTTTCGAAAATTCATTAGCATTCCTTACGGCATCCCAATCAATGTAAGAGAAAACAGCAGTTTAAGGGACACCACATGATGTCCATGGAGCATTGTCACTCCTCACACACTGAGCTGCAACACTGTCATCATGTGTCGTTGCACGTTGTTCATCATCAGTGTTACGATCATCACCGCTATTGCAAGACACCTCATCGTCTTCAAAACTAGACTCAAGGTGGGCATCCATGATTATAGGATCAGTGGATTCTTCCTCTACGACCGGTAAGGTACTTGTTGAACTCATCATGGTATGTGATACATTTTTCGAGAAAACACCTGCCACAGATGAGTCCAATACAGGAGTATAACTATCAGAAATGTGACACTCAATTCCATCCGTGTAAGAAGGGCCTTCTCGCACCATCGAACAACTAGTGCTGACATGAGCCGTTCGATCTACCGGTGGTCTAATTATTGGTATTCTTTCTTGTGAATCAAGGTTGGCAGCATGCAGTTCGAATGTGATCACCTCCACGTACAATTCCATTCCTATCATCGTCGGATGTTGTTCGTAACTTGCTATGGCACATGTCAAGTTTTCATCATTGTCCAATTTGTATGCCATATATTGAGCCTCTGTTTGGTGCTGTGGAAACCTATAAATAATTCTCCTAACAGCTTGATTTTGGGCAAGCTTCAGTCGGACATGAATTTTCTCTCGCAAAACGTTCGTGGTGCTGTATCCTTTCAATTTCAATACCTTTAAGGGAGGTCTATCGTACATTACCCCCATTGGTCCCTCAATCATTGTACCATTTGAATATACAAAAATAATTAAACTTTTCTTCATCTTATTACTTTTAACTGCAAAACATTCACTGTACTCTCACAACTGACACATATATTATCATATACAAGTTTTGTATTTATAAACGAATGAACTAGTATTTAATATTACGAGTAAAAATGAACGATATGTATTACTATTTTTGTAAGGTATATATTTAATAGTACATAATAATTTTCCTGCACAGGCTAAATCCATTTCGACTTTTACAAGCCCACATTTTTTTTCAATATATATATTGCTATTTTTATACTTAATCGTAATTTTTCATACTTCATAAATTTTTAATTTTTATTTGCAAGTGTGATATAAATAATTAAATTCTAAATCTTCTTTTTTTGCATAATTTCTGATGTAATATAAACAAATTATTACAAAAAAAATTAAATTTATATTTGAAACAATAATTTCAATTTTGACTTACTTGAACATAATTGAAAAAAATTTAATTTTTAAATATGATTGCTTGTGTATATTTTTTCCATTATGATTAAGTTATCAATTATGGTAATATAATTTATATTTGTTTGATAACTATATTATGTTTAAGTTTAAATTGCTTGTTTTAGAATTATTATTAAATTGATTAACTTTTTTTTATACAATACATTTGACATTGCATAACAATTTTTCATATGTAACAAACATATCATATAATATAATAATTTCTTCCGGCTAAACAAATGTTATTTTTTTTAAACCTATATAATGTCTAGCTATATAACCTTTTTTACATACACTGAGTTCTTCTAATATTTATACTACAGTACTTCTTTATATATTTTAATACTTGTAGAATAAACTCATGTATAATATAATTTTTTTCGCTACATTTATTATTCTTGCATTTTTAATATCTACTATTTAAATAGAAAAATATTCATATTTTCAATAATATTATCCTAATTTTTAAAGCTTCTGTTTACATTCATATTTTCAATTACTTTTCTTATTATATATTAAAATTTCACATGTAAAAATTCTCTAAATATAATTTTTACTTAGGTCCTAAATCCTATTTTAGGACACCTTTCTTTATCTCGTTTATTCTTTTTTTAACATCACAACCTATCACAGTACATATAAATTTCTACAAATTTTTCAGAATTTTTCGTAAATCATAATTTCTCATCATAAATCATAATAATTAATATAAAATAAAAATACTCATATTATTTATATCATAATATTCTAAACAAATTTCTCTACCACTATAAAAGATATTTTCACAATGACTAATAAAAAATATAATATAAGTACAAAAGTAATAAAAATACTAACCGATAAGTATTAGGAAAATTAAACAGATAAGAGCCTCTAGATGAAAGTAAAAGTTGTTACATATTTTAATAACTTTCATTTCAAAGTAAAAATTGTTAGATATTATTGTATCATTAAAAAAAATTATGCAAAAATCATGCTAAATTAAATATATTTTACAATACAATATATAAAAAGAACAAAAATAATAACATAGATAAAATTTTATTGATGTGTATTTAATTTTAAATATAGTACTTAAAATTTTATATCAAGAAAATATTAATAAATTTTAAAAGACACTTAATTTTTTTTAAATTATTTTTATTAAAACTGGAATATATAAATAATTAATTCAATTAATACGTTCCATAACATTAATTTTTTTAAATTATTTTAAGATAAAAATAAAATATGTTATATTATGTCAATATTATGTAATTATCCTAATATTTAAACTGTAAATAATATGAGTAAATATAAAAAAATATAACAAAATAAATTAAAAAAGGAGAAATGTTATGTGAAAGGTAAAGTAATAACTGTTAAAAATGAAATATATAATTAATTAATTTTATTAAATAATATATTTGATTATTAAAAATAATTCTATATTAAAAATATAATAAATTGCTTTATATTTATATTATTCAATATATTGCATTTGAACTTTTAATAGAATGATTGAAAAAAGAAAGAAGAAAAATATTAAACAAAGTAGATGAAATGAAGAAAAAATAATGTATGAACTGTAGACCCTTGAAGAAATCTCAGTTGATGCATTTTAAATTTAAAATATAATATTTAAAAATTATTATCAACAAAATATTGAAAAAAATTATATAAATAAAAGTTAATTTAATTACTAAGTATTTTTTTAAAAAATAAAATATGAAATTAATTAATTTTATTAATAAAATGTATATTAAAGCTTTAATTTATTTAAAATATTTAAATAAGCTAAAAATAAATTATAACTTATTATATTTATATTAATTAATGATGTTGATGTTTAAACCATAAATAATACGAGTAGATATAAAAAGAATATAATAGAGTAAATAAGAAATAAACAATACGTAAAGTATAAAGTAATAAAAAATAGAATATATAATAAATAAATTAATTAAATGAAATATATAATTTATATAGAATACATTTATAATAAAAAAATTAATATATCTTACTGCTAAAAAATATTGGTGTATGTAGTTTAAATACCATGAGTTAACCAAAAAGAATAAGAAAAATATATAATAAAAAAGATAAAATAAAGAGAAATAATATATAAGATATAAAGTTTTAACAAAATTTTCTCAATTGATATTTATTTATTTTGACATATATTACTTCAAAATTAATATAAAAATATTGATTAATAAGACAATATATTCTCATAATAATCAACATAAAACAAAAATAATCTTATTTTTATCATATCCTATATCCTAGAAAAATTTTCCTACCACTACAAAATATATTCTCATAATAACTAATAAAAATTATAATACAAATATAAAAAATATTATTAAATTGATTAACTCTTTTTAATACAATAGATTTAATATTTCCTAATAATTTTTAATATATAACAAACATACCATATAATATAATAATTTTGCCCTGTCAATTAAATGTTATTATTTTTTAATCCTATATAATGTTTCACTATATAATTTTATTTATATTTTAATTTATTTTCTCCAAGTGTTATTTTTTTTGTTTATTGCTTACAAATTATTCTTATTAAATTGATTAACTGTTTTAATACATTACTTTTAACATTTCATAATAATTTTTTCCCTTCACACCTATTAATGACTAGCAAACAAAGATATTTACATATTACTGTTTGTTTATTTTTATGATTAAAATTATGAATTCTTTTCTACATACACTAAATATTACAGTACCTAAATCCTAAATCCTAAATTCTAAATCATAAACCCTAAAATTACAGTACCTCCTTATATATTTTAATATTTTTATAATAAAAAATTATTCTTGCATTTTTTATATCTATTATTTAAATAAAAAATTATTCATTTTTTAATAATACTATCTTAATTTTTAAAACTTCTTTTTACTTCAATATTTTTTTTAAAATTTTATTTTTTTTACTTCTTTTATTATATATTAAAATTTTATATTTTAAAAATCTCTAAACATAATTTTTACCTAAATCCTAAATTTTATTCTAAGACACTTTTCTTTATCTCCTTTGTTCTTGTTTTAACACCACAAACTATCACAGTACATATAAATTCTTATAAATTTTTCATATCATAAATCATAATTTTATATTATAAATCATAATAATCAACATAAAATAAAAATAATCTTATTGTCATCATATCCTATATCCTAAAAAAATTTCTCTACCATTGTAAAATATATTCTCATAATAACTAATAAAAATTATAATACAAATATAAAAATTATAAAAATACTAACCGGTAAGAAGAAGGAAGAGCAGATCTACTGTGAATTAACTGCAAAGAAGAAAATGTTACCGGATGAAATGCAGACGAGGAAGAAACGATGAAGATTTGTGGGTGCGAAAAGGAGAAACGGTGCGAAGAGAGGAGTTGCGAAGGGGGTTTATAAAGAGGGAGAGTACCAGGAGGCACCATTGCTTTTGGCGCTCTCCCTAAACTCCACAATGGCGCCAACTTGGATGGCCCCTCCAAGTTTGGCAATTCGGCAATGGTGCCTCCAAGTTAATGGCGCCAAGTTGGATGGCACCTTCAACATTACACTTCAGCAATGGCGCCAAGTTAAATGGCGCCTTCAACTATAGGACGCCATTCAATATGGCGTCCCCCACATGCAGTATGTCTACAAAGGCGCCATACTGTATGGCATCTCGCCATCCTGTAGGCGCCATTTAATCTGGCACCCTACGTATTTTGGTAATATGTTTTGAAAGAACGGGCAAATGAAAATTAATTTGTGAAAAAATCATATATTGATACTTTTGCCGATTCCATGTGCTGCTTATTGCTTAGACTTAATTTTAAAGGACATATGGAAGGTTCCTTTTCTTGCTTTAAGATTGAAAAAGATTGTAATAGTTGGCAGTTATATTTATAACCATGTTAGGGTGTTGAATATGATGAGAAAATTCATTAAAGAAAGAGAGTTACTTAGGCTAGCAAAAATTAGATTTGTTACTGCTATGATTACATTCTCTAGCATGCACAACCAACAAGGCAATTTTAGAAAGATGTTTAGTTCAAATGAGGGGAACAATAGTAAATAGGCAAAGGATGAAGGAGGCAAAAGAGTAACTCTAATCGTGCAAAGTACTTCATTTTGGAATAATATTCATTATTCTTTTAAAGTGAGTGCTCTAATAGTTGAAGTGCTTAGGTTGGTTAATGGTGAAAGGAAACCTCCAATAGGATATATTTATGAAATTATGAATAAAGTAAGAGAAGTCATTGCCAAAGCCTTTGATAACAATGAAGATATATATGAGGACATTTTCAAAATTATTGATAAAAGATGAGAAGTGTAGCTCCACTGGTTTTTGCATGTTACTAGATATTTTTTGAATTTAGAATTCCTTTATGACAATCCTAATATTGATAATGAAGAAAAAGTGAATCTTGGTTTAATTCATTGCATCTAGAGGTTGATTCCTGATATTGCAATTCAAGATAAAAATTTTAAGGAGTTATCAAAATATAGAGATGCTTTAGGTACTTTTGAGACTCATTTGGTCATGAGAAACAGGAAATTGAGGGTACCGATTAATAGGTGGGCTATTAATGGTCATTCAATTCCTAATTTAAGGCTATTTGTTATTAAAGTTCTTAGCCTCACTTGTAATACTTCTGGATGTAAAAGAAATTGGAGTGTATATGAAAATCTTCATACAAAGAGGAGGAATAGGCTTGCTCAATCAAAATTAAATGACTTGATTTATATCAAGTACAATAGGGCCTTGATGCAAAAATTCAATGAACGTAATTCCATTGATCTAATCTTATTGAAGGAAATTGGTGATTGTAATGAGTGGATAATTGGCAAATTAGAAGAACTTGAGATAGCAAATGATCTTGCATTTGAAGGTGATGATTTGACTTGGGGTGAGTTAGCTTTAACTTCTGAAGTTGAAGAACCTTCTTGTACTACTAGAACATCCACTTTCACTCGAACCAATACAACTTCAATAGTGACAAAAGGAAAAAAGAAAGTTAGGATCATAGTTATTTGTGGCGCATGGTGCACAATGGTGATGAACGCCCTTAGCGCTATGGTGCATTGTGCATGAAAATTTCATTTTTGGCACATACTAATAAAATATTAAATTAAAACATAAAACACAATATTTAAAATTAAGCCAAATAACATGAAATTATATTATCATAAAGTGATTTTAAAATAAATATAAGTCATCAAGTAGTTTGTAAAGGACGCATCAAACAAATATACCTAAGGATTAACACTGGGAGATTCTTTTTCATCTTCCTCATTAAGATGTGCTTCATCATCTCCCTTGTTAAGATGTTCTTCATTTTACTCATCGTCTTCCAATCTCTCAATTTCCTTATCTTCTTCACTTGTTTCCCTTGATTTGGCCTCTTCCTCCTCTTCTTCTTCTTAAATGACATGCATCCTAATTTTTTATTTCCTTTTTGTCATTGTTGAAATTGTATTGGTTTGAATCAAAGTGGATGCTCTAATAGTATGAATAAGTTCTTCAGCTCCAAAAGATAAAGCTATATCATCCCAAGTTAAATCATCATCTTCAAATATAAGATCATTTACTGCATCAAGTTCTTCTTCCAATTTGCCAAGCATTCACTCATTACAATCAATTTCCTTTAATGGAATCATGTTCATTGAATCTTCGCATCAAAGCCCTATTGCACTTGACATAAATCAAGTCATTTAATTTTGATTGAGCAAGCCTATTCCTCTTTTTTGTATAGAGATTTTCATACATACTCTAATTTCTTTCACATCCAAAAGCATTACAAGTGAGGTTAAGAATTTTAATAGTAAATTGCATCAGATTAGGAGCCGAATGACCATTAATAGCCTATTAATCAGCCAACACACTCCATTTTCTGTTCCTAATGGCCAAATAAGTTTCAAAAGTATTTAAAGCATCTCTATATTTTGACAACTCTTTAGAAATTTTATCTTGAATTGTAATATTATGAATTAACCTTTAGATGCAATGAATTAAACCAAGATTCACCTCTTCATTATTATCAATGTTAGGATTGTCATAAAAGAACTTTGAGTTCAAAAAGTATCTAGTAGCATGCAAAGGCCAATGGAGTTGCACTTCCTATCTTTTATTAATAATTTTGAAAATCTCCTTATATTTATCTTTATTATTATCAAAGGCATTGGTAATGGCTTTTTTTGCTCTATCCATAACTTTATAAATATATCCCATTGGAGATTTCCTTTCACCATTAACCAACTTAAGTACTTCAAGTATTGGAGCACCTACTTCAAGAGAATAATGAACATTATTCCAAAATGAAGTACTTTGCACAATTAGAGTTATTCTTTTGCCTTTTTCATCCTTTGCCTATTTATTATTATTCCACTCATCTAAACTAAACATCTTCCTCAAATTGCCTTATTGATTGCATATGCTAGAGAGTGTGATCATAGTAATAGTAAATCTAATTTTTGCTGGCCTAAGTAACTTTTTTTCTTTAGTGAATTTCCTCATCATGTTCAACACTCCAGCATGGTTATAAATATAATTGCTAACTACTACAACTTTTTTCAATCTTGAAGTAAGAAGGGGAATCTTTCATATGTCCTCTAAAATTAAGTTCAAGCAACAAGCAATACATAGAGCCTAATACAAATTTGGATAAGTTGCTTCCAATAATTTTGTTGTTAAAGTAGGAAAGTTAGTTAAAAGCTAATAGTTTGTTAAAGGAAAAAAAAGTTATTCAAGAAGACAAAAACAAAAATGTTGCTAGCAAAAACATTGTTTGAAGCACTATTGGTAATAACTTGAACAACATTGGATGGTTTAATTTTCTTGACAAATTTATCAAGTAATTCAAACATCTTTACTCCACTTTTTATATAAGATGAAACATTAACAGATTCAATGAAGATAAAATCCTTTATACTATTCAACAAGAAATTAATCAATACTATCCCCCTTCTATCTGTCCAACCATCTATCATGATGGAGCATCCCTTTTTTGCCCACTTCTCCTTATATTCTTTTAACAATAAGTTTGGATGCTCCAACTCCTTAAGCAAAGGAACTCTTACCTTATGGTAGGTGGGTGGTTTTATGTTTGGACCATGTTGTCTAACACTTTAAATGAAAGTTGTAAAGCTATCATAATTTACAATATTAAAAGGAATCCTTACATCATATATCCACCTTGCAAATAGTTTAGCAAGTTTCTTCCCTTTTCTTCTTTTTATATGCATCAAGCATTGTTGTTTATCTTAAATTAAATTATTTTCTTTGCCGCATAGCCTCTTCCGTATTTGGAGCAAAATAAGCATCTATTATCCCCTTTAACTTTAGAATAGGTGCTTTACTACTTCTTCTTTAAAAGCATGTTGTTGCTTGTGCACTACTTAAACTTGAAGACACTTTTCTTTTAGTGCCACTGCTGCCTCCAATTGGAAATGGTTTAGGGACTTTCTCTCCCTTATCTTCCATTATATAAACATCTTCATAGTTAAGGAAATGGTTGGCCAAGTTCCTTCAATCTTTCAACGACTTTTTCTCACCAAGCTTTCTAATCTCCTTCCTCACATGTTTTGGAAAATTTTGGCATGTTGTTGCATTCCTACAACCTCCAACTAAATGTTGTTTGGCTCGTATAATACCTTCACTTGTCACCTTATCATAAAAGTTGCATGTCACAGAATTTTTATTTTTAGGATCAACCAAAAAATAATATGCCCAAGTTGGACCCTTACCTATCTTACTAGCTGTTTAGAAAGAACCTAATAGGAAAAAATTTTGCATAAGCAAATAGTAAACAACAAAAACCAAATAGCAAACACCATACAGCAAGTAGCAAATAAGCACCAAACAACAAACAATAAATAGTAATAAAGGAAAATTATATGAATTTAATCCTAGGCTATAACAATAACAAGTGATTTTATGGACATAGGCAAAGTGAAAAAAAAGGCAAAACATAAAAACAAAGCAACTAACTCCAAAGAATATAAAAGTTAAAAATAGAGCATTTAAATCAAAACATAAGCATTAAAAAATCAGAGTAAAGAACCACAATCATGGATAGAATAAAAAAAAGAACCATTTATCTACTCATTAAAGAAGGAAGAGCAGAAAAAAAATTTAAAGACAGTGGCCATTATAGATAGCACAGAATGCAGCAAAAAATGGAGAAAAAACAGAGTAGTTGGGTCATTGGAGAATTGCCTAGATGTTAGAATGCTACCCACTCGTCGAAAATGATGCAAATCGCCAACCAGAACTTTGGTTGCAATGGCACATGCAAAGGAGGAAGCTATTGTTAGTCTGATGTTAGGGCATCTTCAAGTGTGGGCAAAATGAAATGGCACTATTTCCATCCGTCTGGTAATGGCGCACACCATGGCAGTGCTAAATCATCCTTGCCACACCATAGTGGTTGCATGGCACAATTGCTCTTGGCAATGTGCAATGGCATGTCATTGATAACTATGGCTAGGATGCATGTCATTTAAGAAAAAGAGGAGGAAGAGGTTGAATTAAGGGAAACAAGTGAAGAAGATGAGAAAATTGGGAGACTAGAAGATAATAAGGAAGATGAAGAACATTTTGATAAGGGAGATAATGAAGCATATCTTGATAAGGAAAATGAAGAAGAATCTCTTAGTGCTAGGTATGTTTATTTGATGCTTCTTTTACAAACTACTTGATGACTTATATTTATTTTAATATCACTTTATGATAATATGATTGCATGTAGTTTGGCTTAATTTCAAATATTGTGTTTTATGTTTCAATTTAATATTTTATTATTATGTGCCAAAAATAAAATTTTCATGCACAAAACAATGCGCTGTAGCACCAAGGGCTTTCATTGCCATTATGCAGCATGTGCCGTAAATAACTATGGTTTTGGTTTTATTTTGATTTGGGTAGAAAAAGATGCCCAGATAGCTTTGATACCACGTTAGAAGAGGAGAAAGAATAGTGAAACCATGACCTTAATTAAGTTAGGTGATATCTATTTATAATAAAATATAGGGTTATAAGAAGTAGGCCTATGGTCCATGTATTTTAGCCCATATAGCCCTTAAGTAACTTAATAAGCTACTTAATCCTTGAGTAACTAATAAACTCTATTTACTAACAAAAATGAAGTCAACAAGTTCTCTTTTGTTTTTCTATTTTTATTAGCATTGAATTATGGAATTGGCTTGTAACAGTGTAAGTAACTAATTTTGGATCCGCATAATTTACTTTTCCTTAATATATTAGCTGATGCTAGTGTTATTTCAATATGTAGATTCTATTGGCAAGAATAAAATTGAATTACTAATTTTAACATGTCACTGGGGATTTGGATTGAATGAGCTTAATGTAAATTGAAATTATACGTAAGAGGAAACCATATAAGTAATTCGAGCACCTGTATTTTAATGCACAATGTGGGTAACAAATGGATAAACATAGGGCATTTTGTAATTATCATCAGAGAGAAAAAGGAATCTATGTTAATGGTAGGCTAATAGATGTCATTGCTTTAGTTGGGACAAAAGTCAATTTTCTCTGAATGAAAGGTAATAGTTTTTTTAGAGGATTGAGCTTGTTTGATTTGAATAGAAATTTAGCAGCAATGTTGTATTAATTTTTGAGGATTATGTATCCCATTTTCTTGTATTATTTTCCCTATTTATGGAAGTTTCTTTTTCTATAAAAAAATAAATATTATTGCTTTAGTACTGTACATAGGCACTTAAGTCTTTTGGTTTGAAATAATCAAAGGAGCAACTAACCGCTTGCTAGTTACATCTAAAAAGGAGGACGCTGCACTCTCTGAATTAACAATCCAAAGTTATGGTGCTTAGATATGAAGTAAATTTATGGCCAACAACATTGTGTCTTTTCAATCTGTTTCTGGTTCAGTAGTTTAAAATTATTATCAACATATTTTTTTATATGTGCAGTCTAATATGGGGCAAGAGTAGCAATCCTAAGGCAGCAATTGTAGTAACAGAGCACTATTCTTTTTGAGAACCAGAAGAGTCTACTTTTTTGCTTGTGAGAACATATTGATGGTACTTCTGATCTCTTTGTTTCCCATGTAAGTAGATGAGTCATGGAGATTCAACGGATCTTTTCCCTACTGCATGTTATAACAACAATAACAACAACAATAACAAAACATTATCCCACTAAGTGGGGTCGGCTACATGGATCGCACGATGCCATTGGGCTCTATTAAAAGCCAAGTCTTTGGTGATATTATTTACCAAGAGATCCCTTTTTATAACTTCCTTTAATGTCCTCTTTGGCCTCCTTCTGCACTTTTTCACAGGGCTCAAGATCATGTGATCAATTCTTCTCATTAGTGCCTCTAATGGCCTTCTTTGCACATGGCCAAACCACCTTAATCGATTTTCTATCATTTTCTCCTCAATAGGTGCCACGCCAATATGCCCTCGTATACAATCATTTCTTATCTTGTCTTTTCTTGTATGACCACACATCTATCTTAACATTCTCATTTCTGCTACCCCCTATTTTTTGCACTTGTTGTCCTTTTAGAGCCCAGCATTCGCTACCATAGAGCATAACTAATTGTATAGCAATCCGATAAAACTTCCCTTTGAGTTTAGTAAGTACTTTACAGTCACAAATCACTCCAGATGCCTTTCTCCATTTTAACTATTCAGCTTGTATCTTGTGTGTAACATCTTCGTCAATTTCCCCATCGCTTTGTAAAAAAGATCTTAAGTACTTAAATTTACATATTTGCAGTATGATGTGATCTCCAAATCATTTTTATCTTACTTCTTGTTAAACTTGTAATGCATATACTCCGTCTTACTCTTACTCTTACTCTTACTCAAGCAAAAACTTTTTGATTCTAACGCCTGTTCCAAAGTTCTAATTTATAATTAACTTCTTCCCGTGATTCCTCAATCAAGACTATATCATCTGCAAATAGCATACATATAGGGATATTCTCCTGTATGTCCCTAGTAAGAACATCTAGGACTAGATTAAATAAGTAAAAACTCAAAGGTGAACCCTAATGTAAACTTATCCGTATATTGAAGTCCTTTGTCTCTCCTCCAGAAGTTTTTACACTTATAGTTACTCCATCGTACATGTCCTGTATAGCCCGAATATATGCGACACGAACTCCTTTCTTCTCCAAAGCCTTCCACAATACAACACTTCTTTTGGTACCCGATCATAAGCTTTTTCTAGGTCAATGAAAACTATATATAAATATCTTTTTTTACTTTGATAGCTTTCTATGAATCATCGTAGAAGATAAATAGCCTCTGTTGTAGACCTTTTTGGCATAAATCCAAATTAGTTTTTTGCAATCTTAGTCTCGTCCATTAATCTATGCTCAATCACTTTTTTCCATAACTTCATATTATGACTCATAAGTTTTATCCCTCGATAGTTTGCACAATTCTGAATATCTTCTTTATTCTTGTATATAGGTATCAAAATACTTTTCCTTTACTCATTTGGTATTTTCTTATTATAACATGTCTCAAAATTTCATATACAAAGAGCAGTAAGGATCTAGTGCTTTTATCTAGAAACAATAAGGAGCTAGTGTATTTTTCTTGGTTTCAAATGGAATTATTTAAGCAATGAGTGAAGAAAAGTCTTAGATTTGTGTCTTTCAATATATGTGCCAAATGAACATTATACATTATATAGACTCCATCTTTAGGGGACTTCCCACATCCAGTATAAATCTTCATTATGTCAACTATTATATAATGGTGCATCTATTGCAAGGTTTGTGTTGATAACTTTACACCACAAGAAATTTGTTAGACCTCAATAAAATAATAGTCTTCCTCTTTGTGAAAAATTGAAGTGTTGAAATAACAATAATTTTATATTTCAGTCCAACAAGTAGAAGTTAGTATATTACATCAATAAGCCAAAAGAAAAAAAAAAAGAATCTACTCTACTTTTATATATTTTTTTGAAGAAAACCTAGGAATTCTCAACCATCGTTGACGAAATCGTCCAAATCCATGAATTCTAAGTCGAGTGCGGATTGTCTTCATCTTTCTGCTGAAACTGCCACATCTTCGTTTCAGGGTGTTGTACGGAGATGATCTTTTCAGTTTATTCATGTACCTACATCCTGCATTTTCGAAGGGAAGTTGTTAATGAGTTATAAACACACTATGAGGCAACTTCCCTCTTTTTCTTACTTCATGATCGTATTTCTTTCACCCCGTTCTATTTACACAAGCAGTTGATGATGCTACTATGGTGAGATTCCTTTTACAGAACTCTCTCTGTGTGTGTAATTTGACATGAGAACTGAGATGGTTATCTTAGTCTAGTAAGTTCCCATCCAAGATTTGCTTCCCTCTGGAAGTTTTATAAACTTGTTCTTACAGTAAAAAATAAAAATACAAAGGCTAGTAGAAAGGTTATGTCTAAAATATGGAAATATTATATGTTTTTTTTATATTTTTGTTTGGTTCATGATATTATCGTTTATTAAAATATATTAACTGAAAGCTGACCTTTATCTTGTTTTATTTGTTCTTCTTCTCTTGTGTTTGTATTGTGTAGGACCTGCAAGGCAGAAAAAGAGGATCAGATTCTGCTAGGTTGGAAATTTATGCTGGATCTGTTTTTATGCTGCTAACAAGTAGACTTAGCACTGTTGTTCAAGTGTTTTGGTACCTCAACCAAACTCTCCAAACGCTTCCTCATCCTTCTTTGTATAAATCCTTTTGTGCTCTGTAGTGTGATGCCAGATGGTGATGTCAAAACAAAGTGATGACAATAGATTTGATTCGGATAAAGGAAGACCAATATGGATATTACCTTTACATAGTATCTAACATAGGAATTAAAATTCAGTAAATTCCAGAGTGTCTTGTCTAGTCTTTTGCCTTCAACATGGGGTGACGAGATATCTGTTACATATGAGAAAGATTTTAGGCAAATATGCTTTTAGATCCTTTTGCCTGATATTCTTTTGGATAAGACTATGGTATACTACTGACATAGTACTGTATAAGTACATCATCAGATTTAATCACATATCATAATTATCTTTTTTAAAAGTTAAATTTGACAAATTGTCAAATTTGATAATGCATCGATACATCAT
Source organism: Sindora glabra (assembly GCA_020226215.1). Classification (NCBI taxonomy): domain Eukaryota; kingdom Viridiplantae; phylum Streptophyta; class Magnoliopsida; order Fabales; family Fabaceae; genus Sindora; species Sindora glabra. The sequence continues at coordinate 23,060,499 of CM035231.1, read as the reverse complement.
TGCATTAGTGGTAAACCATAATCATCTCCTATTCTTTTTGACCTTGTATAGCATAAGTTTTTGGAAAAATTTATGGTACAAAATTGACAAGTGGTGCACTAGATCTAACAATTGATGTGCTCTTGTGTGGTGTATGAGATTTGACCCTAAGAGAAAGTAAATCTGATATTTGGTTAGATCTAGTGGTACACTGATATATCATTGTGTCAATGGTGTACCAAAATCTCTTTGTAAGTTTCTAGTTTAAAGCTTTGTTATGTGACAGTGTCACTAGAACTCAAATTTGAATAATAGTGTTAGGGTTGAATTGGTGGAAAATTTAAATTTACCAAAAGAGACAAACCCTCCGTTGGTACTCAAATCCTCAAAAGCTTCTCCTCTTAACTCTGGAGGAGGAATGGCTGACCATGTGCATGGCGGTGCCTTGGCCCATTTATCTGAACTCCCGACTTCCATGAGTTCCTATCATAAATAGTAAATAAATATACTGAAAATACACTGGCCTAAGCCCTAAAGGAAATACTTCAGTCATCCCTTGCAGCTGCTGACCTGAAAGAAGGATGTTGCGATAATAACATCTGACTTTTCTCTGAAACGCATTGGGAATACTGCTATGATTCTTTGTGGCTGTGTAGAACATGTTATTTAATTAGTAACAGGATGGAGACACATTAAAATGAAGAATTTTTTTTTGACCAGAGAGTCGGATAAAAGTTGCCTTGGAAACTTGGTTGTTCAATTTTTCCTCTTTGTGATCTGAATTTGGAGAAATAAAGGATGCCACTTTCCTGAGTAATTTATTATGTATATCTGGGCTGTACATTGTTTCTATGAAACTGTGATTTTCTTACAATTATGTAAGTTGTTCAAACAATCTAGTGAACAGGATGTGAATCATATGATGGATCTCTATACAAAATTTGCTTTGTAGATTTTACAGGCCTATGGTGGATCTGTTTTACTGAGTTAAGGTGTCCCATGGTAAATTATTCAGTAACTTGTGAATTATTTTATTCAATTTAGGTGTTGAATTTCCTGATTATTTTATTGATTTGAAAAATCTGTCGCATATTTTTTTATTTAATTATATCATATAATTTGTTCATTTTGTTTGGTAGGACACGTCGTGCACAAAATTTTAAATTCACTCGTTCTTATATGACATTTATCATCATCACAATTTTTTTATAGAATTTTATCATAACAAAATAAAAAAATTGACTGAGCACCTGTCAATTACCTGCCTGATGATGAAGAAAGGTTCTCTTGGATGGTAGACAATTTTGATGGGTTTGTACACCCCCTGAACTGCATCATGGGAATTGACATTCTGCAACATTTCTTTCAGCTGTGAACTCAGTATTACTGATTGAACTGTAGAAATTTCTGTGATAACTCTAACATAATCTGGAACAGGAAATACGGATCATTAGTTATCTAGGAAATTCAAGTATGAATTTGATTATTCCAATGTATAATTTTGCAACATGTGTAGGGCACTTATTGTGTTCGTCTTTGTCTTTGTAGTTTATATGACAACGAATAACTTCAAGAAGTTGTTTCTTTCTTGGGCTAGATTTTAACTTAAGGACTATCTGGTTCTAATGAGATCCTTATTGTAGTTCATTTTCGTAATGTGAATGTTCTGTTGAACTGTTATATGAATTTTAGTTTGATATTGTTTTGTATGCTGAAGCACTTGGCATTCCAAATGATTGCTATATTCCTCTCTTTAGTATCAGATGCTTATATACTGGAGTTTGGTTTTAGTCATGCTGCCGAGTCTTCTTTTTTTGAGGCCTTTATTGCACTGCTGTTTAATTATGCTTTCCTGTTGGCAAGTTTTATACACAATACTCTAATCTGATTGAAAAAGAAAGTTTTGTAGGAGGGAAACTGAGTACAAAAGAAGAGGAGAAGGAATCCTCAGAAGGGAAAAAAAGGACTACCAAGACAAATTGCTGCCCAATTCCTATGCAACTCAGACAGAGCCAACCCTTTAAAGAAGCCATTAGCTTTAAGCCAAAGAGAATCTAAAAACAAAATCCTACCCCATGACAAAGAAACTAGTTTGGGCTTGATTTCTAAAATTTCTAGCATTTCTCTCAAATATCTTAATTCTCATGTTAATTTGTCTTTATATGTTTGCTATGCTGTTTTCATTTGTTTACTTCTCTATTTTCTTAATTCTCTGGAGAAGGCAGGAAAGAAAAATGAAATCATCGGTTTGCTGCTTTGCATAAGCACATATGCTGAACAAAAGCACTAAGGCACAGAATTTCTACTTTATTGCTTAAATTGTTTGATGATCTCTGATGTACAGGTTACAAGTCTGTTGTTGAGTCCAAGAAACTACCTTTTCGGCGAGGGATATGATTGAGGTCCAGCTTTAAGGTAAGCTGGTATCCTTCTCTGGCAGGTTCAGCAATCGCCGTGACCTCTGGACATAGCCCTTTTACCATTTCAATGGTGTAAGAAGAAAGTCTGTTTGGTAGCACACCCTGGTAAAGTAGTGGGGTTGATATTGACAAGTAGACTACGAGCGGATTGGAGACTTGAGACTGTAAAACATGGCACAAAAATAATCAATCTTTCTGCGTGTAGGCTACAAAATTTTACACAACTTCACACAAATCAACACATGTAGAATGAGCTCAATTTAGTACATCTTGCTCCTAATATAAATTTCTTGGGTGGCCTTAACCGTTTTCAAAATTCTCTTCGAAGATTTCTTCATTACTGGATCACCTGTAGAACCTCTAACTACTGCCATTGCCCTGGTCTTAGATTATGCCACTTTAAGGAGATATATTAAATTTTGCTTAGTTAATTACTGAGTAATAAAATTCTGTTGACTGCTTGACTAAACAGATTATTGCATGACTATCCATATTATTGGAGCTTCAATAAAGTGACAATTTTTGCAGTTTCATTTACCTGAATGTGGTACTCAACAGATCCGAATTCATACAAGTGATGATCAATCTCCAAGGGCTTCTCAGCACTGTTATTAGTCAGGAGATCAAAAGGTAATTATCATCAATAAAATTGTGCAAAGTAAACCACTTGCAAATTTAATTTTTCTTGTTTATTTTGGTTGCCTGCATTTTGGGGTGGAAACAAAGACAAATCTTGACGCATTTTATAGGGAACTCGTGCAACCCCAGTTTTTTACTAAGTTTCCCGGATAATTAAACCGAGCAATTAACAGGGATTAGGGACTACAAATAGTGATGTTATTTCTGACCCGCCAATTTTGCAGGTCATTGCCATGATTCCATTCCTAGCTTGGAATCATTTCAAACACAAGTGCTGTCCATAAGGGGCATTCCACCAGCTTCCTACTTTTTGTGTAAGACCACTAACTTCAGTTGATTCCTAAATTTGGACCCAGATTTCAACTGTGAATTAATATAGTGCCTATAGTTTATTGAATTTGTTGAATATTGGACTAAACATGGGCTGGCTGATGCAGCAACATTTATAATGAAAATTAAAGGGCATAAAAGAATAGAAGAAACCACTTTGGCTGTAATTCAAAATCTTGATTTACTTTTGGTCCAATTTTAAAAGGAAGTGGGGATTTCTAATTTAATGAACACATACATATTTTCTTTGGTAGCATAAAAATTCAGGTGAATAGGTTGCTCTACAATTATGCTGTGTTTAGTTTGTGAAATCTTTCATTCCAACATTCCTGAAAATATGATTTCTAGAAATTTGATGCACGTTCAATAAAAAAGATTTTTAAGAATGTTACAAAATTATGTTTTAATTAATTTGTATATTTTTTAAAAAATGGAAGTGGGTTGATGTGGTAATTATGATAAGGAATTAATGGAAGGGGAGGCAAAATAATCTTTTTACATGACTAAACATGAGAATGTAAGATATCAATCTCCTTATGAGAATATTTCCAAGTAAATTTTTCTTAATTTTGATCAAAATGTGAGGATTTAGCATTCCTTTGAAATATTCATGGACCATTTTGGCTGTGTGAGACAGATTACACAAACCAAATATTTGCAGGTAAAGACACCACAATTAGTGAATGCCTTTAATAAAGGACACCAGCAAGACATGAATTCGAGAATGTCAGAGTCCAGACCAATAAAGACAAACTTGCAAGTGGACACAAGACTGCCAACCTATTCTTGATAGTATGTTAAATAAGCTTTCTAAATAAACTCTTCTTACCTGTACAATTTGAGCAGGATTTCCTTCAGAGCTGGTGAAGCCCTATCTATGCATGCCATTCTGAACAAATTGGTGTCAAAAACTGACCTGAATTAATACAAAGATGTCAGACTCTCAACTAATATATATATATATATATATATATATATATATATATATTTGGAGGTATGGGCTTTGAGTAAAATGCAAGTTCAATGTTGCAATCATAATTGGTGAGCTTGGAAGCAAGTCTACGTTAACATCCAACTTCCTCTCCACCCAACATTATAAGTTAGTTTCTTTATCCCTTTCATTTGACACCACGATGCTGAAATTTAACTTTATCATAATTTCTATTCTTAAACCTTCAGTTTTTCTTGCTTCGTGCTTTCATTTGAAAATTGATTGTTTGTTTTGCATAATTTTAGATATGTGCTTTGCATGGGACTATTTTAGCCGGTAAGATATAAAAATTTTATTGAGGACATTTTATTTTAGCTATGAGGTTATTAATACAATTTTAAACTCAGTCATAATAGACTAATCATATTTGAATATATGCTCTTAAAAAAAGATTTACCTGGATTTTCTTATGGACAGGGTTGGAGGGAGGGGGACTGGGGAGCTATGACTTGGGACCCCTTTTGATATCTTTTTATTTTTGTAGAATTTTATATTCATTTTCTTAAAAAAAATAAAAAATTACATATGTCCTATAAAATTTTGACACTTGATGCTATGGAGTTAAAAATTTTGATATGGACATTCTTTTTATAGAGCACCTCGGTGTAAGTGTAGGGGAGTGAGATTTAAGAAAAAGAAAATTTGTTAAGCTACTAATTATGTGGATTAAGCCCTTGTTGGGTAAATAGCTTTTCAAATAGCTTTTGGTTGTTTGACTAAAATTTAGCTGATTGATTAATTAAAAAGCTGTTTCTTGTGTTTGGTAATCAGCTGATTTAGATAGCTGCTTACCCTTCAAACAGTTGATGTTAAAACGCTGAGGTGCCGAGCGTTTTCAATCAGCATTTCTGAACCACTTGTCCTTATTTTCGCTTTTATCCTTTATCCTCAGGGCATTCAGATTTATTTATTTTTCTCTCAATGATGCGTGCAACAACTGCATCATCTCCATCACAACATTTTTGATAAAACTGTGACTGCCACTTACATCCTTAAAATCCTACCACTTCCATCACCTTTTTTTCATAGAAATAAGATGCATTTAGTTTGATTTTAATAAAAAACAAACAAAATAGGTAGTCTTTTATTTTAATGCACCTGGTTTATATTTTATTGATAAATTTGTTTTTTATAAAAATTATATTAATTTAATTTTAAAAAATATTTAATTTATAATAAATTATAATAATATATTATTTGTAAAAATTTAATTTATTAAAAAATATATAAAATTTAATATATTAAAATAAAAAATTTAAATAATTTATAAAATATATCCATATCCTTATTTATCATTTTACACACAAACAGCTAATTTTAAACAGTTGATTTTACTAAATGCTTTTATTCAAATAGCTAATACAACCAGTTGATAAAATTAGTTAATACAATCAGTTATCAGTTAACAGTTAATTAAATTAGCTAACCACTACAGCTATTAACTGATTGTCAAACAAGGCCTAAGTTATAATAATAAAGAAACCACCCAAACAAATTTAAGAATGAAATAATCTTTTCATAATAATCTTGATTCAGATCTCCATCCATCAATCATACACATTTATGATTATATTGCATCCAACAATTGTTTTTAATTTTTTGCCCCTAAAGTTAGATTGCACAGCATTTACCCATTGTTTGGTTGTACAAAAATTAGAGGAGAAAGAAATTGAAGAGGGGAAAAATAAAGAAAAAAAAATCTCTCTTGTTTGGATGTAGAAAAGAAAAAAAGAGATTGAAGGAAAAAGAAGAGAAAAAAATAATATTTGATTTTATTTTTTAGTTTTTCTATTTTCCCTTATTTCACATAAGGTTATTATTGTAATTTCAGTTCATTAATTCTTCTTTTTTTGCTTTTATTTATTTAAATAAAAAAATAAATTTGCTCTTATTTTCTTTTCAACCAAACACAATAAAAATAATATATTTTTTCTCTTTTTTTTTTTTCTTCTATCTCCGAATAAAGTCTTAAAATTCCTAACTCCGGCCAAGAAGGGGAAGAGAGAGAGAGAGAGAGAGAGAGAGAGAGAGAGAGAGAGAGAGAGAAGTCCCCATCTTAAATATGAAGGTAATCATAGGTGCAGACCACGGTGTTTAAAGGATCTTCCAATTCTTTACGGAAGTTACCAAGGTTGAAATAATAGATAAATTTTTTAATTTTTATAAAGAAATTATAATTTTTCATGAAATTTATGTACAGTGAAAATATAAAAGTTATATACAATTTCGTCAATCAAATTTGAACAATTTTTTTTAAAAAAATTATGTTATATAACAAATTATAGAAGAATAAATCATGCATTATATTTGAATTCTAGTCATTAATATAAAATTTAACAGTTAGGATTCACTCCTCATACATAAATAAAAAATAAATACAAAAAGTAAGAGGAATATTTTTATATAAAGATAAGGGAATTTAATTGTAGCCCTCCAGATTTATCATTCAAAAATTAAAATTAAAATATACAATTATATGTTTTTCTAAAATAATTATATGATTTTCTAAATAGTTACATAATTTTTAATTTTATTTTAATTCTAATTGTTAATATTAAATTTGACAGTTATAATTTATTTTTTATATAAAAAAATCTTTATAATTATATATTATATATATACGCGCGGGCGCGCGTCATAACCCATTATTGACGTCTATCAATAGTACTGCGGTGATAAAACCAATATTCCATCCAGCTATGATTAGTGGCAAAAGTGTGATAATGACCCATGTCCCACTGATCCCCTCTACCACCTATTCAATGCACTTGGATTTAGTTGTTGAGGCCCAAAGGTAGAAAATCTTAGGACTTCGCCTCAACTGGGTATGCTTTTGAAGAGGGAATTTGAATGGTACAAACTAGGATGAAAAGTGCCACTTTTCAGAAAAATAAATAAATAAATAAATCTAGATATGTTTTCGAAAAGGTGGTTTGAATGGCAAAAACTGGATGGAAAATGCAACCTCTTTTAAAAAATAATTCTTTAATTATTAAAATAGAGTAGATCATAAAAAATTATATATTCACATTTTTCTTGATAAGAATTTTTTATGTAATTTATGATAGAAATGCAAAATCATTGTTATTTAATTCAATTAATAATTACTTTAACATTTTATCTTCACAATGGGTTAGAAAATTATAATAAATATAATTCATTACTTATAAAATATAAATGTGATTATATTATATAGTTATTAATTATTTAAATTATAATTATTTTACTAATTATATAATAAATTGATTGAGTATTATATAAAATAAATATGAAATATCATATAATAAATATAAATTATATATAATCATAAATATAATTATAATAAAAAATTAATTCTAAAAATTATTATATGTATTACTTATATCTATTAAATTATTTTATCTTTGTTATTTATTATTTTAATATTCAATTATAAAAATAAAAAATTATGTATTTCTTATCTATTTTATATAAATTTGATTTGATAGAACTAATTATTTATTGTGCTAATTTTTTTTATCTATTTAAATTATATTCCATTATAATTTTATTAAGATACATACATACATACATATAAGGCATTCCAATTTTTTATATAAGTTTGTTTTACATTTTTTTTATTTTTTGTATTACAATTTTGAATAATATATTAGTCATTTTCATAATACTTTCTAAGAAGTTTGGAGTTAGACTAAATAAAATAAGGAAGATAATTTTCGGGAGTGTTAATTTGTTAGCACTATAAGTTTATAAAGGAATTTATTCGTTAGAAAGTTCAACTTTCTGTAAGAATTTTCTTTCTATATAAATTAATTGACTCCCAAATTTGCTTTACCCTTCATTGACTTATTCACTATCTTCTTCTTCCCTATTTCTAGCTTGGCTCCCATAGGCTTAACCATTGAAGGATCTAAGGGGGACCTTTAGTGATCATTTTCTAATAGTGTATTCATATCTTGTGAATTCCTAGCACCACCCTTATTTAGTGAGGGAGTTAGAGAGATTCTTAGTTAATTAATAGGTATATAATTTGTTATCTACTACTAATAAGATTTGAGATAAATATAAGAAAGGGTAGTTGAAAAATTAATTAACTACCTCTCTTCATATTTGTTTCAATTTTTATTGATATTGTATGCCCATTAATTAACCAAGAATATCTCAAGAGAGTTATCATTGACACCATTTATTAACTTTTCTTTCCCCATTGATAGAAGAGTTTGACCCTAAAAACACGCCTCTATCACCCAAAAGCCATCATAACCAATCATTAAAGCTTTCATATTTTTGCAAACATGTATCACCTTTTTCTTATCGCCAATTTAATAAGTTTAGACCAATGACTTCTTTTTTTGGATTGACTTAAGTTTGTGAGGTGAAAATAATTTTAAAATTTAATTATCTACAATGAGAAAGTTAAACATATCATCCTCTCTATAATAGATAAGTTACATGACACTCAACTCATTTGTTTCATGAATTGATTTAGTATTAACATATTATCACTACTATAGAAATGCCTTTCAAGGTCGGTTATTTTATGATTTTGATGTTGATTTTACTTAATATATGTATGAGTATTGTTGTATGTTTGACAATTTTACATTGATTATTTAACTGATGTAGAAAAATAAAATAACCTCAATTTCTATAAATATAAAATGTTCCTCATTGTTTCATGAGAATAGTATACAAAAAATTTTTATTACAAAATAATGTCAATTTTTATAAACAATCCCTAATGAACCCTAACATATTATTGTTCTTCCATCCTTCTTATTTTTTGTATTTTCTACACTTTAACTAAACTAATATCTCCATTTTAATTTCAACAATTGATAGTACTAAAAAAGTTTAAAAATGGTAAAAAGTTACTTGAGTAAAAAAAGGTGCCTTGCTACAAGTACTCATTACTTAATCGATAATGTTAGTACTTCTTATAAAAGCACATTTAATACTTATAAATGTAATGAGCAAAATTCATTAAAATTTTATGTATGATATTAAATTGAATGTCAAAGATGAATGAAATTAAATTTCTTACTTGTATAAATCTATAAAAGTTGCATCAAAGTAAAAGGCAACAAATCATAGTCATTATGAAATTAAGAACTAAATTACAAGAACAAAAATAAAATATAGTATAAATCTTTATATTTATATTTTGCACTTTTTCAATGAGTGGTAAGTTTTATATATTTAGCCATGAGTTAATGGAATTTTAATCTTACAAAATAATTAGTGAGCAAAAATATAAAATTAAAAAAAATTATCTTAAGATTGAAAAGAAAGTATACCCCTATTAAAAAGAAAATCATTTTATGGTTAAAAAAGTTTTGCGATAAAATTTACAAATGGTGCCATGACTTCACTCTTTTTATTTTATATCTCATGCCCTTACATAATGTTTTGAGTTGACACATCAATTAAAAAAAATCAACATGTATAATAAAATGATATCATTCAACTATAAAACTTTAAACATTGATTGTTAAATAGAAACCGACATGATAAACCAAAATATTTTGTTTTTCTATCATATTTCAAGTAAAAATTTTGTAATTTTACAAATTGATAGCATTAAAATTATTTTTGGCATAGATTGAAAATTTAACAAAATAAAAACTATAATTTATAATGAAAAAAAAAATCAAGGTTAATGAGAAACTAATAAATTATCAGAATTATAAACTATAAATTTAAACTTAAAAAATTATTGCACAAAAAAGTTGTAAAGTGAGACATCACTTCACATAATTCTTTTATATTGCTTAAAAGCTTTTAAGTTGAAAGATGTAGATATAATTAAATTAATAATAAATTATAGTGAGAAGAAATAATATAATCACTCTTGAAATGAACTTAAAAATTCAAACCTTTTAATGCAAGAATAGTCACATCTCTTCTTCCCATTATGATTTCTTATCAATTTTTTCATCTTTGCATTTTTTTCCTGTTTGTGTTTCATAAGATAGAACATGAATAACAGATGTGACTTTGAAGGGTGTATGATGGTTGCCAACCAATGATAAATTATTATAAGAAGAAAAAGGATAACTAATCTTGTAATAAACTTAAAAGCTTAAGCTATCCAGTGTAAGAACAACCATACTACTTGGTCCACTATAATTTCTTTTCAGTTTGTATATCATTGATAAGGTATCATTCAGATGTTTCAAACAAATAGTGGAAATGAAATTTATAGGTATTATGCAGAGATTTAGATATAAATTGTTAACCAAAGCTAATGTATTATATATGTTTTATTTCATAAAGCTTAAGTATTAATATATTTTGAAACATTATAATTTTTGGTGATTTTTTAATACAAGTTACTGATAAATGCTTAGCATTTATGATCTATGTTTTCATCTCCTAATACAATGCACTTTGCAAATTCATTACCAGTGTATTGGTAAATATTTATTATAAGTTAACTGACTATTTGTGTACCTTTAGATATCGATTATGAAATTGATAACAAAAATGACATGCTATCTGCTCTAATTTTACCAAACCATGTCCTTTATTTAGATTTTTTTTAAATGCAACTTTTGCATTCTAACATTTTTTCTTACAAAAAAACAACATTTGATTAACAACACTCCTAAATATAAAGAATAAGCATTTTATCATTAACATTTAAGGAGACATAATATTTATAACCATGACCATTTTAAATACTTAATGAAGAAAATTAATGATCAAGTTTGTGCATTGATAGATTAGGTCATGAAGATCAAAAGATTATTATTAGTGAATATTATCAAAGATGATTAAAAGATTGATATCAATGAACATTATCAGTTATCTGATAACATTCATTGATATTAATCTCCTAATCCTTATAACATGATCTATTAATGCACAAACTTGATTATTACTTTTCATCAATAAGTATTCAAAGTGGTTATGATTATAAATATTATATCTCCTTAAATATCAATAACAAAATGCTTATTCTTCAAGAAAAGAAAGTGCAACATCATATTTGAAAATTTTTCTCCTAAAAATATATGATGGTTGTCTTCATGGTAAAAGACAAGAACATGGTTTCTCTCTTTTATGTCTATTATAGTTAGTTTTATCCTTATAGCCATTATCAGTAAACCCTTATAAAAATATTTGTGCTTTATTAATATTGGTACTTTTAGATTCATTCTATTAAGGATAACAAAGCAAGAGTAGCAACTTACATCTCAATAGTTGGTGGTCGAGGAGCATTACTAGTGTATTATTTCTTATGCCATCTAAATAAAAAAAGGGAGTAAAAGAAAAAGAAAATTATGGAAGCAGAGAAAATATAAAGTAAAAATCTAAATGAAAAATGGAATGAAAGATAAAGAAAAGTTTAGAGACAATTTATAAGTAATAAGAAACACTTTACATTGATTATTAACATATAATCAATGTCTTACAAATGAATTTTTTTATTGAGTCCATTAACATACTTTTTAGACATATTATTTGAAAAACCAATATGATAAATCCTCATGTCATGAATGTCATAATGCATTTTAAATGAGAAGACCATTGAAATATAAATAATCTTTATAATTTTCAATAATATTATAAATACAAATATTAATTGGTTATAGATAACATTTAAAGTTTCATTTTCAAGTGCAACCAATGTTTAAAATACCAATATTCTTTACAATTTCTAATAAAATTTAAATACAAATATTAACTGATTCTTGACATTTCTTTATACATTAGTTTAATGTATAATTGTCATCTTAAGCTTCTCTATGTTAAACCTTTAATCTCTTATTGAAAAATAGGACTTTATAATGTCAACTTATTATTATAACCAGCATGATAAGTTGCGCTTATTTTCAAAAATGTTATCACATTATTATTGATGTTGGTTTTCATTTTAATTGACATAAATATGGTGAATTTGAAGAAAAAATCTATAGTAGAGTGTATGTATGTGTGTATGTGTGTACACACTAGCCTTTTTGCATGTATTTCTATGCATTCTTAGAAGTTTTTATTTAAAACTATATATACTTTAGTTAATTATGTTATAAACATCTTTTGTAACAATAATGTTTGACATATCATCAATTATCAGCATTCACCATAAATATATGTTGGTCTCTTTGCACATATTTTTCACGTGCTTGTAGCCTTTTTATCTCTTTTAAAGAAAGTAGAAATTCTAGCCAATAACATGAATTAGCTCTTATTAGTTTATTTTATGTTAATTTTATTAGTGGCTTTCAAGAATTGTTATGCAGCAAGGTTGATATAATCTTGAAAGATATAAGACTTAAATCTTTATACAATTAAATAAAAAAATTATTTGATTGATTGCAAAATATGAGATACTTTAGTTTTAGGAAATTATAATCTCCACATATGATTGGCTAAGGCTTTATATAACTTTTTTTTATAATTTGATCCTAATACTTTCATTATTCTATACATGTTATCTATAGGAATTTAAGTTTGACTTTTCAATTGTTAGGACATATTTCCTAAAGTTGTCAAATGGGTAAGTTCAATCCATTCATGGACCAATTCACATAGTCAAACTATAAATAGTTTAGTTCATAATAGATAGAAATATCTAATCTTTACAATTTAATTTTGAATATAAGTGCTTTGTAAAGCAAATAGACCATCCTTTTTTTTCCAAAAATATCATATTAAATTCTTATAAATCCTTTTAAATCATTCTAATTTCTTAATTCAAAATAACACTTTCAAGCTTAACAAATTTTAAAATAATATAAATAAATAATTATGATCATAATTATGTAGTAAATAAATGTATAATTTAATATACTTAACAAGTAGTGGTTACAATAACATAAGATTTAATTGGAATTTAACCTCAAACTTAATAAGATTTAATCGCATACTTAATAAGATTTAATATCATTCCAAACATAAAGGTATAGTCACTAAAACATTGACTAATATAGTGCAACAAATCAAGGATGCAATATTGAAAAAGTTAATGCATTAATCAATAGAACTATAAGAATAAAAGAGTGAAAAAATTGTGATTTAATTGAGATTACAGAATAAAAGTACAAAGTAACCATTGTTACTTATTCTTTCAAATACCATATGACAAAAAGACAAATGAGTGAAATACTTTACTTCACTATCATGAATTGGATTTATTAAAAGAATGAATCATAAAGGGTTACATCATACCTGTATAGAAATAGCTTTGAGAAATTAATTAAGAAAAATAAAAAGATATTTTCAAATGTACAGTAATTTGATTCATACACACAACATTCATTGAAGAAATAATATAATCCATGCTAGGAGGATTCAAAATAGTGGATAACTATTTTATTTAATGGAACTCATTTTCTTTCAATAAGTTTATCAGATGTTGATTGTGTCATATATATAGAGAAAATAGTTATGAAGAATGGTAATAAATCCTATTCATAAACATGTTGGATAAAATAATTGGATCATAACCCATTAAAAAAATAAAAGAAATAAAAAAAACTAATGCACCTCAAAATAAATGAAAAAAATGAGTCTAATTCTTCAAATAAAAGAGTAAAAAAAATTCAATTAATAAATTCTATAAACAATGAAGTTAATGCATTTTCATCATTCGTAATGAGAAAAAATTTAATATAAAGAGACAAAAAAAATAAAGAAGAAAAACAGAGACGAAATGTACCATTTATTGATATCACAATATTTCCAAACTTAGTAATATAATTATGAAGAAACTTATTTATGCAAGAAAAAACTTGTAAAATGAAGTTTGAAATCAGTTTGTGGTGAAAAAAAAGAGAATAAGGTAGTAATGTAGATAAAGATAACGTAAATGAAAGTGAGAAATCAATTAATAAGAATTGAGAATTATAAGAAGTTAAGGATTTAAAACTTTTTTAAATTTTTTTAACAATTTAAAGATAAAAAGTTTCAACTACAATTAGATGTCAAAATTATCCTTACTTATATTAAATTTGTAAAATTTTAATAGGAGAATTTTTGAAAAATGAAAAGTGGATACTAAACTTATCCATTCCCTTTATATGGTAGTATAGATATAGATAAGATATGCATACTATTTACAACATATGTGCCTTATCTACTATTTTTTAAATGAAATACTATTATAAAATTTTCTATAAAGTAATAATACATTTTTATTTGAAGTTTTTTTAATAATCATGTATACTTTTTTCAAAAAAAAAGTTCATATGATATGAGTTTATAAGCTATAAACTCAAATGAAGTTGAGTTTGAGGTCAAAAAAGTCATCCCACTTGTGAATAAGGATGAAAGGTGAAAAGTTACACTAAGGAAAGTAAGCTAACAAATTTATTTTGTAATGGACAATTTTGTTAACCTTAAAGTTATATATGATGAGTTTTGACAATGACAAATAGGTGTTGCAATAGCATTGTATGTCTTGTGCTAAAGTAATATATTGTATATATATGATATGATGATATGATGATTATTCTTATTCTTGTATATATATGATATGATGATATGATGATTATTCTTAATAGACATACTATGTTATAATTTATGCATATATATGATATGATGATTATTCTTATTCTTGTATATGCATGATGTCAAATGAATGTTATAATAGCATTGCATATCTTTGTACCAAAATGCTATAAAACCTTCAATAGACATGCTAGATTATGATTGTAATAATAATGCTTAATTATAAGCTAAAAGAGTTATATTGTAGATAATCACTACTTAGCATATGATTAATCAAGATATATGAAAGGATGATTATGCATATTCTTGTACTAATTTATCATGTATATCAATATTTTGATATATGAGATTGGACTAACTATATGATTTACAAAGTTTATGGCTATTATATAGGAAAGTTCAAAAGGAAGAAGAGTGAGCATTGAGGTGAAACAATCAAAGATCTTGTCATGCTTAACTTAAGAGTAAATAAGAAAGAAATGCAAGAAATAAGATGTAATTCAAGCATTAAAGATTGAGAAGATTAAAAGCTTGGAAGCATTAAGAAAAGTCAAGAAACTTCATTAGTATAGTTTTTCATCTTAAGGCTTAGTCTTTCTTATAAAATAGAGTATTTCATCATATAAAGCTCAAACATGTTTATATAATCTTAGCTTGATCAAAATGTTTTAAAGGATAGCTTATAATTCATGTTTTTATAAGATAACCTATGGGGACATTTAAAAAATTAATGAGATATGAGGTTTTAATATTTTTAATTTTGACCTTTGGTCATTCCTTTAATCATATCTTATAAAATACTTGTGATTTGACTACCAAACATTTTCTATATGAAAATAGATTCAAAGAGCTTTTCATGGATATATCATTTGCTTAAAATGACCAATATATGAAAGAGTTATAATTCTTTCAAGATGAGTCTAGAAATCAATTTTCTGTATTTCAATTATTTCTAACGTGTGTTCATTATTTTGATCAATCTCGAAAACTATGAAGGATATGAGCATGAAATTATTTTTATTTGAAAATAAACTTAAAGAGCTTTCCATATACTAGTTATTTGCTTAAAATTATTAAGATATGAAAGAGTTATGAATTATACAAGTTGAGTTTCAAAATCAGATTTTTACAGATTCACTATTTTTGACCTTTCCTCATTGTTTTAAACATATCTCAAAAACTATATTAATTATGAGCTTGAAACTAATCCCATTTGAAATTAGACTCAATTAGATTTCCAATGATAGGTTATTTTCTTAAAACAAAGTTAAAATGAAGAAGTTATGATCTTTTAAAATTGAGTCTGCGTTTCTGTCTAGGTGAATTAATTCACCAATTAATTTCGACTATTCTGATGTGCAAATAACAGCTAGTAACGGCTAATTTTCATTCCTAACAATCCCAAGTGGCTATATTACTCTATGAGCTTCCTATATAAGTTAAGAAACATAAAATACAACCAATAGAGAGCCTGAATTTCATTTCTTAATATCATTTTACACATTCTTTCATCAAATTATGATTTGAGCTCAAATTTCTAAAAATTTTCTGTTCTTAGTGCTTCAATTGTTTCATCCACTCTTTAAGAGAGTATATTAGAGTTGATATCCATCTTGTATCACTTTAGAACTATAAAAGTTAAGGTATCCATTAAAGAATCATTGAAAGGGTGAGAAATCCCTTGTAAGAGAGATTTTGCTCAAGGAAGAGTAAGAATTGTAAGGCTTCTTCAAGTGCCAATTGAAACTTAAAGGGATAGTGGGTTAATACACAAGCTTGGAGAGTGGATGTACATCTTGGTGAGGATATCCAATGAAGGAACTACTATAAATCCTTATATTTGATCTCTTTACCTTTACTCTTTCTACACATTGCTCTGTTTTGCTTATTATATACTCTATTTTTGTTGTTGCTGTTTATTGAATGCATTGTGCTGTAATGCTTATGTTATCACTTGAGTATTTGAATGGTTGAAAGAGAAATACTCCCATATTGATCTTGATGCTTGAATGATTGAATAATTGAAAAGAAATCCATTTGTGATTACTTATCTATGCATATGCTTCATGATTATTTTGTCTATGCATAGTTAATGAATTGTTAAATGAATTGTACTTCAACGTTAATCTTGTTAGTTCAATAGTTGAAAGAGACGTCAGTTTATGCATTGGATTCTTGATTTTTATCTATGCATAATTGAATGACTTGCTTTGCACAAGTGTATTGAATTATCATATGTTATGTACAAACCTCTTGATTGAATAATCTTATATTTGTCTCTTGATAATCTATTTATACTTAGTTGAATAAGCTCCTTTGTATTAATTTCTTGAATTATCATATCTTGAGTGCAACAAACATCTTTATAAAACTTCCTTGGAAGTATTTAAATCAAAATTATCCTCATGACTTCTTGAAATAAAAGACTTCTCAAAAAAAATTTAAAAAAAGATAAAAATTTTAAAAATATTCAATTCATCCTCCTCCTGGGTGTAGGTTAGCAAGTCCAACAAATTTAACCATTATCTTTTTTAAAACTACATGTAGATGAGATGAATAGTCATTTGAGTTGAGAATAAATGAATATAATTTTATTTTTTATTAACCCATGTAAATTCGGTTGATTGTCATGAGGAAAAAAAATAGTGAAATAAGCTTGGGGACAAATATATGGTACAGTGGCGAGGAGGGAGGGGAATTTGTATGCACTAGCAGGTGGCCACGTTCGATGTCTTGTGTGGTTGTGTGCAATAGTTTTGAAGAGTTCTTTCATGTGTCGACGTTTAATTCATTTCTGAATTAAAAAAAAATGGAAACACGGGCCCCAAATACCATCACGAAATGGATTCAATTCTGAGGGTGGATCCGTAAATTTATAAAAATATATCGATGAAGGCTTATAAATACGAGTTTGTTTAACTGCATACATAAAATATCCTGATACATTAGGTTAGCAGTCTACGTAGATTGGACTGAATGATCCATAAACAAGTTCGTAATTATTATTATTATTATTATTATTATTATTTTGACATCTTTACCTTTAAATTAAAGTAATGCGTTGCACAAATTTTTATTTTATCAATTCAGTACTCACACTCAATTATTTATTTTTTAATTCAACCTGAGTGAAATAAATTATTTTTAAATTAATTATTTTATTTCTAAATTAATAATTGAATAGTTGGTTTAATGGATGTAATCATTCATGTATATTCCAAAATACCCTTTATAAAATTTAAAACTAACAAAGTTTAATCGGTTTTAATTTTTCTTGGTTCAAATGAACTATATTACTTTATAAATTGTGGTGGTAGGTGTGGATGGGGTTTAATTAAGAGTTATTTATATGAATTTTTTTATTTGAATTAAATTTTTTTATTTTTTATTTCGATGACTCCACTTTAACTGTCTCAAATATTATTAAGGTTGATTTTTAGTATTTTCAAGTGAATCAACATTAGTTTGAACATAATTATATTTTTTAAAATTAATTTTATTATATTTATTCAACTTATTCACATTTAAGTCTTACATTTTTTTATAGTATAAGAGTTTAACTATTTTATATTAGAACATTATTAACGATTATCATATATGTCTATCAAATTATCAACATAAAAATATTACATATAGTGTGTAGATTGAGATTTTTCATATTTAAAATGGGGTCTAGATATTACCTATGTATGTAATATTTATATCAATTATGAATATAGAAATATAACATTAAAAAAGTTAACTTGCAACCGTTACAAATTTATATTTATAATTATTATTAAACACATAACTATATTATCTAATGTTTATTTTATGTCACTAAAGATAATATAACAGTAAAAAAAAAGAACATAGAGACTTTTTAAATTACGAAAAAAGGATGTTTCAAGTAAGTTTTGTTAGAAATGATTAAGAAATTTTAGACCTCTTTTAACCATAAACCAATTTTTTTCAAAAAATTTTACTAGTAACAAACTTACTCTTAATTTTATATTGCTTTTAACTATCTAATTTCAATTTAATTCAATCAATTTTTTGTGATTTAAATTTTTTCCCAATCCTAGTAGGTAGTACAAAAAGGCTTGATTTTTGGAATGCAAAAATTCAAATAAATATCTTCCTACTTGTTGCTTTTATTACTGCAATCCTATTGCTGAACAAACCAACTTGTAAGTTATTGTTTTCTTTTTTAATTGTGATTGTCTTTTTAAATCAAGAGAAATTAGAATTTTAAGATAAATAAAGCTATACTCTTATGCTTTTTCTCATTCCGGGCCTCATTTACATATAAGATAGCATGGATAGAAAGGGAGAATAAGAATATATAAGATAACATGGATAGAAAGGGGGAATAAGAATATAGTAGAAGATTTGTTATCTTCAAGAAAAAGAAGAATTATGATTTCAAATAAATAGAGATGAACATGCAAAATTTCAATGTCTTTAGGGCTTTTTCTATGTCATGTCCAACCTAATATCTTGTAGGTGTATTAAGTAGTTTGTTACTCCTACTATTGTATACTAGCCTTTTCACATGCACTCCAACACATGTTCAAAGGCCTTCCCCCTTTTTCAATTATTAACTATAAATATTGTTTGGATAAAAAATGAATTATAATTATGTTCTGTTTAGTATAAGTAGCTAATATCTAATAAATTAGTTGGTAATAAATAATCTAACTATTAACTAATACCTAATAAGTTAGTTATTGAAGTAGCTAAAAAATATAAAAAAACATGTTAATATAAATATACATATATCAATTAAATTAATTCATATTTATTTTGCAATCAAATCATATTAATATAATTAAAATATTTCACATAAGAATATAATTACTTAAAATTTAATTAATTATATTTTATGACATTACATATTTATTTACTTATTTTTTATTTATTTAAATTAACAATAATATGTCAAATATTCATTTATATAATTAGGATATAGGTTATCATTTAATTAAAATAAGAAGGTAAATTTGAAAAAATCTTAAAAAATTACTAATTTATGAGTTATAAATTACTTTGTAAAATTTATTTAATAAAAGCAATATAAGCTACTAAGTTTTAGTATGCCAAACACATCTATAAGTTAGCTTATGACTTATTGATAAGTTATAAACTAACTTATTTATTGTGTCAAACATACACTTACTAGTAATATTTCTAGAGTTTTCAATTTCATTGGAAAAAGGCCTTTTAGTACATTTGGAAGCACATGCAAAGAAGCTAGTAAAAAGAAGAAACATTAATTTACAAAATTATTATTGTATATATAGACCCTAATATATATTTAACTTCTAGTTTTTTAATGGAAATAAAATAGACGAACTAATGTAGGAAACTAACTCTAACAATGTAATACTTGAAAAAATTTTAGTAGGCAGAAATTAACAGAGCTAAGCCAAATCGCATCTATTAGTAGATAATAAGTAAAAATATTTATTAGTTTTAGCAAATAAAAATCCATTCGAAGTTATTTAGAGAAATTTGAGAAAAATTAAAAGTATTCAAGATTCAAAATTAATAAGGTTTGGAGTAATTTAATAGTTTTACTCAAGAGCATTCTAAAATTATCCTAAGGTGGCAAAAAGTGTAATTTTAGACACATCCATAATGGTATGGATTGTTATTAAGGAGGAAAAAGGGAATTTAGTTTAATTTAAGAAACTTAGGGTAATATAACTTGAGTTTGGGATACTAGAGCAATTTTTAATTAGTTTGGGATTTTTAGCAAGTTGATAGAGGACTAAATAGCAAAAACTTGGGTAAAAAGGAAGATTATGGAATATTCTATGGAATGTGCTCATATGATAAGGTTACAAATAGAATATGCTAAATATCATGCTTGAGATTGAATATTCATTCCATCATTTCATTTTAAACATAAGTTTAGAGGGGAATATACTAAGCATGATGCTTAAGTAAGAATATTCTTTGTAAAATTTTAATTAAGATAAGCATAGGAAAGAATGTATCTAAAGCATTATGTTAATATGATAAGTTTAAATGAGAATATCCTGGGAATTATGCTAATGTCATAAGCTTAAGAAAAAAATTCATAAATCATACTCATATTTTTTCCCTATAAATAGGTAACTAGAGTTTATTTTTCTCGCATACCAAAAAAGAGATGCATGACTAGTGTGAGAGAGGAGAGGGAAAGAGTGAGTTTTTCAGTGTCCTTGCAAGTTTACAGTTAGGTTCTACTAATTCTTAAAGTGTTCATAGGAGATAGTTAGAGAAAGAGGCAATCTTGATCTTATAGTGGAAGTATAAGCTCAAAATTCTCATAAATTCACCTTTTTTTCCATCAATTTTTCTTTAAATTCTTCACTAACACTATGTGTTTTGGATGCTATCATTTGGATTTTAGGTAAGGGAATCAAGTTTTACAAGCATCCTTGAATGAGTAAAGATCTACTCATTTTCTTCACAGTTTTCTTTTTTGATGATATTTACATACAAGATATATATCTATTTTTGTGACGGCTATCATTCGTTATGCTCAAGTCATGATTATTCATGGTGGATTATCTATTATTCATGTGCTATGGTTAATAAAGTGCTGAAGCCATGACTATTATAGTAGATTAGTTTGAAAAGTTTTTCTAAAATATTTTATAATGAAGAGTTGAAAGTTATGATTTTGAAAATGATTTCTTTAAAATGGAAAAGTTTTGAAAAATTTCAAGTTTGGAAACATGATTTTTACATGGAATTGAAAGAATTTTTTTTTATGAAAGGAGCATTAGTAGCTAATTGTTTTATTGGCCTTAAATAGGCAAATTTTCTATTTTTGATACTCAAAATATGTTACATTATATTTTAAGATGATAAAACACATAAAATTAGGTTTAAACACAATGGTTTTGGAAAACATATAGGAAGCTTTTAGGTTTACCTATGATATATAGGGAAAATTCTATTTTTCATGAGACAATTAGAAAAAACACTAAACTACACTTCTACATGTATGTTTTAAAATGATTAAATCAAGGTTTTCAAGCAAGAACCACTTTGAAACAAGCTTGGGTTCTTTTTTGTTTTCTTTAGAAAAATTTTATTTTTGTAAGAAAAACTTGATAAATTATGTTCTTGACTATTTAATTAAGGTTATTAAATATTTTTACAAAGAATTTGTAACAAGAATATGGTTAAATTCACACATGAAATTTTATGGAATTATGCTGAAAAATAGTTTAAAAAAATTAATAGTTTTCAAGAAGTAGCTAGTTTTCTTACACATGGTTTTCACTAAAACATCTTGGAAACTTATATAACTTGTTTTATGGTTAAATACTAATGAAAAATAATGTTTGAAGCATTTAAAACATGGCTGGAAATTTCTTGGTTTTTTTCACGAAAAGCTGTAACTCCCTCACTTATTAACACCTTATTCCTCAATTACTAGATGATTATTACGCACTCATTCGCCATCTACCTCAAGCTAATACGAAAAATCTCAAATTTTTGTACTTTATACACATGAGCAAAAGTCATAAACCATACAAAAAAAGAGTTCAATTTACAAAAAAATACATCCATCATATACAATATCACCAACTATACAATTATTTACAACTTCGAACATCATTGCCCTTTATCATGAGAGCCTTTGGAAGCATCACCTGGAATGGTTAGTCACAACACAGAAAACATAAGAAACTAAGTTTCTCAGTAGCTAGCTATTGCCATAAAAACATTTCAAGCCATTCCAGATCCTTAAGCAAATAAAACATACATTTCAAAAATAATTAATCATTTATCATCTCTTTATCATCTCATTCCGTACCATTGTAAGAAACATACACTGTACACAACAATCATCAAGCTCATTCAAGGACTTATCTCAATCAATATTTAGATGGCCATCACAGATACTCGTACCTATGCCTCATATATAGCATCACGCTGTCTTCCCGGGGAAAACTCGGGCCATAGGCCTTACTCACACAGTATCACACTGTCTTCCCGAGGTACTCTAAAGGCCATAGGTACTACACACAGCAATTTTTATTACCATCCCGGGGAAAACTCGAGCCATAAGCCTTACTCACACAGTATCACACTGTCTTCCCGGGGTTCTCGAGCTAAAGGTACCACACACAACAAATGTACTATTATCCCCGAGGATCCCGAGCCATAGGCCAAACACAGTATTCTACTGTCTTCTCGGGTTGTGCCACAACAATTCCATACACATTCCATACAATGGCATAAAATATAGAAAATCATGTAAATAGAAAACAGCTTAAGGATAAAGCTAACTACCTTTCACAAGCTTCCAATGTGATGTTCCCTTTGCTCTTACCAAAAACTCCTTTACACTTCCTCTTGCCTTTGTAAGTTGGCACTCCTCAGTCTATACAAATACACATCATAATTTCTTATTAGAACATCATCACTTTCCCTAAACCTCATGTGTTCTTTATTTCCCCCATTTAATTAAATGCATACTTAGATGCTCTATACTTTACTTTCAAGCCTTGAAATGACACTTATGAACATTAGAAAAGGATCCAAAGGCAAAACCATGCAAAACATGAAGAATTAAAGCCAAAAAGTTCACTTAACAAAGAACACGGGGGTCCCATACCCCGTGTTCAGGGCCGTGTTCCTTACTGGTTCACTTTCTGGGCTACTCGACAAAGAACACGGGGGTGAACATGGGCCGTGTTCTACCCCGTGTACCTTACTGCCCTTCAGTCCTGAGATAAACACGGGGAGTGTTGCACCCCGTGTAGCACGCTGATCAGCTTCGACGAGGAACATGGGGTACAACACAGGCCGTGTTCTACCCCGTGTACCTTGCTGATCCTCCGAGAACACTTTAAACACTAAAACTCCTTCCTTCCTTCTTTTCCATATTATGGTTTTAGCTTCTCAAAAGGGAAAAAAAGCACACAAACACCTTCACAACTCAAAGTTTCATCTTCCATAAGCTTCATAAATTCATAGAAACCAATTTAACTTCATCAATTTAGCCAAGTTCTAAACATATCATGCCAACACTACTCATGCACCATTATGCCTCTAAAACCCAAATGTGTACATCATGTTTCTTGTTGTTTTTACACCAAACCCAAGCCATAAATCATCATAACAATATCTAAAACACTATTAAACATATTCAAATCATCCTAAACTCCATGTTCAATCACCCTTAACCACATCAACCTCAAGATTTCAAGAAACCAAGAAGAGTACATTAAAGAGCTCTTAGAGGAGAACATTTTTACCTCTTAGTGCAACTTGAAAAGCCTCACTTGGAGCTCCCCAAACTTGATCAAACTTGGGCTTTTCTTCAATCTAGGGACATCAATAGATAGAGCTTGATGAGAGGAGCAATTTTCCCTTCTACACCTTAGCTTGAATCTTGGTATTTTGGGGTGAAAAACTCAAAAGAAACTTTCTCTCTCTTCCTTCTCTCTCTCACACGTCCAGCTTGCTTTCATGGAGGATTTTCTGCAGCTTTTTGGAGAATGGAGAAGGTAGTAGAGTTTTCATGAAGCTTTAGGGGTATTTTGGTCATTTTTGAGATTCTCAAGGGTATTTTGGTCCTTTTTTACCAAAAGTAAGGCTATTCTTGGCATTATTTTTCTAACAATGACACTTGTCACAAATCCATTGGTCACACTAATTAAAATCACATATTACACCCCAAATTCTTGGTTATTCATATTAGATCCCAAATCCTTGATTATTTACACTTTAACCACACCCGATTCTGTACTCTTACAATTTAGTCCATAGGGTTTCTGTCTGTTTAAAATTCCTTACACTATCAGACTTAGACAACTTCCTTTTTTAGGGTTTTCTAACCTCCTCTAATCATTCATACTATTTAGGAAAATTAATTCTTTCCCTACTATCCGTTTTCCTTCAAAATTTCGTTTACCTTGCGCTTAACTCCTTTCAACTTGAGATTCACCCACCAGGCTAATTCAATCATGCTCCTCGTTTCTACAGCCTCAGAAATTAAACATTCAAATAATAGAATTGAAAATTCAGGATATTACAATAGCTGCCTTACAACTTGGCTTTTCAAGAAAATATGCAACTTTTATAGTTACAATTTGATACTTGGTTAAAGTACTAAGTAGTTAATATGATTTGAGCTTGAAAAGGAATTGAAAATTTCATTTAAATATTTATTTTGAATTCTAAAAATTTTTAAATTTTTTTACAAAGAATTACATATAAAAGGGATTTTTAAAGACCAAGAAAGGCCATTTTAAGGTATTTTGATAGTTAGATGTGTGAGTAAATGTATAATTTATTTTGAGTTTTAAAAAGATTGAAATAAGAGGTTTAAAACCTTTATTGAAGTTCTGAAAATTTTGAAAAAAAATTCACTCAAGTTAGCTATTTTAAATTGAATTTTTAAATAAAAGGATGGTTGTTAAAAGCTAATATAGTTTCATGACTATTTTCTTAGCTTTTGGATGTTAATGTATGGTGATATTGTAAAGTTTTAGTACTGTTGGGTAGCATGTTTAGATGCTTGATTAAGTAAGGAAAAATACTTTTCTTATTAGAATCATACATAAAGTTGAGGATCAAATTTGCTTTGAAATAGAAGTTGTGAAACTTAAAAAATCTAAGTTGCATATCTTTGACTTTGTTGTAAAAATCATGTAATGTATATATCAATTTTAGATTGATATTTTAATTGATGAGCTACATATAATTGCAAGTAATTATTGGCTTAAAAATTTGTTTGGTCAGTAATGAGTATTCTGTTAAAAAAAATGAACATTGCTCCATAAGTTTTAACAATGAAACCATAATATTAATGCATGAATATTGATATAAATTGTTCTATGACTTATATATGTGTTAATATGTTCATATGTAAGAATATCTATAAATGAAGCTCCATGTTAATGAACTTTTGAAAGTAATATAGCAAAACCTAAATGAAAGTACCAATAATGCTTGTGGTCACTAGATAAGTGATAAGGTAAATTTGTGAATTTTTCTTGTTAGATTATTTTCATATTCTAGTTATGGCAATGGGTTGCACTTTGACCCTACCCTGTTAATATGAAATGAGCTAGTGAAATACTTGTGAAATTAATTTTGTATCATATATGAAATTATGGATATATGCTAAATATGGGTTTTTATGCCATAATTGACATTATTAGCTTGAATGTTATACTTGATGTTGTAACACGATTATTTGATTATGAGACCTTATGGATAGTTATGAAGATTAGCTTGGCAACTTGCATTTTAAGTCACATAGAATGATAGGGGTAAAGGATGAGGGATAGGGTTGAGACACACATGGTTAAAGTTGGCCTAGAGTAAAAAGGAAGAACCTTTTATATGTCCATACCATTTAATAATTATGCAAAAATTTATATTGTGTTGATTGAATCATATGACTAATTTTTATTCCTCTTAAATGTTTAATAGTGCAATATGCAAAATCATCTAATGAGAAATATTTTCTAGTAAGAAAAGATTTCTAATGTATGCATTGTATATAAATGTTATCAGAATTAAAACTAACTAAAAAATTTTTGTAATAATGATCTCACTAAGTAATTTTATTACTTACTCTACTAGTAGATATGCTTTTCAAATACTTTATCCTTAATGGTATCCTCTAAAATTGTTGATATATGATGGCATGATTATGAAATTACTTAAAAGGTTCAAACTCTAAAGTTAATTTTGAATAAATATAGATGTACACCCATTTGAAATCGACTATACTATAGATTTTGCTTTAGTCCTTAATGCATTAGTAGGAGCCCTTACATAGCATTACTAGCCACACCACTAACAGTAGTAAATGATTCACCATACTCTCCTCCACACGAAGATCCTCCTATCCTTGTTTTTAAAATGGACTCCACTTACAATCAGCTAGTTAACAACTATCATGTTTATCTATTTTTAAAACTATATGACTCATTGCATATTTGTATAATTATTTTGAAACTTTAACAATTAGGTTACTACTTAACACAAGTATTTTTTTAAAATTATGAATATGTGATGTGTATTATTGTATGTATATGGCTTTGATATTATTCAAATTATCTCATAGTTTATGCAAAAAATGATATACAACAAGTTAGTTTACATCAAATTTCAAAAGGAAAGGAAAAATGACTCTTATTTACATCAATGGTAAATCTATATTTCTAAATTTGAAATTATTTATTAAAATTATATATAACTATATATTTTGAAAAAGACTCGATTTGGATAAAGACATTTCTAGCTCAATTTTTGAATTGATATTATTTCCAAAATATTTTAAAATAGAATAGGATTTTGTAATTTTACATGTTTATTTAACTTGATCCTATTCTATTATTTTTGTTTCATCATTTGAACTTCTATTTTTAGAAAAGTGTTTCAAGGGTTTTTTTGGTTTCTTAAGGGAATAGTATTTCATAATAAGTTTTATAAATTTATTTTTGTGTATTCTAAATTTCTATTTAACAAGTTATCCTTTTTCAATAATTATTGAAAACTATCTAAGGATTTATAGGTGGTAATGACCTTTTGATGAAGGGATATTTTTGAAATTACTCATTAGTATTTTTTATTTTTATGAGGTTATTATATTTCAACTATTTTCTAATTAAAAAAGAAATCTTCTTTTATTGTCTTGGATTTTGACTCTAAAAGAAGTTATATAAATCTCCTTTCAGAATTTCCTTTAAAAGGAAAGAAAAAGTGAAAAAATTTATAGACATGTTTAATTTTTTGCCCAATAATTTTGCTTACTATTTTTCAAGAAATGTAGTTAAAAGATTAAACCTCATCAATTGCGAAAAATTATTTTTCTAATTTGATTTTCATTTTTTTAAAAGAAGAAAGAGTTTTTGAAAAAGAATTTACAAAAGAAGTAAAAAAAATTATTATTGAATTTTTTAACCTTGTGTTTTTGTATCATGCATTTTTTTAAGAAGCAATAATTAATTAATTGATTTTATGAAGGCTTATAAAGATATTTGGTTGATATCTTTATACCAATCACAATGGTCCAAAATTAGGTTATGGCATGAGTGGTATCAAAGCCTAGTTTGGGTAAATCATGGAAATGGTGAAACATTGATTGGTACAATTGTTGGATCAAAAAGCATAATCTAAGAAACTATAGGACCTTCAATCATAAGTAATCGAAACAATGTCAACTATTAATAATAATCTTAATGATTCCATCAAAAGTACCAGGTATCTTTAATTTCTGTTGTTTAATTTAATTTATTCTACAAGCTATGGTGAGAAATAAGACAAATCCAAGAAAGTTAAAGGATGAAGAATCATTAAAACCCTTTAGTGATGAAAATAACTAGAAAATGCCAATTTAAGCTATTCTTTTGTAATAAACTCTAGAAAGAGTACTTGCCCAAGGAAGTAGAAATAGAAATAAGCAAGAAAATAGACAAATAGATATTTACCCTAGGTAATTATTTGATAGCAAACCTTAGGGAGAATGTTAGCTTAAAGCTAAATTCATAAGAAAGTATGAGTGAAGGAAATATATAGAATAACTAAGGACTATAAATATATGAATGGTGGTGAATAAGGATTGTATAGGTTATAAGAAATCTAATAGAAATCAATTGTATAATTATATAATTAGAAGGTTGAACTTGTGGTGCAACTGAATCATAAGAAAGATATTTCCATCAAAATTTTAGATATAAAAAAGGTATATAGCAATTGATTGAAAGCTTATAAGGTAGGTAATTGAGATAAGTTTGAAAATAGAGAGAGAGTTAGTATTATAGTAATAGAATAAGGATAGAGGTAATGATCACTCATGATTTATGACACAAAGAATTCATATGCTAAAGGACTAACTAGTATACAGTTAAAGGTGAAGCAAGAAACATAGAATTTTAAGGAATTAAATTAAGAGAAACATGATTGATGATGAATTAAATATATGGTATGGATGTATGCATTCAATCCTATAAAAAGACTTGAACTTGGACACTCTATGGGTTATGATGATAAGGTAGAATTGATTGATTATTAAAACCTTAGTTATGATTTGCAATACCATGATGAATGACTTTAGAAACATTAGTAGTGAAATTAAAAATCTTTGTGATGGAAATGCTTTTGTGATATTCAAAGCAATAAGAACTATAATCATAAACTCTTATATTAGTAATTTCAGTCATATTGTGGTGAAGTCAAATTTTTATAGATAAATATTTTTCTAAGAGACATATCTTTAAGATTATGTTTAAAGGAATTAAGGACAATCTTAGTAAGAAAGTAAGAAAATTGGTAACATGGATGAATTAAAAGATTTAAACAAAAAGTAAGATTGGACTCTTTTGATCTATAGTAAGAAAGGAATTGACTATAGATTATGGTATAGAAATAATGATACTTTTATTGAATAAGAGATTTCTACTATTTTTCATGTGCATATCAAGGATAGTTAAATGAGTTAAGCTATTTAAGTGAATCCTTAAAATTTGGAACAAAAAATGGAAAGAAAATTTGAATTATGAAGTAGATTGGAGAAAATTAATTAAAGTAGCACCGAAGCGTGGAAGTAGCATGACAAGTTGAAAAGAGAAAATTTATAAAAGAATATGAAGTATATGACATCATAATAAAAGAATAAGAAAGAAGATGGAATTGGCTTTAGCATATAACTAAGCAAATAAAGATTTTGAAAGAAGGATTATGGAAGATAACTTTAGATCCTATATTAGAGTTAAAACAGTGAAAGTATTTATCAATATTAGTAGTAATCCTTAACATTAGAGTCTAACATAAGTTAGTATCAATAGTGACCTTTATTATATGATTGTGACAAGCACCTAAAAGAAACTATTTTGATTTTACTATTCATACCTAATAGTAGAAAAAAGTTAATATATGAAATGACATTTAAGAAGACAACCATTGTTAAGATGACTTAGAAAGTTATGATAAGGCTAAGATAAATACCTAGAAATGTCTAATGAAACCCCAAGGGCTTTGCTTTGGTTGATGACAATTATAAACAACTCCAAAAATTTAGGGACGAATTTTCTTAAAGGAGAAAGAAATTGTAATACCCTATAAAATTTCAATAGATAAAAATTAATAAAGCCAAGCTAGAAATGTCTATTGGTAGATAATAAGTAGAAATACTTATTGTTAGAAGTAGAAATATTTATTAGTTTTGGCTGATAAAAATCCATTAGAAGTTATTTAAAGAAATTTGTGAAAAAATAGAAGCATCCAAGGTCTAAGGTTGATAGAGTTTGGAATAATTCAATAATTTACTCAAGAGCATTTTAAAATTATCTTAAGGTGATAAAAAATGTAGTTTTGTACACATCTATAGCGGTGTAGACGGTCGTTAAGGAGGAAAAAGGGAATTTAGTTTAATTTTAAAGCCTTGGAGTAAAATTTGACTTTAAGACACTAGAGCAATTTTTTATTAATTTAGGATTTATTAGCATGTTGATGGAGGACTAAATAGAAAAAACTTGGGCATATAGAAAGAATATGAAATATTCTATGGATTATGCTCATATGAAAATATTAAAAATAAAATATGCTAAGTATTATACTTGAGATTGAATATTCCTTGGATCATCCCATTTTAAAGATAAGCCTAGAAAGGAACATACTAAGAATGATGCTAAAGTAAGAATATTCTTTGTATAACTCTAACTAAGATAAGTTTAGGGAAAAAATATACCAAAGGCATCATGCTAATGTGATATGTTTAAATGAGAATATGCTAAGTTTTTGTTAAAAAAAGATTTGCTACATTGTGTTTTAAACTATTTAATTAAGGTTATTTAATATTTTTACTAAAAGCATGTAACAAGAATATAATTAAAATCAAGCTTTAAAGTTTATGAAATTATGCTAAAAAATAGTTTAAAAAATTAATAGTATTAAAGAAGTAATTAGTTTTCCCACACGTGGTTTTCACTAGTGAAACATCTTGAAAACTTGTATAACTTGCATTGTGGTTAAAGTTGGATGAATAATTATGCATAAAGTGTTTAAAACATGGATGAAAAATTTTTGGGTTTTTTTTTACAAAAAGTTGCATTAAAACTTAGTTTTTCAAGAAAATACGACACTTTCTTTGTTAAGGTTTGACACTTGGTTAATGTATCAAGTAGTCTAACATGTTTAGAAAATGAAAAAGGTTTGAAATTTTTATTGAAATGTTTATTTTTAATTCTAGTAATTTTTAGACATTACATATAAAAAAGGTTTTTGAAGACTAAGAAAGTCTATTTTGAGATATTTTAATGGTTGGATGCATAAGTAACTTGTATACCTTATTTTGAGTTTGAAAAATGTTGAAATATGATGTTTACAACTTTTATTTTAATTTTGTAAATTTTGGGAGAAATCTACTGAAGTTGCTATTTTAAATGGAATTTTTAAATAGAAGGATGCTTGTTAAAACCTAGTATAATTTCCAAATGTCACAAGCCAATAGCTTTCTAGTTAAATTTGTGCAGCGTACACTTGTAACTCTTGGTGAACATGCTAACTTTCCTATATAACCCACTCGAGGCATTCTTACAAGCCATAATCGAATATTACCAAAGTGCCTACATATACTAGACCATAAAATCCTCTTACCTATGAAGCCTTTGGGTATTACAGGTGGAAAGGGACAATTAAATAAGGAGAAGGATACTTCGTTCGCTTAGTATATGCCTTATTCTATAGTTTTGCGTGTGTAAGGGATAACCACAAGTTAATATACTCCTATCCTTAGCTCAGTGTCCAAGTACCCTACTAGGCCCTCTGGACACTCCACCCCCTTAAAGAACATTTTAAATAAAAAGCCTTCTACCAGAAATTGATATACTTTTTTTAAACTATTATAAGCCCTTTTTTTAAAGCTTTGGGTCTATGTTTCACTTAAAAACCAACCAACATGAAGATAAAAATACAAGGATCACAAATATAGGTTTCTTGAACTCATTCGAATTCTTGAACCATTCAAAATGATTAAAATGCCCTTAAAATTGGGAAAATCAAGAAAAATAGTAGACTAACTAGATTAATCCCAAATTTAAGCAATAGGACCATCATAACATGCTAGATTTTTTCACTGAATCTCATTTCAATTCGAGTACGTTTGCTTATCAAACTATCATAATTGTTAGCTTGAAATATTCTCCCTAATTTCAAATGCAATGCCCTTATTGATGCCTCAATCTGACATAACTCCATTAAGACTATACTTATTTTCTCAAAAATTTATGGTGGTTTTCAGCTTACTCCTCTAAGTTACTCCCTCAACCACTTAATGCCTGTCTCTTTGAGCACTATAAATATTTCCTATCTTGAATTTAGGATGTTGCCTTTATAACATCAGTATTCTCTTAACAAAATGTATCCTCCATAAATTTCTTAAAGGGTTATTATTGTAGTCACCTTTCAAAGTGTTTAAACACTTTCTAGTTCCACTAACCCATTAGCTCTCTTGAAATTATTACTTCTATAACTCATCCGATGAGTAATAACCCTTGTAACTTTATACTCACTACCTCTGTAACTTGCATGGATGCTACCTCTATAGCAAAAACATGTGCTAACATTATGGTTCATGAACAATGCTTATCACTTTACCTATTAATAGGTGTCTTGCACCTAATATCCCATAACCACTAGTACAAAAGATAAGACTTATGCTTAATCTACAAAAAGTCCCATAACCTTACTCTCAAGTCTGCTTGTTTGCTTTCAGTCAATTCATTACATTTCATATTGCCACCTTCATACTTAATTGGATCATCTAATCCTCTCTGAATTGATACCTTCTAATATCTTTTCGGCCACTATATCTTACATGGAGTTGATGCACTCTAACATTTTGGTCCTCACAACCCCTCATTGGTGCATCTTTTAATGACTTCTTTGAGCACATTCTCTAATAGCTTTCCTACTTCAACATCTTGAAGGAGGTTGACCATAGAGCATTAACTCACCCTTCCCTATTCAAGTCTTACATCTTTCTCGTACTATCTCTCTAGAATTTGTGAGAATGATTTTCAAGCTATGTTAGAATTTTTTCCAAGGCTTAAGATGATCTTTTATGTGTAGCATTTTTATTTTTCTACTTTGAACCTTTTTTAAAAACTAAAATATTTATAAATTAGTTTATGTTCAAACTTTTCATTATTCTTTATTTATTTTATAACTTAGAGATCATATTTTTCAATTTTATATAAATTCAAGTACATGCTTTTATGTAGTATTGTTAAAATATAATTATTACCTATAGAATAGTTTTATACATTGATATTTTACAGTAATACTGTTAATTTTGGATAATGTAAAAGATAATTCTTACATGTTTTAAACTTAATAAGAGTTTGTTCATATCCAATGCAATTGATTTTTATATGGATTTCAAATTTACATCTTTTAATTATTTGTTTAGGATGTGAAACAACAATTGAGATTTAATTAAATCAAATTAGGAAATTAATGTATGAAACATAATAGTGATTCTCAATGCTTTATCCTATCATTATTAAATTTCTCATTAAATTTAAAACTTATACAAATGAATTTTTCCTATAAATCACATTACTCAATTTTAATATTGTTTCTTTTGTTTACAAAGTTAGTTTGTTGAGTATAATCAAAATTTAGCATTGTAACTGGAAAAGTGTAATCAAAATCAAGTTTAGTTATTTTTGTTTACTCTTATTGGTTTTCATAATTTTTTTATATCCTTTATTAATCTTGTGCACAAGTTTTGTTTTATATTTTGTTTAAAAAAGGATAAAAAAATGAAATTTAAAGTGTATGCATCATCCTGGAGACGAACTTGTAAGTTTCCTTAGGAAGTTGAACATGAAGTGGAATATATCAATTAAGAATATGTTTCATATATTCATTTGCTACTTTGAGAACAAGGCATTGAGAATTACCATTATGTTTCATACATTTATTCATTATATTGATTTAATTAAATCTCAATTGTTGTTTCACATTATAAACAAACAATTGGAAGATATATATTTGAAGTCTATATTAAAATCAATTACATTAGATATGAATAAACTCTTATTAAGTTTAAAACATGTAAGAACTATTTTTTACATTTTCCAAAATTTACAATATATCATATTGATAATACTGTAATAAAAAATCAACAAATAAAATAATTCTACTAGTAACAATTATATTTTAACAGCATTGCATGAAAAATTAATTGAATTTATGTTAAATTGAAACATATAATATTTGGATTATAAACTATATGAAGAATATTGAAGATCTTGAATACAAACTAATTTATAAATATTGTAGCTCTTCAAAAGAATTAATATAGAAAAATAAAAGTACTATATATAAAAGATTATCTCATGCCTCACCCATCTATAAACTTAAAACACTTAATATAAATGCCATTAGTATTACTACATTCATTTATAAACATTCACATTGATCAAGCCTATAATTCAATTGTACACGTCCATCTATATCATAAAAACATCATGTAATACACAAGTTATACAAAATAGAGAAAGTAAATAGATTTCCTTATGACTATCGGTTAACCTTATCCCACATAATCCCATCCTTATACATCTTAGGTCTATGTTATCTCATTATAAATGGTTACTGAATATGATTCTCAAATATCATAATGCTCCAACACATTTTTAATAATCTTAATATATTCATTCTCATTGAGCATAGATATCTCAATTCACAATTATCTCATACCTTTTTGCATGGCCACACACTTCATTTTTATCATCATTCATTACATAAAGAATAAGGATAATGTCATTAAACACTTAGTGTTCAAGTCCCCTTCTTATAACACAACACTTGAATTTCATAAGGGTAATCAATTGTATAATTAGTTGTGTAACCCAGGAAAGAGAGTATAGTCAATTGCAAATGGCTTTGCCTATATTTGGGTGCTAGCAATTGACTAGGAACCTTTAGCATATGGACTATAGTTAAGTGTGGTTTAAGGTTTAATCGATTATAAACCCTCAACACATGGTTTATAGTCAAGTATGTAGTTAACTTTAGACCTCCAGAGAGCGAGGTCTTAATCAATAGTTAATTATATACCTGATAATGGTTTTTCAAAGAGTAGAACCTTAGGCCTTAATTGACTATGTAGTAACTATAAGCCTCTTGAGGTTAGTTTCACATCTATGTAGTCAACTATAGAGTTTATTATAGTTATCAAAAGAGCAATTGTTAGATTATAGTTAACTATATAGTTAACTATCGCCACATTTTCAATAAATTTCTATCTCGTGAACACTATTACTTTGCCATGAATACCCTTAAAACATATTTAAGGGTTCCTTATAAATACCCACCAAGGGTTCCTTATCTATGCCATTTTCAAATTAAATATAAACCAAACATTATAGATCATCATATTTATCATATAAATAAATAAAAAAAAAACTTATATCCAGACTAAAAAAAAATCCCTTTAAACCCTTAAACTAAGGTTAGAATATTCACTTACCTAGTATAGAGAAGGATTTGGAAGGTTGGATTTATTATCTCTTAGCCCTGATCAATTAAAATCCTAAAAATTTTTATATTAAGGTTTATTCTCTTCCTTTTTGGTTTAAACACCTAGATCCCTTCAAATTCAAAGAAAGCATTGGAGAATCAAGTGATCATAAATATTTTACCTTGATTGAATGAAGGATTTGATGAAAATTAACTTCCTTCTAGCTTGATTAAAAGAGAAATTGAAAGGGAAGAAAAGGAAAGGAAGAAAAGTTAATGAAATGGAGTTTACGGTTAAGAAATGAGAAATAGTAAGGCATAGTGGTTGAAGTTTGGTTTAAAAAATGCAAGGTATTTTTGAAATTTCACCCTAAATCTCCTTCCTGTTTATATACTCAACACTAATCACTTATTAATTTTAATTCTTTCATTCAACTCACTTTTCCTTAATAAACCTTTCAAAAATTTTATTTTAAACTTACTCAAATAATTTATCTTTATTTACTTCAAAATTTTATTCAAAACTCATTTAATTAATTCATTCTCTATTTCTTAATATTCCATTTATACTTTCCTTGTTGAAATTTATTCATTCCACGTAAAATTTTTATTAAAAAAATTTTCAATGCTAAAATTAATTATCTCCCCTCACAATATAAAATTTTAAAATTCTAAGGAGGATATAATAATTATTATGAAATTATTTTTATTTTATTCATAAAATTGGATTAAAAAACCATATAATATAAACAAATTAAGTAACATTTATCTACCCATAAATTTGAATGAATAGAAATTTTATTTTAAATTAATTTAAGATAAATAAATATACATGGTTGCATAACAATATTTTTATGATTATATTTGCTTTGGTTTTCATAATACCAACAGAGTATACAAAATTATGTAAAAGATTGTGCTTAGTAAAGTATTTCATCATAGTTGAAATGAACTTATGGCATTTTTGTGCCTTTAAGATTTTAAAATTTTAATGCGTGAAGGGAATATAAATTAAATAAATAGCTTATTTCAATTAAAGCAAATTGTTTATTTTAATATCTACTCCTTAAGACCAAAAGAAAATGTTTCGAATAGAGAAAAGATTGGAATAGTGAAGGGAAGGAAATTTATTAATCAAATTAGTTTTAAATAAAAATT
This sequence comes from Sindora glabra, assembly GCA_020226215.1. Lineage (NCBI taxonomy): Eukaryota > Viridiplantae > Streptophyta > Magnoliopsida > Fabales > Fabaceae > Sindora > Sindora glabra. The sequence goes on along the minus strand of CM035231.1, from coordinate 23,024,073 downwards.
TTGGATAAGTAAGGATTAAATTAATTAAATGAATATAGGAAGGGAAAATTTATGAAAATCCATTTGAAAAATAATATATGGAATAAAGAAAATAAGGGTTTTAAATGATTAAAAGTGATTAGGTGAGTGCAGAAGAGATTTTGGACAAACAATGAAAATGCTCTAGCATTCTTTAAAACCTCTTTTAGCCTTCTCTTATTTTATTTCACCAATCATCATCCTTAAATCCCATTTCCCTCTTCTACTCTTCTCCTTTTCCATTTTTTCCTTTGATTGAGTAAAGGGAGATGAAGTTTTAGTAAATCCTTCATACAATCATCATAATGGCTTCTAAATAATCTTTAATCTAAATTTTTTCTTTCATTTTCTTTTTGGAATAATTGTTAAAACTTAACCTTGAGCTTGAATGAGGAAAACCTAAACCTTAAATGAAAGATCTTTGAAATTTTAGGTGATTAGGGCTAAAGAAAGATAGACTTAACCATCTACACCTTTTTCCACTTTAGGTGAGTGAACATCCTAGATTGAATTTTAATATTTGCATAGTTTAGATTCATTTATGTAAATTTAGGGTTTTATGGATTTGTGATAAATGATGCATCTTATGTTGAACAAATGATGTATAAATGATGAAAACTAACTAAATAAGATTCTCTTAAGAAATTGTAATTCTTTAGTAAGGATTTGATGAGTAAGGAATAGGTTAAAGGGTGTTTAAGTTACATATGAATAGTGATTTCACACTAAGAAATCTGTAGAAACCTAATTTAGCAGTTGATCGCTAAGCTTAATTAATTGATTGTTGCATTAGGAACTTTCCATAATTCTTAGTCAAAAATAAATGGTTAATTGTTAAGCTTCAAGTGATCAACTGCTACTCCCTTATTACTTGAAAAAAATAATCTAAGTTGATACTCTAGCATTATAAGACTAATATAATGATACCTTGGATTGCCAAATAAGATAAATGGATGATCCAAAATTAACTTCTACATGTAAGGATTCATCCAAATATGAGAAAAGTTAATTTTTTCCACACATGTGATTGTTGCATCCAGTATTAAGGTAAATATGCTTGCATGCTTCACATCCAGCTTATTTAATTCTAAGCACCATATTCTCTTCAATATTAGTAGTATTTGCACATTTTGTCAAATTATCTGATATCTTGAAGTAACACTCATTTCAATAATATTCATATTTTTTGCATTTATAATATTAGACATTAGATTTGTTGCTTGCTTCATTATAACCTCTTTGACTCTTTGAAAGATTATTATTATTTGATCTTTCTTTATTTATGGAATTAAAATAACCACCTCTTTCTTGTCTTCATCTTTATTTACCACTTTGCCTTGGTAATTTCTATAATTTTGTTAAACCACTCTACTTTGCAAAGCTTGCTTAGAACTCAAGCTAGTGACTCCTTTGTTCATTCAATGTTCCTTTGAGCTTAACAAACTTATTAACTTATCATTAACATAGCTAATATATGTTGTTAATTCTTTAATTGTTGCAACAATATATTTAAATTTTATAGTCAAAGGTCATAACTCTAGTGTATGAAATGTCTTTATCGTTAACTTTCAATTGGTTAATGATAGTCTGAATTCAATCAAAGTATATTGAAATTGATTATGACTCATTCATGTATAAATACTCAAAATCACCTTGTATTTATAGTCACACTTTTTTGACATAATCATCACTTTTGCTAGATTTTTGCAAAATATCCCACACTTCTTTTACTATGTTTATAAATGATATTTTTTTTCAAATATCAGTTCTTCAATAGCTTAAAAGATCATATAAATTGCTTTTTCATCTTTTTTTTTGAATCCTTACTAGTGCATTATTTTTGTCTTTCACTAATATTTTACTTTGGTATAACCATTCTCTACCAAATTTTATAAATCTTAGGATTTGAAGAATATTTTCAACTAGATACTTTAGTTGTTAAGAATTTTTATTGCTAAATTTACGAAGCTATATTTGGATCATTTGTAACTTCCCACCCCCAAATCCTATATTCATTATACCATATCATAATTGAAGTTAATAATTATAAATCATATCCATCTTTGTTTAGATCTATTCTATCCATTCGTATAAGTTGTAAGGTCAAAATAAGTTAGGTCATTATTGACCCTGTCAATCAAAAGTTACTATAGTTTAATTTATAGATGACTATTTATTCATTTATATATATATATATATATATATATATATATATATATATATATATATATATATATATAAAAGAAATTAACTCATGCATTTTATAAATAAAGAATATATTGCATTAAAATATCTTACTAATATATTCATAAAAATATATATTTATAATTTAATGTAAACTTAAATATCTTGAAATTATATATCTTAAATAATCTATCATAATATTCTTATAGACTAAACACTTATTTTAGTTCATCTATCATAATATTCTTATAGATTAAATACTTATTTTAGTCCCTCATAGTTATAGGTTTTATCAATTTAGTCCTTATTAGATTTTGTCTCTCAATTTCATCCTTCAAAGATGAAATTTTGTTTAATATTATCCTCTTGACAAACCTCTATTAAAAAATATAACAAAATTGATAATAAAATAAGTTAAAGGTTGGGGTGGCTTACTTTTTGCTAACTTAGATGCTATAATCACTAAATAAATTATAAAAGTAAGATAAGAAAGAAGGAATAAGAGAAAGAGAAAGGTAATCATCATCTTGTCTACTTAACTTTTAAGACCACTCTCTCTAGTTCTCTAATAATATAATGCCATAAACATGGGAAAAGAAATAGTTTGGGCTATTTTGAACAATACCCTTCTTTTCATTTTTCATTTATGTTTCAACTTATTTTTCTAAATCTTCTCATTTCATCCTCTGTAATGACTTGTAAAATGTGAAATTTATAAAAGTGTCTTTGATTGATCTATGTTGTTTCCAATAACATCTTGAAACTATTTTGCTTTTCTCTTTTAAAATGAATGGCAATATTTATTAATTAATTAAATATTAATATAAAGTAAAAATAATATATATTTTGTTAAAGAATATAAATTATCAAAATATACTAGGATAAAAGGATTTGATGATTTTTACTACTAGTTTGTTGTGATTTAAAAATGGTTAAAAAGTAATAAAAAAGGATCTATGGCAAAATGTATTTGGTGAAATTGGTTTTAGTTAGGGAAAAAATAGATAATAGTGTTGCAATGGAAGAGATGGGAAGTGGATGATGGTATTTACACTAGAAGGGGGCAGTTGTTAGTCTTATGCCTAATTAGAAAGCTAAGTGAGAATTCAAATGATATAGTAATTTTTTTTTGTCGCGCTATAATGCTTATTTTGTCAAGTGATAGGCTAGGCCTCGAGCACTAATATGCCATGCTAGTATTTTATTTGACAAAAGCAATCTATGTTAATGATTTTGATGGTAAGTTAATGGAAGGACTTAATTAGATGGAAATTACCAAGTGAAAGACTGAATTAATACAGAAGTTTCTCTAAGGATTACATCAATTCAAACTAGTTTAGTTAAGGACTAAAATGAGTATTTACTCTATTGATAGTTATCTAAAGAAATTAAAGTAAAATGTAACCACTTGTACTAATCATATTTTTATATAGAAATTAAATTTAAAAATAGACTTAATAATACTAATTAGTTTCTTAAAAAAATCATAAAATGCACCCCATGTCTATAAATCTATTTGTAAAAGCCTATTTCTTAATTTCAGGTTGAAAGATGACAAAAAGAGTCATTGGATACGAACTTTGCTAATTAAATATGCAATTACATGCATAACGAGAAATTGGAATAGATCATAATGTGCTATCGATATAGTTTTCTCAAATTTTGTAATAGCAATATATTTTTATTAATTTTTGTAAAAAATCACTTATATATACTTATGCCAACATTTTCAATGATGCAATACTCCCATTTTTTTAATTGTAAATTCAAGATATTACATATGTGTCAAATGACTTATCATTATTTTTATTAAAAAAAAGCATATGCTTATTATTATAGAATAAATTTTAGTATTTTTTATGATAAATGTAAGAAATTGAAGATGTCTTAGAATTTTATGCAAGGTGCCTTTACAAGATAGTAGAATTGGATTCTTTTGCATTTTGTTTAAAAGTTTTATATGTACATTAAAAATGGATGCATGAATTTTGTTGAAAAATCATATTGTAATACATTCATGCATGATTTAATATGTAGAGTTTCAATTAATCAACATAAAAGGAAAAATTGATAATTTTTTACTTTTTAAATATTTTTTATTTGATTATAATGTCAATTTTGAGTTAAATAAATTTTATTTAATGTATGCCAATGTTAAAATATTTGGTCAACTATAATTAATTTTATAATTTTAATTTTAATAAATATAATTAAAAAACAATTATTTATGTCACAAAAGATAATAAAAAATTAAAATTTTAAAAAAGAGAATAAAAATTAATTTAAAATTTCTAATAGCATAATTTTATTTTAAAATGGTGGTGGAAAATATTACATAATGGTAAAAAAATAATATTGATAAAAATAATAATAAATAAAATAATAATAATAATTTGATGAATAAATGATAGGTCATGTTAACCACATATTTAAGGGTTATGAGTTATCCATAATTTATTTAAAATTTTATATTAGGTACAAATGGATAAATAAGTCAATAATAACCAATTTACTTTTAACCTAATTCATATCTATCATAACTCATCTGTTTGCCACTTCTAGTCATCATCAAGCCTTCAAATCTCAACATTACTACTCTTAAACAACAAAATCCACCAATTTAATATCAATATTAAAGCATACATCAATATTTCAAACTTATTGATCAAGAATTCTATAAATATCAATTCTAAATAAAAGGATGGATTTAAATTAAAGTTTAAGTACTTTGATATTCTCCTTTTATGAAGGAGTTGCTAGATAGAAGAAATCTTGAGTTACTTGCCTAAAATCACTCAAAAATCAAAGATTTGGAGTTAAGATTTCTAAAATTTCTCTTGTACCACTATATCTATAAATCATCCTAAATCCAAATAAAAGAGAAGAAGAAGATTCTTTTAGAAAAGAATGAATAGAATTCATTACTTTACTTACTTGAATGGAAGATGAAGAGATAAGGAAGATTAGCAAGTGATTCTTGCCATCAATGGAGAATATAATGAAAAAGAAGAAGAAAAAAAAAAGGATTAGGGTTTTGGAGAAAGAAGTAGGGAAGTGGATTGATTTGGGGAAGTATATAAGGGTAAAAGCCCACAAAGATAATTTAGGAAATAAGTTCCTAAATTTCTTCCAAACTCATATTCTTATCTTCAATCACATTTGATCCAAAAATATTTTAAATTATCCTTTTTCAATTATTTCTTATTTTATTATAATAATTATATATGTATATATTTTTGCATAGAATATTTTAAATTTTTGGGGAGTGACAAAGTGTAAAGAAGTAGAAAAGCAGACACAAAGTAGTAACATAGGAAATAAAAAATTGTAAAGAATAAAGAAAACCAATAAAAATTAGGAAGAAGTTTGTTTATAAAATTTATAAAAAATTAGGTGGGAAATTAGTAAATAATATGCCGAGGCCTAGCAAGAAAATTATAACAAATAAAGAATTAATAGATGTCTTTAATAGTCAATAAAGTCATATTTATCAAATTGACAGTAACATAGCAATTTAATAAAGTAGGGTTGTGAAGTAATTCTCAAAAGATGATTCTTATTTTTTATGGGCAAAAGAAAAAAATATTTTCTTTTTACAAAGTATATTTTAATTAACGGTCTATGTTTAATGAATTCTATCCGATGGCTCTGCTCTTACTGACTCACCTCTGGTTTCAAAAACCCAGAGAGCACTCTTGTATAAGTGGGACCATTATTTGTGAGTTGGCCATACATGAAGTATAATGGGTTTATTTGTTTGTGTTCCCATTTTTTATTTTTAAGAGTTTTATAAAATGGATTTCAAAAACAGTTTTTAAAAATAATAATAAAATATTTAATAAGTTATTCTGAAAATAATCTTGAATTATAATAATATTATTAATAAAGTATATTTAAATAAAAAATAAAAAAAAATAAAATTATTATTTTTTTATTTTTAAAACATACATTTTAAAAATAAAAAAAATACTCAAATAAATAGGTTTTTTTATTTTTTTATTTTTAAAAATAAAAAATTGTTTTTAAAAATACCTTCCAAACAGACCAATGTTTCTGAGTTCAAAGTGGGACCATTTTTTGTAGGTTAGCCAAGAAAATAAAGAAGCTGCCCACTTCTGACGCCGATACTCTACAATGATTAATAACGTAACAATTTAGTTGCCACATACGCCGAATTCGGTGCGTCTTTGACGTGTCAGAGCCACAAACACATGTATATCGTAACGGCTTAAACTAACGTGCGCCATTTATAATTTCGAACCATCTTTTGTTCACTTTCTCTGCCGTCCGATCGGAATCTCATCAACTTATCATCGGTAACCAAATTATTAGACTTCAGAGTTAAGGGAGAGACCATGATACACCACTGACACAGTGGTGCGTGTATCATAGAATTTTCCCAGAGTTAATTTTACGGGACTCTCCCGTACGTTTTGATTTATTACTAGCGCTCAAATTTTTAGTATTTTTAAAATGTGTAAAAAATTCTAAGACTATATTCAGGTAAAAACTTTTTAATCAGTTGAACTTAATGGCAAATAACTGTTAAATGTGCAAAATGATAAACTCACGTTCATTTTCAAACGTGACTTATACGCCCACTCACATAAAGAAAATGAATTTTGCAATAAAATTTAGTCATAAATATAAAAAGATGTTATTAGATGTGGTTATAATATTTTTTTATTTATAATCAGAGTATTCTCACACATTTTTTTTTCTTAGGTGCGAAATTAATTACTATTCAAAATGAAAGCAGTGAAAGACAAATCTTTTGCACTAAAAAAATATTTAAAAACTTAATTTAAAGCTCATTATCAAATTTAAAAAGTTTAAAACCTAATGTATCGTTTAGGTAATTGTGGATGGATGTTGTTATAATATTATTGTATAATGTATGTGATTTTACTACTTGAACCCAGAAAACAAGGACCTATGAAATAAGAAGTTACTCAAGTCATTTTTATAGAATTTACCTAATATTTGTTAATATTTTTAATGGTAGAATGACTCATAATGGTATTTTTAAAATTATTTTTTTTCAATGTCATAATTCAAACTTAAGAGGTAAGATATTGTGTGTGTTAAATAGTTTAATTATCACTTTACATCTAAATTAGAAGAGGTAGGTGAACCCAACATTTTTTTATTAGGACTCATTATTCAAATAAAAAATGATTTCTTTTTTATCTGCTTTCTAAATTTACACTTTCTTTTTTCTTTTCGGAAATTGAGGAGATCCGCATTGCCATTTGTGTTATTACAGAAAAGAATTTTGTAATATTTTTATATACAAATAATTACAGTCATGCATTTTGATTTTTCTAATTAGATATCATTCTAGTTGTAAATAATATTTTATTGTAATGTCGTTAGACATTATTTGCTGATATATTGTAGGGTGACTAACTGAAATTTTGTTTCATTAACTACTTAGTTCGACAAATTGGTGTTAGAAGCCGCAAAAATTGTTTATATAGAATATAAATTTATATAAATCAAGAATATAAAATACATGATTTTAGAAAATAGATAGTATACATGTATTTGTTATAATGAAATGTAACTTAATTGGTGAATAAATATTTGATCTTCCCTATTTTCTCTACTAGTTTGTAGCTGATAGAAGTATCAAAATTTATAAAATATTTTGTAGTTATGAATAGAGCGTATGGTGGTTAGGGAGACCAAACTTAATTAAATAAAAAATCCTATTGACTATCAAAAGTTTAGTTGGTTAAAGTCTTACACTTATTATAAAATACATCAGTCCATCAAGCAATTTTAATCTATAAAAGTGATCACAAAAATTAGACTTAAAATTATAATTTTAAAATCAAACTCAATTTATTTTAAATAAAATAAAAAATTTAATTAATGGTACTTCAAAATATTTTTATACTGTATTCATTCTTCTATATTTTAAAGCAGTTTTACGGACTCTCATTTAAGTTTTATGGCATTGACATGACCTCCCGTGACTTTTTGAAAATTTTAATTAAAGCTGTAATCTTTTTCATAAAATTCGTAAACTATTTCATAATTTTTTTTGCAATTATAATTATAATTATAATTAAGGTTAAAGTATATAATTATTTAAAACTTTCAAAATAAACACAACATGACATATTTTGAGAAATTATATGTTATCTTTACGGAAATATCCTACTTAACTGGATAGAACGTTAATTGGATTATAGAGTTGATGACTAGATTAGAATAAAACTTTTTGCTAACTGGGATTAAATGTGCTAAAATCTTGCATCTGTTAAAATCAATTTTCCAATTCCATATTGCAGTGTTCAGTCGCTCCCATCAAAGACCAAAAAGCATGGAAAAAGCATGGAATTTCTTCTGTTTTAAGTCTTCCGTTACTGCAAGGAAGGCACTTCTTAGGTATGCAATCTCTTCTATTCTGAGTTCCTTATTAGTGTGTTGGACACTCCAAGCGTACTGCATTAGTGTTTTTTACGGGTACAGTGGATTTATTTATGGGCGATTCTTTTGATTTTTTTAAAGAAAAATATTATAAATATTAAAAATAGATATAGAAATTGAATTTCAAATATTTTATACCCATTTAATTGAATTTTATAAATTTGTCCTACTATTTTATATTTAATAACACTTATTAATTTTTATTCAAAATAAAATTTCAAATCTTATTTTTAGTACATATAATATCATTAACTTTTTTTTAAGCTATAAGACCAATAGAATATAATGGATTGATAAGTTATGGTTTGTTCAAATATATCCTTTTTCATTTGTACATAGTGACGAAATATAGTAATCAATAATTGAAATCTCAAGGATCTTATTTTAATCAAGATATGGTTTTATTTTAAAACTATCATTAAAATTTGAGTAAAATTTAAAGGATAAAATGTATAATTTAACTTTTATCTAATGATGTTAAAATTTCTTTACGAGAAAGTGATCGGATTTATTAAAAAAAATTGTAATCTTTGTTTAGAAAACTTAGATGAGTTGTTTTACTCCAAAGTCAGGATAAGTTATCAGTTTTGAGAGTTTATAATAATACTTACAATTTATCTGATTCCTTAAGATTGCTTGCAGTAAGAATCAAATCTAAAATATGAATGGTAAAAAGTAAGGAATTTTATTAACTAAACCAACCAAAGGATGGACTCTTATTCACATTCCAAAAGTAGAGGAAAATTACTTGCACATGAATCCAAGTATAACTAAAAGAAATAATTAACGACAAAATAGATTAAATTAAAGGTATTGTTTTTTGCAGATAAATTCAATGATGTTATATTTTGGTACAATAAAATAGAATAAATTGAGTATGAAAATGAAATAGGATGATTATTTCAAAATTATATTTTGGTATAGCTAGAAAATTTTCATTTGATACATTAAAATAAATTAGGAATATATAGGAGAAGGAGTAGTTAAAGATATCCAAGCTTAAGATTCAAAGATGGAACATCCTTCTGGACAACAGCGAAAGAACAATGATGAAACATCTGAGGAGGAAGATGATCTTCTTCAGGGGAGCAATAAAAATGTCGGAAGCTCTCAAGCAGCTGGGCAGGAAGATAATCATGCCGTGCCATTTCGAATTCCTTCCATGCCGGTGGGGGAGGAAAGAAAACCTGTCTTCTACAAGGAGTCGCTGATTAGACAGATACCAGGAGCATACCAACAAGTATTCTTCAATGATCAACCGCTGGAGATAGAGGCACTTTCAGATGATAAGGATGAAGACCCCTTAGAAGAACATGAAATTAAAGTCAATTTATCAAAAGAGGCTAAAGAAAAAATTCGACAGAAATGGCAAACAGCTCTAATCATTAAAGTTTTTGGCAAAAATGTTGGATTTAACTACTTAAAATGGAAGATTCAAGAGCTGTGGCAACCTAAAGTGCAACTAGATGTTATTGATTTAGGCCAAAGTTATTTTATTACCAAATTCTCTGTTGAAGAAGATCTTTAAAATGTTCTAATTGGGGATCCATCGTTTTTAACCGATCATTATCAGAAAATGGACACCAGACCTTATGATCTCCTAAACCACCTTACATTCAGTGGCAGTTTGGGTTCATCTCCCAGGGTTGCTTGTGGAATACTATGATCCTTTAGCTCTTAAGGAGATAGCTCACATGATTGGCCTTGTGTTAAGGATTGATGCTCAAATAGCCTCTGAGTTATGGGGAAGGTATACTAGATTTTAAGTCCAAATAGATTTAGATAAACCTTTGCCGCAAAAATTAAGATTAGGCAATATGAAGGATTAAGTTCTTTTTGCCAATTGTGTGGAAATATAGGAGAAGGAACAAGAAAGTGTAACTGTCAGATACAACAATTCAAAGACACTTCTGGAAGAGTTCAACATCCAATTCCTTCTATTCTAAATCTGACACAACTCCAAATGAAGCAGTTTCTGACAGTAGTGCTAAAAAAAAGTGAAGGTTGGTCCATTGTTTCACTCAAAAAGGCAAAACGTAATATTTAGAAATAAAAAAACAAGCTACAAAGGAGGAAAAAAAATGCTGTCAAGTCAAGCTTCTAAACAGTGGGTTCCTAAAAGTCAGAAACAGATTGAGTTGCAGAAAATTGCTACTCCTAACCCTGATAAATCCAAAATTTCAGATAACCTTTTCTTACAAGGTAAAGGTACTTCATAAACAATGGCTTTAATAGCTACTTCCAGTTCCATACCACATGCTCTAGAGATCACAAAAGGAAGTCCAAAAGTTAATCAGCCCAGCTCTGATTGTTCTTCCCCTCAACATGCCGTCCAACTTTCCAAGAAGAGCTAGCTACAACAATATGAATGCTGGTCAGAGAGAGATGCTGAGTGCTTCCAGGAGAGAATGGAGACTGAGAAAGTCTACAAGAATGAATCAATCCCAAAGCTAAGTGGATCAACGGTTACTCACAAGCACAATGACCCAGCAGTCCTAGGAGGCTTGGGGTATTCTGTTCGGAGGGAGACTGATGCTTGTGGATGTTAGCTTACTGGACCAACCCAATACCGGTCACTTCAATGGGAGACTTAGGAGATCTCCCAGTCCTCACTGTGGAAGACGTAGCAACCTATGTGCTAGGATGCTGGAAAGCGGGTTTCTATAAATGTTTAGGATTTTCCACTAATTCGATAGCAGAGATCCGGGCTCTGGCCAAAGGATTAAAACTTGCCTTGCATATTGGATTCATGCAAATCCAGGTTCAATTAGATTCTCTAACGGTTGTTAATTTGCTAACAAGAAAGGAAACTTGAAATAGATAAATTAACCATATCTATTATGAGATAGTTGGATAGTTGGATTTTATTCTCTCCAACTATAGAAATAGATAAATTACCCATTGTAATTATATAAAACTTGAATTCTATCCCCTACCATTAGTGATTTAATAAAAAAATATTAAGAAAAATTACGAATTAATCCTATTATGAGATAATTATATTTTATTCCTATTAACTTTTAAAATTTATAAATTAATCCCTTAATTATATAAAATTGTAATTAACACCTATTATCCATTTAATTAATCTTTTTATTAGATTACGTAAATTTTAAAAAGGTTTTTAAACTTAAATCATAATATTATTATATGTTAGATTATCTTATTATTTTTTTACACATAATTCGTATATTGCATAATTAATAAAAATTAAATTAAAGATATAAAATTTTAATTAAAAACTTGAAAATGAGTAGCAAAATTATATGTAAAAAATGATATAATAAATTAATACATATTAATATTGTAATTCATATTATTAGTATTACTTAATATTAGTCATCACTATTTAACTTTTTTTATTAAATTAGTTACTTCTTCCATAAAATATGGGCTAAAAATATTAAGTGAAAAAGTGAAGTAAATACAAATGTTATGTTACATAAAAAATACTAAAAACTTAATATTTTTATTTTATATGATTATATTCAAATTAATTTTAACACTATAATAATTATAGTAATGATAAACAATAATTTCTACTTTGCCACTTAAGTTTTTTCCTTACAATTTACTTTATTTAAAAATTTAATAATGATATAGAATGTGAATTATCTTATTTTATTCTTTTAAAACTTATAATCCATTGTCATACTCATATTTAGACTAAGACATTTATCTTTAGAAAAAAAAATATATTAGTTAATAAATTTACTTTATTTACATTTTTCCCAAAGGAAATATAAAAACTCTTTCCAAAAATTAAAACAAACATTCATTAAAATTACTTTTTTATCACAAAAAAAAGTCTAACCAATATAAATTTTTATGAAAGATTGAATAAAGTTTTAAATAACCATATTTTATACAAGATTACACATTTTTTTAAAAAAAAATTAAATGTTTTCCCAATTCTTACACCTATTAGTTTGGAATTAAATTTTATCTAACTATTGTTTACTGTCAAAATATGTGCTTCCCTCTTTGATAAGTTTACTTTTACAAGTTTTCCACTTTCCTTTCAAAGTTTTATTAAAAAAAAGAAAAAAAATAAAGAAAGTTAATTTATTAATTAATATAACCTCTTTCTAAAAATAAATTTATTAGTTTAAATGTGAGTATTATAACATATTATAAATTTTAAAAGAATAAAATAAATATAATTCATATACTATATAATTATCAAGTTTTAGATAAAGTAATTTATATAAAAAAAAAATCTCAAGTGACAAAGTGAAAATTATTGTTCATCAATATTATGATTATTGTAGTGTTAAAATTAAATTGAATATGATTATATGAAATTAAAATATTAAATTTTTAGTATTTTTTTATATAACATAATATTTATGTTCATTTTGCTTTTTCACTTAATATTTTCAAGTTATATTCTATGGAATAAACAAATACTTCAACAAAAAATTAAATAGTGGCGACTAATGATGGGTAATACTAATAATATGAATTATAATATTATTATATATTAATTTATTATATTATTTTTTACATATAATTTTATAACTCATTTTCAATTTAATTTTTATTAACTATATAATGTAAGAATTATGCATAAAAAAATAATGTGATAATCTGATATATAATAATATTATGTTTAAAGCCTAATTTTTTTAAAAAAAATTCATGTAATTTAATAAAAAATATTAATTAAGTAGATAATAGTTGTTAATCATAAGTTTTATATAATTAAAAGATTGATTTATAAATTTTAAAAATTAATGGAGTAAAATGTAACTATCTCATAATTGATAAGGTTAATCTATAGTTTTTTTAATATTTTTTTATTAAATTACTAATGGTGAGAATAAAATCTAAATTTTATATAGTTTTAGAAGATAATTTATTTATTTTTTAAGGATAAAATTCAACCCCTCCATAGTTGAAGCGAATAATTTATATATTTTTTAATAAAAATACATCAAATGACTAATAACAAATATGGTAACATTTTATATTTTATTATTAATATTAGTATCAAAATTTTCACATACTAAACTTTCAAAATTTTCACATACTAAACTTTCTTATAAAAATATAAAATTATAAAAATATTTTATTCTAAATTTCATTATTAAAAATATAATTATCAAAATATTTTAATAATGAAATACTAAAATTAATATATTATATTATTTATTAATAAAAGATAATATTAAAATATATAAAAAATGAAAAATATGATTATAAAAAAATTATTATATAAATGATTGAAAGAGCTACTACATTCTTATTTGAAAAGAAGATTTTTAAATATTTTTTAATAAATAAACAAATAGTTGCTTGAACGACGAATTATATTTCCGTATTATCAATGCCAATATTTCCATTAAATATTGTGTACAAAGCCAATTTTTAACCATTCCCGGTTTCATTTTACTCAATTAAATGCAAAACGTGAAGATTTGATCGGAAATTATTTTTTAAAAAAATTTAACAATATTAAAATAATAATCATGATCGCAACGAGTATTATTCCAGCTGCGACCATAACAACGAAAAAGTAAACGCACTCCTTCTTGCGTCCTTGCTTTCTCTCTGTCACTCTTGTTTCTTGATCTTAATCTTGTACTTTTTTATTTAATTATCAATTATGATGTTTTGTGATTTTTTTTAGGGGGTATATTGTCTTAACTCTCTGATCTGCTGTCTGTACTGATGCTTTTTTCCTTTTCCAACCCATTAGCTGTTTGTTCTTCAGTTTTAGTTAGATTTGTCTTCCTCCGCACCGAGAAAATTTCTGTGATTTTCTCGAGAAACTTTCATTTATTTCGGCACCAATTCTCCCATAGCTGGAGCTTAGTCCAGGGTTAGGACTATTCTGTGAACTCGGTGTGGAAAGAGCGTTGACTGTAGATAAAAGTTGATTTTTTTTTCCTTTTTTGGGACTCTGAATTAAATGCGATTTTCAAAAAACTGGGTTTGGTGGATTTATTTCAAAATTCAAGCTTTTTCTGAATTTTGATCTGGGAATTTGTTTTGGGCTCATTTCCGTTGGAACTGATCCAAAGGGTATATGTTGATGGAGACGGATGCCAGGGATGCCAAAGAGAACATGAATAGGCCTTTGAATGATCAACAGGTTGAAGATCATGCCAATGGAGAAGATGATAGTGAAGCGAATTCCTTGTTGCCGCCAAGGATAGGAGGGATGTCCAGGAAATCGGATAAAATACGGCGGAAAGTGCAGTGGAATGATAGAAACGGACACAAACTTGCTGAGATTTTGGAGTTTGAACCGAGGTAATATTCTAGCTTCACTTAATCATGAGGAGATATTGCTAGTTATGTCTAAGGAATTCTTCAATTGATCTTTTGAATATGATTATTTAATATTTATTGCTGCAAGAAAATCGTGAATTTCACTTCAGTAGAGTATTGCTGTAAGAGTTGCTCTGATATATTGTTCTGTTAGTAGTTTGCATACGAGTTCAGTTGTTTACTTGTTTATTGTTGTAAGAAAACTTAAAAGTTAAATGATGATTGTTTTTGCTTAGTTAATTAAATGTATTGACTAAATTAAGATTGTTACAGAACACAATGATTTTGTGGAAAGTAGCAATGACATGTTTGCTAGTGTAATTTTGCTGCATGATGCAAAGCACTCATAGAATTATCAACTTTCTTGGGCAATTAATTGTTTAGGTTCAGAAACTTTATTAGTTATCAAATTCTTATTCATTACCCCAAAATTGAGCTACCAGCTGAGGGCGGTAGTTCTAATTTGAGGAGATATCATGGATGTGTTCCTGTTTGATCATGTCATTCAAATTCACCTAATTTAGTTTTTCAAGTATCAAAAGGGAAATTATCAGGGCAGAATGTTGGACTGCATGATTTTGTAATATATTCTATAATATATTCACCTTGAAAAATTTTGGAGGTGTTTTATATTGTGTCTCTAAAAGTTCGTTGAACCAGCATATTCTTCTACCATGTGTTCTTTTTTCTTTTGTCTTTTGGACTTTTCTGTCTTTCCTGCCAGTTTCTGTGATATGACAATGGAATTTGTATTTTTAATTTCTTTTTCTTTTCCCATTTTGTCCTCTTCTCTTTACCTAGTTTTGAATTAATTGAATTTTGTCTTTTTTATGTCATCAAAGTTATCATAGTTTGTATTAAAAACTTCTCTCATACATAGCTTCCTTAAGTCATGTCATAACTTGCTTTAGAATCAGAACTCAGAAGTTTAATTTGATTTTGCTAACATAAAATGAGCAGAATTTCCTTCCACTTTCTGCCACCTCTTTTGCTCTGGTGTAAGATAGTTTATCTATATGGCATCTAAGTGTATTTTGCAAATAGTACTTTGAATAAGTTCTGAAAAATATTCAATAATATTGGAGGGAAATATATTTTGGTGACTTTTTTCCATTTTTTTAAGGGGGTATTACTCTCTATTAGCTTCTGGCAGGATTCTTTTGCCATCACAGTACTGAATCAAAAGGTGTGAAAAAGTTTATCTTTTTCCTTTTTTTTTAACAAAAAAAAAAAAAAAAGATGAGGAAAGAAAATTCAAGTTGAGAAGTAGGAAAGAATTGAATCAGCTGTGCAAACATGTCAAATAAAGATTTGTAGGCAATTTGCTTTAC
The DNA here is from genome assembly GCA_020226215.1 of Sindora glabra. Taxonomy (NCBI): domain Eukaryota; kingdom Viridiplantae; phylum Streptophyta; class Magnoliopsida; order Fabales; family Fabaceae; genus Sindora; species Sindora glabra. The sequence continues at coordinate 23,007,826 of CM035231.1, read as the reverse complement.
CCAAGTTATGCTAGAAGGTGGAATAAATGATGGAGATAAATCGTTGTATATGGTTGCTATCATAAAGGAAAGTAAATGAGAAAGATATTGTAATGATAATAATGACAAAGAAAATTACAATAAAGATGGAAAGCGCAACCTTTAACCTGTAGAATGGAATCAGGAGGAGAAATAGGGACATATGGGAGTTCCATGGTACAATGCTACTGTCTCCACTTTTCACTCACATGAACCAAATGAAATGGGGCGGAAAAAAAAGATACAGGCCCCTTTAGGTTTCCAGGTTGTACTAAATGGTTAAATAAGGAAGTATATTTGATAAGTTATCTGACCCGCTAAATGAGATTCAGAAGATGGCACTTTGTAGACATATTAAAACTATTTTAGAACAGTTATGGTTAGTTTAAATATTATGTATTCATATTTTTTCTTCTTTTAAATTTGTTTCCAGAGAATAATAGGAATTTTTATAAAATTTGCCAGTCAAATATAAATGTGTTGAATCTGTAACTTATAAATTCTGCAACCTGCTTAATTGAAATTCCAACAAGGAGGGGGAAAAGAAAAACATAAAGAATTTTGCCTGCACAAGGGATCCAAGTTCAGAGCATTTGCTAATAATTATTCAGACTAGCAAAAAAGATTTGAGTAACAAACAATCCTGGATTTGTGATGTAGCCAATACCATCTGCCACATGATCTATGACTTGTGCCTGCAGTGATGTTAGTGACTCGGAGGATGAGGATGAGGATTCTTGTATCTGCACAATAATGTAAAGATCTTCTACATAAACTGTCTGGAATTCACAGCTAATTTAATGGAGGGAGCATTCTTGCCAATCCTGGTTTTGACATAATCATTACATATCAGCCTGCTTGATCTTCATTGAGAGCTGGCGGGACCCAGGATCCAGTAACCAATATAAGCTGCCCCTTGTGTTTGTGAAATTTTGGATTCATTTCATCTCTGTTGGCTGAGACGATTTCTTAAGATGGACCTTTTTGTGCATACTTTTATGCAGATCAAAGCATGGACGTTACTCCCGGCAATTTGATTTTGACAACGATGATAGAGCTCCCATGTATGTCAAATAAACGAGCCTTTTCATGTTGAACCACATTCAAATTTGTGCAATTACGTGTTGTAATGGCCTCTAATTAATTTGAAGATATTTCAGTGCTATGTCTTGTTTTCCCTGTGTCCTCAATACATGGAACTAATGTTAATATTGCCTGTGTTCATTCTAATTTAGTTCCGTTAGGTCAAATGGATATGCCTCATACCTCGGATGCAGAATTTGACAGGTTTAGGTATTGATAAGACATAAGACATGGTCAAGAGTTTTCTTGTGAGAATCATCTGGTACGGCTGTGAAATTTGATTTGCTATTTTTTCAATAATTTTAAGGTTTAAAATTTAGAGTTTAGGGTTTAAAGAATATAATATTTCATTGAACTTACCAGTTTTTCTTTCAGATTCTTTTGTTTACTTCCCTAAGGAATTTATATCTTGTGAACTTGGTTTGGTAACCAAAGTGTTAATTTTGTGTTGTTGTGGTATAGAATAGTAACCAGAACATATATATATGAATGAAATATCACTACAGAAAATGTTTAACTCTAATTTGGGGGAAACAACTGATTTCTTTCTCATCTTGAATTCAGTCAAATATAACGACAAATTTCATTTCTGCACGGAATCGTTGCATTTGATGGATCCTTTCATACAAACACAAAGTCATAATAAATGGACGGAGAACTTCATTGATCACAAAATAATCATCCACAAGTTCAACCGAAAATAAACACCACAATCATTCCCAAAGCAAAGCAGAGTCAAAGAATCAGACACCCATGTAAAATGTTAAAAAAAAAAAAAAATCCCAACTGGCTTTTACAGACTTGTTAATTGAATAAACAACAGAAGGTTATAAAAAAATGTGATTTTTCCTTCTTTAAATTTTTGTCTTCAAGACTATGCTGAGAATTGGTATATTGCTCTGTCCTGAGTATTCCTGTAATGACACAAATGACCCGAACCAAGTAATTCTGCTGACTCAACAATTGACCAGTTAATTCCTGGCTTCTCAATTTAAAAGCAATTCTAATCTTCAAGTCCTCAATGGCAATGAATTGAGGTGGCAGATCCATTAGACTTCGGTGAAATCAACCAGTTCGAAAGACTAGCATCAACTGCAATCTCAGGCGATGGAGGCTTGGATTGAGGAAGCACATTTGATTCTGATCTGAAAGGTGAGAGATTTACTAAACTTGGCTCTGAATTCCCCAATGGAATATTCTCCTTTCTTCTCTGCTTACTTGGTGCAGCTTTAGCTTTTATCGCTTTCCACTGACTGAGGTTTTCTACAGGGCAAAGGACAGAATGGATATTTTCACTCCTTTCTTGGCCACTTGAACTTGACTCTATCTCTCTTGATTTTTCAACACAAATTTTATCCTTATCATGATTACCATCAACATAACTACAGTCATCATCCCATTCATCATCATCAAACCCATGGTAGTCATCGTCAGATTCCTCGTACGCTATTTCGTCCTCTTCATCATAGATGTCTCTGCAGTTGTAGTATCTGTAATTTGAGGGGTATTTCATTGTGAAGTCTTCAGATTCCTCTTCCAAGATGGAAGAAGATGATGAGTTTTTTTCCTTGGATTCTCCATTATCCTTGTCATTTTCTTCTTCATCATTAGTGTCCTCCAGAATATGATAAGGGTTTGGTTCATATATCTGTACATTCAAATTAAAGCTGACTTTTTTCCTGGTTTTGACACGACTGGTCTTCAACTTGCTTTCTGTCTTCTCCTTACACTCGTCTCTAACAAATAAAAACAGAAAAAATATATATAACAAAATAAGTACATTGACACATAATCCCTAACAAATAAGAGATAACAGACTCACTCAACCCAATTCACTCACGAAATCTCCACACACTTGTTTCATGCCTAGTTATTAGAAATGCGGTACATGTATATCAAAACCTCAATGTATTTTATTTTAATCTCTATATTTAGTTTAAAACACAACAGAAACCTTCCTTTATTATTTCATAACAGGAAGATAGAATAATGTAATTTCATAGACAAGCTATCTATGTAATTTCAGGATTCCTCAGGAAAAATCAAAGTAACTTGCCAAAAAAAAAATCATATTCACACAAAGCAGATCAAGTTCAGTGAAAAGCAAATATCAGTGCTAACCTGAAACCAAAATATGGGACGATGGCTTTCTCTGGGGTTTGAAGATTTACAGTGACAGAGGAGTCCAGAGGTACATAATTTCCATGTTTCTGCAAAAATGAAGGAAAACCCAATTCTTTATACTAATAAACTTACTTAAAAAAACTAAACTTTTTTCTGTTTCCAAAAACAAAATCATAGAAAGACACGATCCAATGAAAGCTTTAAGATTGGAGTTCACCTGTTCGGCAGGAGCTAGAACTTTGTAGAGGGTCTTTCGACGCTTCCTCTTCTTGGATAGACCAAAACATTGAAGAAAACAACCCATCTAGAAGGTTTTAGCAATTGCGAGTTAAGGAAACTGATGATGTTTATAATGGAAGAGCCTCCTTCAATCACTGGCGATGCCAGAGAGAGAGAGAGAGAAGGTGTGCGGTGGCATGGCCGTGACAAGTTTAAAAAAGCCGTTTCGTGTTTTGGCTCCAAATGCTTTCGAAAATATTAACGTTATGGCATTTAACGATTGTGTTGTGAGCCGCAGTGTGTTTTCAATAAATATATGAACAGTGGGACAACACGTGGGGGCTTTTGTCTCGGTCTCAGATCTTGAAAGGCTAAATTGTGGGTTGGGGCCTCATTATCTGTTGTCCTCTTCTTGGATCTTATCTTTTTGTTTGTCTGCCTTTTATATTCTATTTCTATCCTATTCTTCACTCTTCTCTTTTCATCCCTTTTCCTTTTTTTTTTTTAATATCTTCTATGTCATTATTATAATAAATAGCGTTACGAATTTGAATTTTAGCTTGGCCAGTGATAATTTTGAACTAGAATTTAAGAGGCTAAATAATTTATATAAAATATTTTTAAATAATTTTTATATAATTATATAATATTAATATATAATTTTAAAATTTTTGAAGAACCAGGTCCCTTTTCATTTTAATAAAACTTCATCATCAAGGTTAAAATTATTTATTTCTACTATCTAATTCTCATTTTAACACATATTTTCTTACAAAGAAATTAAAACATGCATTAAGTTTCAATTACTTTTTTAAGAGAGGGAAAAATAAAAGTGAAAATTAAAGGGTGGGAAAAAATTTTAGTATTTAGATTAGGAAAATTTAACAGTACATCATTAATTAAGTGATATATTAATATATTATTATATCTTATCATTGATATGTCATCATAAAATGTACAAGATCTAACTTTTTTAAAAAAATAAATTTAATGTGCACTCAAATTTATATTCCAGTGCACCACTTAATTAATGATGTACTATAATTTCTTATTTTAGATTAAGCTTGAATAAAAAAAGATGAAAATTGTTAATTGCGGTTGAGCTTAGATTAGAATATACAACTCCAAGCTTGATTTGGAAATGTGGGATATGTATATATTTATGTATGAATAGACACGCATATGAGAAGGGATTAATTGGCATTTTGGCTTAAATTAAATGACTTACACTAAATTTTGAGCATTAAGCTCAATAAAATTTAAGGTAAATTTTATTCACTTCCCTTGAAGTTTGGTATAATTCATCGGTCACCTCTCTATTTTCAAAAATTCACCAACCTCCCTTGATGGTTGACAAATATTGACTCCTCTTTTCTTATACTAATTTTGCCCTTAAGTGCTATATTATTGTAAATTTTTGTTAAAACACTATCTACATTAACGAGGGTAATTAAAAATAATATTTTTTTCAAAATGATTTATAAGATTATACTTTGATATGTATTTTTAATTTTTTTTAAATTTTTAAATATTTTTTATAAAAGTAACTTTGTAATAATTTTGTGACTTTTTATGTGTTTTATATGTTACAAATACAAAAAAAATTACTAATAAAAATTGCTTTATAAACATTTTTCAATTTTTTATGAAAAAGCTACTTACTATCTTAAAGTTAATAAAATGTGAATATTTTCATGAAATTTATGTTTTTAAATTATTTAATTAAAAGCCAACACTTTAACATTTAGTCATGTAATGATACTCAATATTACTTTAAGAATTTTACTTCCTGTTATATTTAGGGTTTGAACCTATGAATTTATGTCTGTGCATTAAGTGGATTATCACTTTGCACAATATAAAATTTACATTTTCAATGTCTAAAATTTTTAAATTATTTTAGTAATTATTTTCAAATATAAATATATTACTTATAGTTATTTTATAAATATTAATATATCTTTTATTTTAACTACTAAATAACTATTTAGTTCACTTTATAACAAAATTTATATCTCTAAGTTTTGTTAATGTTGTTGAAATTCCATGTAATTAGTTTTTAGAATTTATAATTATATATTTAAAATTTTATTTTTATTTTATTAGATACTTTATATTAAGTGAATCCTATTTTTAATGAAAGAAAATCGAAAACTTGTATTTAATCAGTACATTTGTTATATATGAAATTAATATAATTTTTTAGACTTGATTTATTTTAAATTAAATAAACACTCCTTCATTAGATTACCTTCAACACGTTTTTTTATCTTCTTTTCCTTCACTTTCTCCTTCTCTTGTCTCTAACACAGACTCTCTTTAATTTCAAATCTTACCTGAACCTCTCTTGAAGCTTAAAAAATAATTCCTACATTTGAGAACAAATTTGAACTTTTCATTAAAAAATAGTAAGAAAATACGTCTATGCAAATCAAATTTACCAACATAAAATATTTTAAATATTTTATAATTAAAAATATGCTTTAATAAAGCTAGAGTAGCAAAAATATGACCAATAAAAACATCAAATCTTAATATAAATAGGATATTTTTAATGATTTAATCTCAATTAAATTATATATTTAGTTACAAAATACTTAAATTATCTTATACTAGAATGTAACCCGTGCAATGCATGGGGTGCATTTGTTATTTCAAATTAGAATTTCGATCAACTTAATAATTCAAGTTTGTAATTTCGAAGTGAAAATGTCTCTTTTAAATACTTTTAATTAATTAATTAATAATATTTATAAATTTTATTTCAATAATATCTCATAATTTGGTATTAATTATGATTATGATATGTTGAATATTTTACTAATATATGAAAATTTTAAGGTCATTTATTTAATTTGTTTGAACTAATTACATAGATTTATTTAATTTGTTTGAACTAATTACATAGATTTTTAATATTTGATGCTTAGAATTCTCAATTTTTTAAGTAAATCCAATGATTAAGATAAAAAAATTATTTAAATACTATAAATTTATCATTGGAAATATAATATTTAATTTAATTTTTAAAATTTTAATATTATTTAATGCACCCTAAAACTCAATTGTATAATAAAGTTAAAAGCATACACGCACAAAGTGGTGATAAAAATACATGAATAATAATAATAATAATTTTCCATTGTGTTAAGAAACTTGTCATACACTAAAATAACTAATTATTTAAAATTGGCTCTTATCTATTATACTTTTTCTAAGTTATGAAATATGTTAAGGGTAAATATGTTATAATATTATCCACAAAACAATAACTTACTAATTTTTTAAGCATAAAATATCTAATCTAATATTAATAATTATAATTAAAAATTTTAAATAAAATTCCTTATATGGTTGTAGTAACATTCTTTATTCGAATTATGATACAAATATTAGTTAATTTATTAATTATTATTAACAATTAGAATTTAAAGTTTAAAGATTACAAATACCATTAATGTGGTGATTATTTTCTTTAAATAGAACAATTAATACATTTGTCATAATCGAAATGCAAAACTTATGAAAAAAATACCCAAGAAACTTTAATCAAACGTTGTGTTTAGAATTATTAGTATTAATATTAATAATAAATAATATTTAATAAATATCAATGAGTAGGATAATTTAAGATCCACTACCCAAAAAACTTTAATCAAACTTTGTGTTTAGAATTATTAGTGTTAATATTAATAATAAATAATATTTAATAAATATCAATGAGTAGGATAATTCAAGATCCACTTGAATTGTGTACTTTATTTCCAAGTGATTTTAAAATAGTCTATTGGCATAAATTAACTTTAAATTGGAGAGGAGTCAATTTATATATGAGAGTTTAATATATATTGAAATATCAAAAACTAAAAATCTCCATCATCTTAAAGGTAACATAATGATATTACAAATTATGCTTTTTTTTTCATGTCATAGCAAGTGTATGCTTAGCCTTGAACTTAATGGCTAACTAATTGGAAAAAAACTATCAACCAATTTCCCTAAGCTTCTTAACATTCATAATGTTGAAGTCATCTGAATGCTAACTTCTATATATTGTAAATCTTCTCAAAATTAAGCATTTTGCACTCATCCCACTTGGTCATAATACAAATATCAGTCATTGGACTTAACTTCATTTTACAATCCCTAAATATTTAAGTATAAGAGGCATGGTAAAGGATGAAAAGTAAAATCTATAGCCTAGATAGGAAAGATTATTTTTTTTGCATTTTTTTAGATGGAGATATCTCTTATACAAAATGAATTCTTAGATCCAAAATTGTTGAAAGATTATTAATAGTGCAATTGCAATTAATGGTTAAGTCCTACAATATATAGTATGCATTGTCCCCACTTAACCTTGTTATTTAAGGGAAGTAGAACAATAAATAACTTAAAACATAAATATGAGAACGAAAAGAAGCATAACATTAATAGCAAAGAAATATTGCTGACCAAATACAACATATAGAAGACAACATGATGATAGATGTTTGCCATATAATGAATATACTCTTTTGGCTAGATTATAGATGATTGCTATATAATCATGTTTATCATAGCCAATTGTAATAAGAAGTAAAAAGAAAAAAAATCCATTTAGTTATTTCTTAAACTAAAAAGAATGCAAGAGATTGCAATGAAGTTATCAATTTTATTATAAAACTAGGAGCAATAACTTTAAAATTAGATCACCATAAAGTAATACATTATATTTAAAAAGGCAAGCCAAATTCATGAATAAGTTAATTGATATATTTGTTGAAAAGAAAAGATAAGCTAGTCAAATTAAATGACTTAGGTAATTTTGCTAGGTTTTATCATAAACATATTATATGTGATTGTATCAAAGTCAATTAATTGGCTAGCCAAGTATTTTATGATAGGGAAGTAAGATAAGAATCTAGATTTCACAAACAATAATAAAAAGAATTACAAGTAGATATTAGTTTGTTGTTGGCCCAAGTTAATAGACATGAAAAAGAGAATAATTGAACATTACTAAATAGATGTCTTACCTATTTGAATTTATAGAAAAAGGAAAAGGAGGAGATGTACATGAATCTACAATTTCTCGACATCTAAAAGATTAAATAATAACTAATATAAATATAAAATTTAGAATAATGAAAATTAGGGCAATCTCTAAATTCATAAATCATAAATCAATAAGTTGCTCTACTCCTAATTCTCCAATGAATAAAAAAACAAGTAAATTTTTGCAAGCCTAAAATAAAATTACCATGGAAATAACCATAACCACAACCACATAAACAAAAATCCAATAGTAATCTAAAAAATGGAGTTAGCATATTTACTTAGACAAAAAGTTATTTAAATGCTAGCATAGAAGTATGAATTGATCCAAATGATGAAGCATGTTGGCAACGCCTACATATCAGAAATTTTGTTGAGTGAAGAGGAGAGATTAATAAAGAATTAAAAAAATTTACTACTTTAGTTATCAAAAAAGTTATTTTAAACCTTCAAATCTAAAAATAAGCTCAAATTTTAGAATTTATTAAAAATTATAAATTAAGAAAATTTAAAAAATATGATCTGATATAGTCAGAATTATCATTAAACAAATACAAATAGAGATATTAGATTTTTAAAATGCAATAAATAAAGTATTATAAATTAAAATTAAATTTAGAATTGAGAAAAATTAACCTTGATTCATCCAAATTACTTAAGCAAATTATGAGCTGAGGAATTTTATCGATTAACACCCCATTTTAGTAAACCAAATTGCATCAAAATATTAGGGAAATAATTGAAAAAAAAGAGAAATTAGGTAAATGATGATAAAATCATGCTTTTGATATGATAATGAAACTAAGTATGTATAAGAGCTACAATAAGTTTTTAGATGGAAGAATTAAAAAATAGATGAAGTGTAATAACCCTACCATTAATAAGTAATGTAGGATTGTTATAGCGTAATATATGGTTAGATAATTTTGATATAAACTTAGAATTATCTCAAATGAGCTTAAACTCTTTCTTTTCCAACTTATTAAAAGAATTTAATTTGATTTATAGCTTAGTTCTATAAATAAACTTAAGTCTGTCAAAAATGCAAAAAAAAATTTCTTAAAGTTTAGGGCACCTCTTTTGGAGAGTTATATGAAATATATATTATTTGAAAAAAAAAATCTCAATATTAGTTCCTCTTGTAATTTTACATCAAAGAGTAATTTTTAATAAATTTTTGAAAACTTAAAATAATCATTTTGAGAAATCGCTATTTTTAAAATTTTTCAAAATTAGACATTTTGAACTAGAGCCTAAAATCTAGATTTTTATTCTTTAAAGTTTTATTTTTTTTTATTTTTTAATCCAAATGGAGGATATTTTCTTATTTACATTTATATCTCAAGTAAATATTCTCATTTTTTAATTGTCATTTTACTCTTTTAAATGGCAGAAATGTAAATAAGATGCTGAATAGTAACCTAAAATTTAATGACCTAAGTCTAAACCTAGTGAACCAACCTAGAATACCCTAATATTAGTAGTTCAGCCCCTTCACCCCCAAAACAATACCAGACACACACTGAAACACATCGAAACCTTCTCCTTTTGGCTTTCCTTTTCTTTTCTTTTTTTCTCTTCTCTTTCTATCCACTTGACATAACTCTTTTTTTTTTACATTTCTAAGCATTTTCTTTCACTTTCTCACTATTTCTCACTGTTGTTTTTGTCATCTTGGGATTTCTCTTACTAGTTCGAGATTTTGGGGATTTTAGGGTAGCAAGCTCTGAAAAGATCTTTTCTTTTGTCCAATAAGGTAATCCCAAGCTTCATTCTTTTGTTTAAGAGTTAGATTAGCTTAAATTAACTAGTGGATAACAAAAATTAGCTTATTCTTAGGTTATGCCTAGAATGTAAAATTTAGGATTTTGTAATAGAAAACTCAATGTTGCAAAATTAATGTTGATTTATGTTTGAATTATTGTTTGATTATTTGTACAAGGTCAAGGAACATTTCCTAGTAGCACTGATAGTTCGTAAAGTAGGACAAAGTCGAACCCAAACATATTAGCCTTTTTGTTAGTATATAATATGTATTCTCACATTTTTATATATTTTCTAACTTTCTTTATGCGTTAAATTATTAATTTATAAATTATTTTTACTTTCTATGCATTTTAATTTCATATATATGAACTCTTAGGACAAACACCTTAAAATTTTTCTTTTGAGTTATAGTGATATAAAATAGTATTAGAATGATCCTACGATGATGAAATTAATTTATGTGATTTATTTTGTAATGGTGTGTTGCTAGAATTTTATTATATAATGTTCTTTAAAAAGTTATTGTGAAGATGCATCAATTTTTCATGTATGCTTGTAAAATTATTTTTTTGACGAGTTTAGAATGATTTCATATTGGAAATATTGACTACTGAGGTTGGAAATCTTGATGAGCCATTCATAGTTAAAAAAAGTATGGATTAAGATTGATTTAAACCATTGATATATGAAACTATTTATTTACCGATAACTTTCTTATATAGCTATTACTTATATGTATGGTGTTCTATTATTTTTATAAACTTGTTTTAGGAGGAGACCAGTTAAGAACTATAGTTAACAATAATGATGATGTTAGCCTTAGTGCCTCTTAGTTCAAATCCCAATTAATTACTAATCCTGTGTGTCAGCCAACACATATGAATTGGTTTGTAGTATCCTGATAGGTTGCATTAAAGCTGAAAGCTCTCTTGAGATTGTTACTTCATAAGTGAAATGCTCGTGTTAGTTATCCATGATTGGAAACCTCCCACCCCAAAAGTGTATTTTTTATTAAAAAAAAGAGAAACTTTATATTTATGTTATAGGTTTAAATTTAATAAATTTTTATTTTGATTATTTATTTATCATAAATATATTATATTGATATTCTTACCATAAATCTATATTTATGATGATTTCCTATGTTATGTTTAAAGAACTTGCCATCTACTTTATAAACTTAAAACTCATGTTTTAGTATTTTACTTTTAATAAACATTTTAAATGATGTTTTATCAAATATAATTGTATAACTCTTATGATATTAATTTGAATTGGAAAAACTTGTGCCTTAACTTGTCCCATTTCCATTGAAAATTCATACTATCTATTCACTAAGTCAATGAATCACTTTATTTGTTGTAATATTTTTTTTAATAAGGATTTGACTTCAAATATGTTATCCATAGTTTTTTAGAGAGAAGGGAGCATTCTTTTGTGGTGAGCCTCATACTTTATCCATGTGAGCTCGATGTAAACTTTCATATATTTTGAAAGTTGTAAAAATTTAAATACTCTTAAATGTACTCCATTGAACTCACAAGTAGGGCATGCTTCGATTGATGTACATAAATATATATTTTATTATAAATTATGAAAGATTGTCTAGTTACCAAATGATATAGATATTTTATTAATATATGGATTAATAGGTGAATGTTGAAAAATAAGAAAGTTCATGTGGGACAATGTGTATATGAAAAACAAGCCTTCTTGAATTTGAAATAGGTTATGAGTTATTCTATGATATTTTAAGCTTCCATCTCCTATATGATTGTATTTTTCCCTTAGGGTCATGCGTTGGTTATGATCCTTAGTTTTCAGTCGTGACATGAAGAAAGAAGTAAGTAAAATGTAGAATTAAACCAAATCTCTAGATGCATATGAAAGCAACAATCAAGCAAATGTAAAAATGAAATAGAAAAATAACTATCAAACTAAAGAATGAAAGCATCAATTAAGCCAAAGAATTTGTTATTAGTGACCTAGCGTGCATGAGCTCTATAAAAGTGAGTGATGTATAACACCAATAGGGTGAAATTAAAAGCCAATAATGGGCTTGCAAAAAAAATTACAAGAAATATAATATTAGGAAGGTTGTTTTGATGGAAAATTTTTAATTACAATAATGATAAAAACTCATTATCAAAATCTGGATCTTTTACATTTAATTATAAAAAAGAATATACTATTATATATGGAAAAAAGTACCTTTATCATGGATTTAATTTTCTTAGACAATGTAGTATACAAATGAATATTATAGGCATAGATCTTCCTCTTTTTCTCTTCAAGTGTGCAACCCTTAATGGGATAAGCTAATGATTCAATTAAGTTAAAAGTAGAGAGGGGATCTAATTAATATAAATAAAACCTTATCAGGCCCTCCCATTATGAGTAAAAAAGGGTATAGGCTTATACTTTAACCATTAAATACATTAATCTAAAATTAGGTATTTATAAGCTTAAGTAATAATCACTTAACAAATTAGGCCTAAAAAAATAAAAATTTCTTGAACCACTATTTAGCCAGTTTTATAAAAAATAAAATACTTACAATTAATGGAGCCTATTTAAAAATTCTAATATTCTCCCACTTAGGCAATATTAATTGTAAAGAGTTTATTTAAAATATTTTATATAAAAATGACTCTCAAATTGAATATAAAATTTTGAACACCTAGTTACAATTTTGAAAACATGTTATCCAAAATATGATACTTGAAACATGACTTACACTTAAGCAACCAATAATATTGAATCATGATAGTAATTATATTATTATCAATACAAGACCTTTTATGGTTATATATATTATCAACTACTTAAATATAACTCATTAATGTGAAAGTGTAGTAAGAAAAATATCATCAAAAGTGTGATCTAACAAAATATGTCATTTTTAAGATAATTCTCAACAATTTCTTTATAGCAAACTGAATAATAAAATAAAATAATCTTCTAATAATAATAAATTTAATTATCTTAACATTTCAAAATACTATCAATTAAGAGATAAATATCAAACAAAGGAGCTAGTGACTGATACTAAGTCCTAGTCTTTATAAATCTATTAATCAGAACATTTTTAGGTTTCAAAATAATATCAAATAAGACATAAATATATAACTCAAAAACTAATTATTGGCACCAAATATTAGTTCTAATAAATTTATTGTTAGAATGCCTCAAAATTTAAGAATGATATTAACTAAGAGACAAAGATATATATTAGAAACTAATCAATAAATAATAAATCTTAGTCTTAATAAGACATTATACAAAATAACATATTAGACCTAACCTTTATTAAGGCAAGTTTCATTATTCTAATATAGTGCATATAGAAACCATATACACAAACTCAGGAGCTAATGATTGATACTAAGTCTTAATCCTCATAATTACAATAATTGATACATTTTACAATATTAAAATACATGTATTAATAAAAAATTCATAAATTACATATATAAATGCACAATAATGTACCAATATGATCAAAAGTAAATATGATAAAAATTAACAAATTGTGTAATAATATATATGATATATAAATCTTGTGTACTAATAAATATATTATAATCATCAATTGAGATGAAATATTCTATATAATATGGAACTCCCACTAACTAAACATTTTATAAGAAAATAAAATTGAATGCCCATATCTCAACAATCTTTTGAACATTATATAAATTTAAGAACCTTGGTTTAAGAGAAAAATATTTAAATTTTACATATATATTTTAACGGTATGTAGAATTATGATTTCTTAAATTATCGACTTGATATAATAAAATAAATTAAAAATTAAAATAAATTAATTATATAATTAATTTTGATATCTCAAACAAGCAGTTTGTATGACTAACAAAATTGGATATTAAAATTGATACTAAGTTAATTTAACAAGAAACAAGAAAATTTTTTAAAATATATTTCTAGAAATTATTTGAACAAAGTATGAATAAAATTTTTAAATTTGAGTTAAATAATTTAAAAAATTCTCATGATAGCAATATACATTATTGACTAAGAAAGGCATATCATAAAAAGTAAAAAAAAAATTAGATTTACAATACATATGCTAAGAACTTTATACATTACTTTATATCATACTTAGAGAGATACACAATAGCATATATATTAAATTCATTACTATTAGTAAAAATATGCTTAATAAAAATTATTTCAAAATTCAAATATTATGTACATAAAAGAGGATTCAATGAAATTTTTACCTCTTTATCATACATATTTTCTAACAAATAAATGTATGTAATAACATATAAGTTATTATAAACTAATCAATATAAACAATTTTAATATTTAAATGCATTTTTATAAAGTAAAGTAACTTCAAATATCATCGGATAATCTTTAACTAAAATAAGCTCTTGAACATATATCATATTTTGTAATATGAGTAATATTTCATAATATTAAATCAAGCTCCCACTGATGTGAAGATTCGGTGCAATTTCCAAAAAATTATACACTGTTTTAAAATATAATTATTTGTAATAATTAATTGATAATTTATTTATCAAATAATTTTTAAAAAAATTATATATAATTTCACCCTAAAGAAAGAAAGGAAAAAAATTATATCTGATAACTAATATATCATAATGCTACAAATAATATAAAATTTAAATTTATCACTATATAACTAACGTTATATGATAGTATATGCCATTCTCAAAATTGGTTTATCTAATAACTTTTTAAAATATAATAGAACTAAATTTAGTTACATAAATCATCTAACAATACATAGTAAATAAAAGAATTTTTTTTATATATTAATAATATTTACATAAGTGTAATATCCTAAAATAGGAGAAGAAAATTTATATAGAAGTTTACTTTAAAAAATATCTTAAGTAAAGTAGAAATTTCAAATATAAATTTTATTAGAAAATACCTGAATGAAAAAAATTTAGTAGAAAAGCTAGGTGAAATTATAGAAAAGTGTAAAGGTTATTACTAAAATTTTTATAAAATTTTTACTAGGTATCAAAATAGATCAAATTCTAATTAAAAATATAATAATAGATTTATGAAAATCTATATAGGAATTTATTGAAATTTCAAAACCTAGGTATGTCGAAAGATGAGAAATTGAGCTAAAAACAAAATAGATTAGTTTAAAAAACTTTCAACTAACTTAAATTAAGTTTCCTAAACCTAAAATGTATATTAGAGTTTAAAAATGAAAGCTCAAAACAAAGCCCAAAAATGTTTAAAAAGCCTAAGGGCAAAAATATAAAAGGTAAAAAAATTAGGGTTAATTTGTAATAAATTCTTTTTACCCTTAAAGGTGGCTTATTTTCATTTGTTTTAGGGTAATAATTTTCTAAATATATATGACCATTTGGATGTCCTAAATGGTTAGCCATATGTATAAGATTTTTTAATATAATAAATAGAAAATTAAAGATTTTTTTTGTAATTAGGGTTTAGGGTTATATATATATATGTGATTAAGCCATTTTGAAACAAAAATTTGCTTCCTTTGGCCAGTTGAAAACCATGAGAAGGAGAAAGGCATTAAGTGAGAATTCAAGTTTTCATTAATTATTAAAGGGTGAGTGGCAACTATCCTTTTCTTTTTTGGGGCTATCTTATGAAAGATGATGGCATTGTTGAATTATGCTTTCTTGGATATCACTTGTAACATAATGGTGTATGGTTCTAGTTTTGAAATTCTCCAACTGTTAATATGATGGCATGATCTTGGTATATTAATGTTAAAAATTTTGGAAAAATGATTCATAAAATTTGCTTAGAAAAGATGAAAATAAAAATTAGTTGAAATGAAAATAAATCTCCCCAGTGAAACTAAATAGGGGATTTGATCATTCAATGTATTTAAGGGTTGAAAATTTTTAAAATTTGAATTCTTAACATTTTAAAGTCATAATTAATTTTAGGATAGTTATAGAAAAAATTAGGAGTTTTTGAAAAATTTTAGATGTATAAAAACCAGGTTATAAATGAAACGTTTAATACTACTAATTTTAGAATCCTATTTCGTTAGGTCTTGGGTTTTTAATTTTTTTAAGTACTAAATGATTGAGAAAAATTATGAAACTTTTCAAATATGATATCTAGGATGTTTTTAAGCTTGTGTCAAAATTTGATGGCAAATGAAGTTAACTTAGTTACCCAAATGATAGTTTTATTTTTATAGCTCTAGTGTTGTCTGAATTTGACAATTCTAGGTTTATACCTATAATACATTAGCAAAGCCACAAAATTCATTGTATAACAATTAAGTCATACTTTATTCAACATGCTAAGAATGTCATAGTAAAGTTTGGAAGTAATTAGCTTCCATTTGAATAATGAAAAATGGTTTAAATTACAGGTATTCATATGTTATCATATTTTTGAAGCTTTATTTTGTTATTGCATGAATAGTAATCTAAGGCTATAGAACCTGTAAAATGAATAATATTTCATTCTTACTAATGTATTAGGAATATGAGATAAAATTTTGATAAATAATATAATTTTTTTAGAGCTTCTAGAACTCCAATCAATGATATAAATCCCTAATTTTTAATAAATAGAATGTTATTAAAAATTGTAGAAAGTATTATGAATAATGATAAAAAAAACTTAAAAGGTCATTCACATGACTAAGAAATGTCATCATTGATAAGATGGTAAGAATCGATCTTGATAATAATACTTTAAAAGATGAGAATAAATATGAGAGAATGGTAAATTACACAAGATATTTATTGCATGGTTGGTATTTAACCATAACTATTGGAATAAATTTAATGGTTAATGTTTTAATATCATATAACTGTTTATTGTGAATTGTAAGGGGGAGATATAATATCCTTTACACAAAAGGAGAGGTATGGTTAGTAATGGAAGGAAAAGATTGGTAGCTTTATACTTAGAGTGGTAGAAGATAAAGTTGGAGTGCAAATATAAGGTGAAATTTTTATACGCACCATTACCATTTTTTATACTGAAATATACCAATGATATCCATAAGAAAATTTCTTTATAAGACACTAAATAGTAATTACACACACAAACACACATAAAAGGCTAATCTTTTATAATGAAAACCCTTTGAATAACGTGATGAGTAGCCATTCATTAAATATATTTTATACTCACTCTTTTATTAATTTAAATTACAAGTACTAATCATAGAATTGATAAAGCAAATTGATACTTATGTAGGGACTTTTCAATCTCCCCATGACATCCATGAGATACTTTTCTTGTATAAAGTATAGTTTACATTTATAAATATAAGAGTAGATTACAAAGTAATACTTAGAAAAATAAACTTAGAGTCTAATCTCATTATAATACATCCTTTTTATCATGTACCTCCACCTGAAAGATTTGCTAGCAATGAAACTTTGTTTTTCTCCTTGGAAATAGATCCAAAGAAATAGATTCAACTAAAAGTCTGCATCATCTAATATATTATGTAAATTATATTTTTGTATAAACAACTTTTGGATGTATGTATATATATATATATATATATATATATTAAACTCCAAAACTTTTAATATATATAATTTGTATTCTAAGTCTAGATTTTTGTATCCTTTAATAATATTAATTTAATAAAGACATCAGAATACAGTAAAGGCTTGTAAATGTATCTATTTGGTATATTAGTACTAATTAAGTATCTTTACACTAATCACAACAACCGAAGATGGGTTGCAGCAATAAGAATTCCTAATACATAACTATAAATTTCCTTTTAGGTAAAATGTATAATACATATTAAGTTCTTTTTTAATATATTAACTCAATTATATAGAAGATAATATGATATTATCGAAACTATTTTCTTTTGGTAGATATATCTTCTAAACTAGTTTACATATATAACCAAAGTAAAATAACATATTTTGATTATAACTTAAAAGAAAATGATTAATCAAAGAGGTAGCATTTTTATCATAAAAGTAAAAGAAACAATATTAGAGGTAAGAATGTAACTTTTAGTTTATAGATATAGAAGTAATATACATTATTATAGTTTTCCTTTTAGATAGAAAATATAGCATATAAAAGACCCTTCTAATTATAAAATCAACCAAGAGAATATCTTAGTATTGAAAACCTATCCCTTTTAGGTAAAACAAACATATTTTAAAACTAAAGCAACTCTAAAAATCTATATACTTTATAAAATACCCTTGAGAAAAATATGTAACAATCTTTTTTGGATAGGTAATTTCATATAATAACTATAAATCAATCCCGCATGATATAACTCAAAAATTTTATGATTAATATAAATAATCTTACTTTAGTGATAATTATCCACAACAAACCATAATTTGTTGGAAAAGATCTAAGATATAAAAATTATCCATAATAATAAATTTTTAAGTATAAATAATATGTGATTGATTCTAATGTAGAATAATAAATGGTCACAAAATTAAATATTATTACATCCAAATTGCCTCAATTTTAATCCATTTGCATATAAATACATCTTAAATTTGTACAATTCAAAAATGCAATGAGGTTCAAAATAGATATTTATTTTGAAAATTAAAGCTATTATTAAATTAAGATCAATATAGGAATAAATTTATAATTATAACAAGATCTCTTTAATATCTTTCTTTTAAAAACATAAATTAATTTCTTAAAAAATTAAAATAAAAATATTCAAAATAATATTAACATAATTCGATAATGTACCTTACTTGGTTGATGTAAGCCCCACGGTGAAATAAAAGTGTTTATAAATATAAAAATCATATGTGAAAATGATAAAAAAAATCACAAATATCATATGTTCAATAACATATATTTATAACAAAAAATATTATATAAAAAATAATTAAAATGCAATATATTAGTTTTAGTCAAAATAATCATACTTCAAAGTATACAAATACACTACATTTTTTTCTGAGGGTAAAGAATGTAATAGGTAAAAATCCTCTTAAAATTGAAGCTAACTAAAATAATACATTATTATTATAAATTTATCCCTTTTGGTAGATAAAATATACAATAATAAAATAAATTTAGAAATAAAATTACTTTATTCAACTAATTTCTAATTATAACATACATTAATTCCTTTAGGCAGGTCATTGTATGAAAAAATTAAAAATTATTTTAATAAACTCATTTTTTAATTATAACACACTCTTACCCCTTTTGAGCAGATAAATATGTAATATAATTAAAAATTAATCTTGTAAGTATTTATTAATAATTCAAAAACTTATGAATCAATATGAAATAATTTCATTTTAGTGATAATTATCTAAATATAGGTTTCCTAAAAGAACCAAGATATTAAAATAATACCCAAAATTACAATTAAATTACTGAAACTAATAATAACATGATTAATCTATTAAAGGATGCATACTGATCATTAAAACTATATTACATCATAACCCAATCTTAAAACTTAATTAATTATTTTTTACTTTAATAAAAAAAATATTACTTGATTCTCAATGCCACATCACAAGATTATTTTAAATAAGGATTTTTAGAAAATGTTATTATCTTGTCATGACAAGGATAAAATAAAAATTAATAATCTATCAATCCAACTAATGGGAAATTATTATTAAGCAATATATTTAAAGTATAATATTTTTTTCATCCCATACTCCATATAATAATTATTTTAGCATTAAACTTCAAAAGTAGTAAATGAGAATCTTAAAAGATAACTATTGAAAATATAATAATTTTTTTTTATTTTTATAAATAAAATTCTCTTTGAGATAGTAATTATCCAAAATAATTTCAATCAATTAATTTAGAATATTAGGCACCTAAAATTAAATAATAAAAGATGCCAAAATTTGAATTTGAATCCTTATATATATATATATATATATATATATATATATATATATATATATATATATATATATATAATGCATTAATGTGAATCTATAAAGTTGTATAATACTAACATCATATGTATTAAATCAAAATTAAATGTCACTATTATTATCCTAACTTATATACTTGAATCTTTGTATGTTATATATATAAATAATTCAAAATGAAACATATTATATAATTTAATGTTATCAACATCAAATTACAATCCTTTGTTTGAATAGGTTTTACATATATATAAAATCATATATGCTTAATCTATAAGAATAGATATACTAAATCCATAAATATTATATAAATATAATATAAATCCATAAATTAGCATATAAATGTTTTGCTTTCACTTTAAATTTCATCAATATATCAATCTAAATATATAGAAATTGGAGATTTAAAACATATTTATATAAACAAATCTAAATCTTTGGTTTATATGACCATAAGTTTATATAAGAATTATATATAAAAAAAGAAAAAAATCAAATATGCATATTCAAATGATTCAAAATTGAATCTATATAAACTATTTATATATTAAATCTAAATCCAAACTTCAACCAATTATATATAAACAAATACAAACAAACGCAATGATTTAAATCATTGATTATATATATAAACCATTGAAAACAAATGTATTATATACATAAGCTATTACCAAACTTTAATATATCATTCCAATATATAAAGATAACCCTACATATAACTTAATTTAGAATGAATAGGTAATTATTATATTCATTGACATTATAAGATTATAACATTAAACTGAAGGCATTGAATATATATATATATATATATATATATATATATATATATATATATATATATATATATATGACATTTTGAATAACATTAAATTTAAAGTAGTACATCAAATTTGAATTTGGAAGGCATTGAATACATGACATTGACATTATTATCTTAAAATTTTATAAAACACTACAACGTTATTAACACATATTAATATATAAATCGGAGATCAATACGTGAAACTTTAATTAATTTGAATCCACATATATGATGAATATCAACATCAAATCAAATATATGACATTAATTTTAATTTCCTTATCAATAATTCAACATGAACACTCTAATACCAATTGATGAAAAATTTTATGATAATAATAAAAATCCATTATCAAAACCCAAATTTTTCATGTTTAATTATCAAGAAGAGTATACTACTAAATGTGGAAATGTACCTTTATCATTGATTTAATTCTTCTAGATAATGTAGTATTTGGATGAATATTATATGCATAGATATTCCTTTTCTTCTCTTAACGTATGGGGCTCTCAATGGGAAAAGTCAATGACTAATTAAGTTAGGAGTAA
Source organism: Sindora glabra (assembly GCA_020226215.1). NCBI lineage: Eukaryota > Viridiplantae > Streptophyta > Magnoliopsida > Fabales > Fabaceae > Sindora > Sindora glabra. The sequence goes on along the minus strand of CM035231.1, from coordinate 22,986,347 downwards.
AGAGAAGAACCAATCAATATAAATAAAATCCTATTAGGCTCTTCTATTACAGGTCAAGAAAGGTATAGGCCTCTACTTTAACTATCAAACATATTAATTCAAATTTAGGTATCTATAAGCCTAAGTAATAAATTACTTTAATAATCTTTTAGATTATTATTCAAGTAATTTTATCAAAAATAAAATACTTGCAATTAATGGTAGCCCTATATAAAAATTCTAACATGTGTAACTTGAATTTATAATTCTTTTTTATCATTTTATTGAACTAAAGTTTAAATTTGGATTCAAGTATTGCATTTTTAATGCTTTAAGAAAGATCTGAGTAGATTTTGAATCTAAAAAAAGGATCCGTGTAATTTAATAAATTACATATTAAAATGTTTAAAATAATAATAAGTAATTTATTTATCTTTTAAAATAATCACTAAAATAGTTTAAAAAATTTAGGTATAAAAACATAAATTTTGATGTTGTGAATGTTAATCACATAACTTAATAAGTTAAAAGGTAAGTTACTACACTTTCCCCTAAAAGTTTAACCTAAATACACTTAGATCCCCATTTTGTTTAGAAAAATAAACCTAGCTCCCTTGTGGCTAATGGCAACAAATGGTTAGTTAATTTTTTTGACATTCCATCTTTGCCCTTTGTTATTTGCCTTATGAAATTAGAAGAGTAGGGTAAAAAAAAAAGAGAAAGGTTGAAGATCATTACATGGATGTTGCTCCATTTGTGGAAACCATTAAAGAATATGTTGACCTATCAAACTAAAAATTAGTGCTTAATGAGGGTGAACATTATAGCAAGTTGCTATTTGTTAATTATACTTAAAGAACTTGCCTAGCTATCAACCAAAAATTGGAGCATGATTCAAACCGGTGTTACATTAGATTATAAAAAGTTGACATTAAAGCTCATCAAATGATGAGTAGAAATTTCAAAGGAAGGAATTAGATCTTCCATGACTTGGAGCTTCCACTATTGCAATTTTTTTTTAATAATTTCCTTTGTAGAACTATCACGACCACAAAGGGAAGGGCTTTTATGGAAAAGAAGTTATCATAATTTTCCAAATTATCCAAAGAAACTTGAAAAAGACACAGAGGGGTTAAGACTGAGAGTAAGGTGCCCTATTTACACTTCTTTGTTAAGTTTGTTAAAGCTAGAAATTTTTTAAAATTAGGCATTTATTTTTAATTGCATTCATTTGGGTTTTATATTGAAGAGCATAAATGATGTGAATTTAACTAATGGATCATCCTAAAATTAATAAAACAAATTGAAAATACAAAAATACTCATGCCATACTTTAAAAAAGAAAGAATGGGAGCGATAAACAATGAAAAGCATGCCATAAAGCATGAGAAATCTTTTTGCAAGTGCAAAAGAAGCATGCTATAAAGGATAAATCCTTTCATAAGTGAAGATTGACACCATAGAGTTTACATCCTTTTGATAAGTTCATTAAACAACTTAAGAAATAATCACACTCTCATAAAGAAGAAGGTAACAACCAATCTATTTCATAAAATGATCCAAATCTTCTCTTCAATGAGGAACAACCTTTCTTATATAGGATATAAAAGTTAATAAGTCAACTTGGACTAATTAGGCTTAAGTGATCTCAATTTGGACTCACTAAAAATCACTTATATTATTCAAAACAAAATGATAAAACAATGGCTAATATATAAAGGAAATAAGTGGCCCAAAAGTCATATAAAAAAATAACAAATAAAATCATGTTCAAGGATCAACATGCATTAACCTAAAATATTCAAATATGCTATTTGAATATTGTTCAAAAATAAAATAATATTCAAATGCAATATTCAACTATTAAAAGGCAAAAATGAGTTCCAAAGGTATAATTGATATGGTAGTTAATTATTGTTCCTCTTTGGCCAAAATACACATGATCATTTTATTTACCCCTTTTGAGCCCTTCTTTCATATATCTAAGTCCTTTGAATTAACCTTTGAAGTATATCTTTAATTCTCTTAGATAACTCTTTGTGATTGTTTCTTCTAGAATCATATTAATAGATTGGAAATCAAGGAAGCATTTTGGAGCTTTTTAAAGGCTACCTTGCGCTAAGTGGCACCATTATCACATATTTATCATGCCTTTTATGGAGATGACTTTAAATCTCTTATCTTACTTTTACATTTTATTTTTTTGCTTAAAGGGACCTTTTGAAGATTAGAATTTGTGGAGATATATGTCTATTGAAGTAAGAAGGTTAACAACATATGTCTTAAAAAGCCTTTAAGATCTAAGGTTGTAAATTAAATTTAATGCAATCTAATGGTTGTTATCAAATGTGATAAAAAGGGAAAAATATTAAACATTAGTAAAATCAAAAAGGAAAAAAATAAAAAGACAAAATTAATAAAAATACAAATAAAATTAAAATTAAAATTAAAATTAAAATTAAAGATAAAAATATTTTCATATTTTTATAAATATTTATTCATTTTATTTTTATTTCATTCTTATCCAAACTTATTAATAAATGTTCAAAAAAAATAAATCAAAATTTAAAAATGTAAAGAAAAACTAGATATGAAAATGAAAAGGAAGCTTTTCAAAGGAAAAAGAAAGAAAAATAAAGTAATTAAATAATACCATAAATATAATTTAATAATAAAATTATTGCTTAATTTTTAGAAACCTATTTATATTTTTAATGATAATTAATATAGATTAAATTATCGGCATAATGATTATATTTAATGATAAACTTTGAAAGTTAAAAAAATATCTTTATAATTTTAAGCGAATTATCTACAAATTTTCAACTTTTGCAGTAAACATAAACTTTATTTGTGTTTATTATCAAGCATAACATAATATTATCCATAAGTTGTTCTTTAATTTGAAATATTTTAAATGAAATTATCTTTACAATTTGATTTGTGTCTATATAATAAACTATCTTGCAATTAGAAGTAATAATTATTATTTCTAATAATTAATGATTATTGGCTATGTAAAATAAATATAGAAACTAATAAAATAATTATTTTTATTCTTATATTTCTAATTGAAATGTTCTAAAAATTTAAAATAGAATAATTATAACATTTCAAGTTTATGAAATGCAAGTGTGGCATTGAATTTTGGTGCAAATTAAATCTACACATGGACCCTACTTATTTTACCTATTTTTTTTTATCACATTGCTAACAATTGTTAACATAAAATGGATGGAGAGTAGTGTCATGGTGATAAATTAGGAGAGTTACATTTAATTTGTCAGGGATCTAAATGTATTTATATCAAACCTTAGGGAAGGTTGTGATAATTTTTGCTAAGTTAAAACTTTGAAAAGATAAATATAAATTTTATAAAAATATTCATATTTTCTTGACTGTAAGTAACATTTCATAAAAAATGAAAAAATTATGAAGCAATTTTTATCAATAAAGTTTGTTTTTGCATTTGTAAAATGTAAAATGTAAAAAATTGTAAAATTTTTATAAAGTTACACTTTTATTAAAAATATTTAAAAATTTGAAGTATTTTCAAAATACATAACAAAATATCATCTTATAAATCATCTTGAAAAATTCTTATTTCTAATTAATTTCATTAAAGTAGATAGTGTTTTTATAAAAAATTATAATAATATAATACTTAAGGGCAAAATTGGTATAAGAAAAAGAGAGTCAACTTTTGTTGCCATTAGGGGAGGTTTAGTGAATATCTAAAAATAAAGGGGAGATTAGTGAATTATATTTAAACATTAAGGAAATTGAATGAAATTTATCGTAAAATTTAAAAATTAAGATTGATTCATTTTTTATAATTAAATAAAAATAAGAATATCTAAGAAATAAATGGAGAGAATTGAGTAAAATAAGATGGGTTTCTCTTATTCATGAATGTAAGAAATCTTTCTCACAACTATCTATAGATTTAGAACTCCAAACACTAATTGGTAATTATTACTACTTGTATGACACTTTAGAGAATACTTGGTTAATTTTTGGATAATCATAGAAATTTCTCTGAATTATAACTTTAGGGGCAAGAGTAGAATTTTTTTTAACAAAAAAAAAAATACACTAATTTGTGCATGCAAATTAATGATCACAATTTATGGAAGTGCATCATTTGAGATAACTATTGTATGTAAAATCTTTTATTTTTTAAATAAATGTGATTATGGTGACTTCATGTAGGCAAATATATATACATCATGAAAACCTCATATATTTAATAAATTTTTATCAAAGTTTTGTCAATAAGTGTCGATGACCTTACTTACAATAGCTTCAAGGTTATAGAGAAATAAAAGTTTAGGAAAATAGCTTAAAGATAAGTGAAAGCTATACATTCATCTTTTTTTCGAAATGCCTTTAAAGGTTATTACCCTTTCTTTCTTTTTTTCTTTTTCCTCTCCACTAAAATCCCCTTCATTCTTCATTGATTTTTTATTTGTCTTCTCTTTAGCTCCCTTCAAGGGCATCCATGAAGCTCTTTTCCCTTTACATTTCCTTTCACAAGATTTAAAGGTTTTGCACACTTTTAATCTGTAAGAAATTTAGGTATGTTAATCACATACTCTTCCTTTCTATGTAAATAATTCAAAGATTCATTGAAAAAAAGCAAGATTTTGGCTTTGGGGGGTTTATGCCTTAACTTGGTTTCCTCCTCTTTGATTCTTCAATACAATCGTGCATTAATCTTATCCTCCAAGATTAGGTAAGTAATTTTTCACTTATTTCCTTTGAATTTGACTTTCATGTTATAAAAATTAGTAAGAGTTGAGCTTAGATGAATTAAGGATGAATTTATTCTAGAGAGTTTTAATTTATGATATTTATAGTGGATTGAGATGATATGGTGTGTCTATTGTAATATTTGAGGGTTGAGTAGCAAAATCTTGCTAAAAGAATGCAATTTGGAGCCAAAATATGGTGAATGAACAATAAAAATTACATGAAATCTACAAAAGTTTTTAAGGTAATGAATTCATTATGGTCATAAGATAATTTTACTTAACCTAAATTGATTCACAAATTAATTCACTCAATGTGAAGTTCAAAATTGAAACTTGATAGATTAATTCATTGTGGATAGAAAGTAACTTTCTTGCATCGAATCAATTCATAAATTGATTTATCAAGGTTAATAAGCATCCTGGCCAATATGAAGCAATAAATTATGTTCAGTTATTACACATCAAGGTCATTTGTCACCATAATGGCAATGACAACCACGACTAAGAAAGCAAAAACATTAGATTATGTTTAGTTCTTATAGTAGGAATTAGTAACTTGATGAAGTATAAATTTGTAATTAAGAAGGTTCAAGATTAATTTATATTCATGCAATAGATGTTAACTTAGGATATATTTATTCAAGGTTTCTAAGATAAATTGAGTGGTAAGAATTTGGAAAAGAAATGAAACTAAAGAAAGGGACAAATTGCATGTTAAGAGTAATAGGAAGTTGAAAGAGAGAAAGAGACTTTAGCTAGGAAAGTAAAAGATTAGGAGGAATAGAAAATTAATTGCATTGCATTAATTATGAAAGGAGGATGACTATATTATTCTTAAGTTTTTTTTTACCTTATAAAAAGAAAAATAAGGATATTTTTATCCACTTGAAAAAGTAAAGGATGCTAATTTTCATATGAATGTATGAACGTTAACAATTCTCATGTATGTATGTGTATATTTGTGTATGTATAACATATCAAGTTAGAAAAATAGTTTTATATGAAAGGAAAGGAGTGACTTGTGACTCATTATAGTGCCATGTTGCACCTATATTTTTTCATTTTTTCCTCTATTTTCCCCTTATTTCCTTTTTTTTTTCTTATGCTCCTTCTTGTTTTAACCTTTTTAAACAAACATTTTTTCGTTTCTACTTTTCAATTTTCAATATCTTTTCCTTAGTTACCTCTCTTTATAATCACATGGAAAAAAGTTTCTCTTCCTACTTTTAATTGTTATATCCCACCAAATCATTGCTAGCTTTATTTACACCCTTGTTGTTATCTTAATTTTCTTTATTAGTTTCTCAATCTCTTCCTGTTTCCTATATTTGCACTAGTACATTTTGTTTTGCAAGATTATAAAAAGATCTCAATAAATGAAATATCAAATTTGATTTCTTTTTACAATTTAACCAAAAATCTTAGTTTCAAAAACTTCAAATCTAGTATATTTTTCAACCTAACAAGTCTTTGAGATTATTAATCTTATATTTTCTTATGAATAAATCATTTATTTTTTTAGTACTTTATGTTATAGATTTTTTTACATCATTTAATTTAGTTTTTCAATCTTAGTTTTCTTTTAAATTGATTTGATTGCTTTGTATCATTTAAAGTTTGTTAATTTTTGTAATTTTCTAATTTTCAATTTTTTAGAATTTTAGTAAGGGTTGGAGCTTAAATTCTACATTTAGAGTTTTGAAAGTTTGTCATCTCTCTTGGAGTTATGGTTCTTTAGCAAGTAAATGTCAATTTACAGTTATATAATATTCAATAAATACTTTTTGATAATATCACATCGACTGGTCTATTAAGCTTAAACTAGTTGGCCAACTAACTTAATGAAATAGGTGGCACAATACCAATATATCTATTAAGCCCAGATTAATCAGCCAACTACCTCAATGAAACAAGTAAAATGGTCAATAGGTCTACAAGAGATCACAAACTGGTTCTTATAATATAATATTAAAAACAACTATTACAATTGAAAATAGTTACATAAGTGGCCTTCTTGCATTGTTTTAAAGGATCAAACTAATTATATAACCACTATACTTGTGTTACTATGAATACAAGGTATGTCTCTTGACTTCATTCTTCATTACTTTTTACTTTTTATATTCTCTCCTCATTATCATGTTGACTTTTATGCATGAGGTATACATGAAAAATGGGGCTCATGACCACAGGTAATGAAAGCAAACCGTGGTTACGAGCCAATGTAGCATTTTAGTGTAAAACTCATATTTAATGCGAGCTTATATGGATAAGCTTGCACTGGTAAAAGCTTGCACAATCAAGCTCGTATGGTTGCAGGCTTAACCGTGGACAATTAATTATTTTTTTAATTATTTTTTCTCCTTACACTTAAGCCTAACTATAAAAAATTCAATCCAATTACTTTCTAACAAATTTAATTTAATTTCTATATTTCAATCCAACTTTTTTTATCTAAATAATTCAACAAAAATTAAAATATTAAAATATAATTTATAAATTATAAAATAAAATAATTAATAAAAATATAAAAATATCTGAACCACTTGCGGTAAGCTTGCATTGCATGCGAGGCAGTGCGGACAATTTCTTTATTACCAATTTTTTCATATGCAGACAAGTTTACATGGATTAAGTCTGTATAAGCCCGCCCTGTCTATTTTACTTGCTCGACATTTTTTTCATTGGTGTCATTTATGGCTTTTTCATAATTTTCCTAAGAAAAATAAGCAATTTCCTAGACTTTTTCTTGGATTGTCCGGTAAAGTTCATCCGGAAAACAACCAAAATTGAAAATTTTCTATTTTTTTTGTGATTTGTTGGAAGGTTCACGGAAAAGGCAATAGAAAAATAAAAATTTGAGATCTGTGGGCCTAGATTTCAAGCATCGAACCACTCAAACCTTGAGCTTCCTTTCAAGGTATATTGCTATGAGATTATAAAAATCAAAGACAAAACCTAAAATTGGTAGAATTCTCGTATGAAGGAACTGTGCGGATTCGGGATTCTTGAGATTGATTGTGAGATTTCTCTGTCGTCTAACAAAGTAATGACAGCTTGTGGAGTAATTGTTCGGAGCTCCCAACAATTGAGAGCAAATTTCAAATCTGATCTTCTCTATGTATCTCTGTCGAGCAATTGGTGTACTCAGAAGATCAAGAAGCTACAAGAAGAACACAAAGTTTTGATGATCATCATACTAGGTTGCGTTTACCGAAGAAAATATGGTTTTCCTGGGAAAATCCATTAAAAGAATTCTCGAAAAGATTAACGAACTACAATGATTTGCAATACCTAGTATGAATAAGAAGTATAAATATGATTAAAAGAAAAATATAAATATAAGGGAATATTAAATTTATACATATAATAACAAAAGGTATTATATACAAATCATGTAAATGATATTGGAAAAGGTAGAATTGTAATTATCATTACCAAATATATAACTCATCTACTAATCTATTTTTGTAATGAGCGAGCTCTATATTAAATTAAGAATAAGTTATTAACAAACTTATAAATCTAAATACATATACCATAAACGGATCTTGCATTAAAAAATAGAATACTAATTTTGTTACATTAAATAAAATTTTATCTCTAATTTTATAAAATTTTAATAATTCAATATAATAAATTATAATCATATTTATTTAAAATTCTTAATAGTTCAATACCCCAATTTACTTGGTAATTATTTTTTTTTCATGGTTTATCTCTATGATTAGGGTATAAGCTATTCATATTTGAACGACCCTCATTTTAAGTGAAGCTTCATGTAATTGAATTTGAGAGATATGTGTTTGGATCATAGATTTTAAAATTAGACTAACCATTAAATCAAATAGAGTATTGGTTCCTTGGTTAAATCAATGATTTACTGATTGAATCAATTTTAATTTTAAAAATATAATTGTAATTAATATAAAATTACAAAGGTGTATGTCTTAATTATTGTAAAATTATAAAAAAAATTATTTTTTAAAAATATTTTAAAAATTGATCCAATCCATTAGTTTTAATAATTCAAATGTTACAGTTGTTCAATTGTACTTTTTATCATTAACACTTTTTCCAAATAAATTTTTTTATCCAATTTTTGATAAAAAAATTTATAACATATGAACTAAGAGAAATGAGGTGCAGCTAAATCTTGCTAAAGTGTAATTTTCTTATATTTATATGAATTAATATCAAGAATTTTTAATAGGAACTACAATATATTAATTTTGTCTCCTTATTTTAATAAAACACTTTAAACAAGAAAAAAAATCTATTACAATACTTGGTATATGTAAAGAAAAATCAATTAAAACTCTTGATTCTTAACAAAAACAAAATTTATATATTTCATTACTAATAATTTTGTAAAGTATATGACAATAATATATAGTTTATAAATTTAAATTATGGATAGGGCTAATATAATTTTTTTTAATTCTAATTGAGAATTTTGAACATCAATTCACATAAATATTAAAAAATTTAATTTACTCTCCTATAATTTCTTCCAAATTCACTTAACTTACTTGTTATACAATATTTCATCAAAAAATTGATTGAAAAAGAATATTAAATGGGCATAGTATTAATATTAAAAAGCACAAGTGGGTAAATTGTAAATCTTGAAAACTTAAGTATATTAAATGAAAAATCGATAAAATTATAGCTAGGTAAAGTATAATAATAATAATAATAATAATAATAATAATAATAATAATAATAATAATAATAATAATAATAATAATAATAATAATAATAATAATAATAATAATAAGCAGTGATTGTTTTAATTTTTATTGCAACTTATTTCTTCCAATTTTATACTTTAATTTTATTTTTCAATATTTCCATTTTCTCAACTTATTAGCACCCTAATTTCTTTTTACACACTTTTCAATTACCCCTTAATTTGAAAGGATGTAAATGAGATTTCATTTCATTTATTAATAATTTTTTTCAAATAGTATATTATTTTAAGTCAAGAGATATTTTATTTCATTTAAAATTCTTATTTTGATTACATTTATTCTATTATGAAATCTATTAAATTTATCAAAAATTTTACTAAAATTGATTTCATTTAAGCTAAATCACATATTATATCAAAAGTTTTAACATCTCTTTTATATTTTATTTATTACGATACTATTAAAATTTATCTTTAAATTGAATTAAATGTAATTTTTAATATTTCAAACAAAAGAATCATTTGCAAATGGGTCCAAATCATTATTTTTAACATTTTAAAAATATAAAATTCATTTTTAAATTAATTTAAATTATTTCTATTGAAATAAAATCAATTCTAAAATTCTAAAAGTTTGATTCCAATCCAATCCTTTAGTGACATTCTGTTATTTTTTTCTGTTTCACAGATGACACCATGTTGGGGAAAAGAAGAGGCCCACTTGTGAGGGACCAAAGAGGCCTGAAGGTGAGTTAGACTGCCCATACCCTTAAGCTCACGAATACAATTCTATCAATCAAAGCAGGCATAATTTCTGTCAAAAATTGTTTAACATAATGACTAAAATACAAAAGATCCTGTTGAGCAGAGTAAAGCTACATCGGAGGTCCGGAATGGGCGCCAAGCATAGTTTGGTAGCTATGCTCAGCTCTGCTCCCTGAAACAGATCTAGGAGAGCAACGACCTAAGGCATACTCAAAGATCTCACCGGTTGGACTGATAGGTGCCGGAAAGCCAAAGCTCTCTGTCAATGAAGATCCATACTCAACAGAGAATAGAGGAGTTGGTTCGGTTCTTTATCTTAAATATGATTTCCGGCTGGGAACCACCTGACCAAACATTGCTTGGACCTACAGGGACTATCGCAGTTGTATCTGGGGGGTGGCTTGGCCGATCTGCAGGGTTAATATAATCCCTAGACCAGCGCTTGATTAAATTTAAGGCTTCATGCAGATTTGGCTTCTTCGAGTTGAAGACTATTTGATTGCGCAAGTACCAAATGACGTAGAGGGTTATGGTTACTGGGCAGATGAATTCTTTCAGCAGGCAAAGATTTTGAGATGCCTCCTAGAGAGCTATCGCTAGCCGTAGCTCAATGTTCTGCTGGTAGTTGTTAGAACGCAAATTTAATGCGGAGCCAAACCAAACTGCCTGGGAGAAGGGACATTGGAGAAAAATATTAGATGCGGTTTCCTCAGCTTGCCCACAAAAGATGCACCAAATATCAACTGAGATGTGGCGGTGCTCGAGACTCTTCTTGAAAAGCAAGGCTCCAACACAGATCCTCTATAGGAAATGGACCACTCAGAAAGGTAAGGGAATTTTCTGAAGCAACCTCCACGGGAGCTCAGCTTCTAAGTTAGTATGATTACTTTGTGAAGAAGATTGTTGACAACGTCTGCTGACCAGCTTTGATTGTATAGAGGCCTTGGGAAGCTCGAGACCATACAAGCCAATCTGGTGGCATTTGAGATGGAAACAGTGGACTGAAGAGTGTCTTGGATCGTAGGTTCAGGGTAAGCACACCGTATCTTCTCGATATCCTAGTAATTTTTATCAACATTTTTAAGGTCATTCAAAGCCTTCAGTATTTGAGGGAGAGGTCTGGCAAGTTTATGCCAAAATTTAGTCCGAAGTTGGACAGACCTGTCATTTCCGATCTGCTTGTGAAGGTGATCAGCAATCAAGTTTTGAGTCTACATAACAGCTTTCCTCTGCCAGGGGCCTCTTTGAGTAAGGTTTGTTATTCGTTCTAAGTCTCCTTTCCCCTATTTGTGAATAAATAGTTGGCCCATCAGAGTAGAGGGCTGGCTGAGAATACGCCAGAGATGCTTGGCCAAAAGAGCATCTTGAATTTTGCCAAGCCCAGTAATCCCAAGCCCCCTTGGGATGTGGGGATTTTAATCTTATCCCAAGGTGCATTTTGCATTTATTTTCATATTGCCCCACTATAACCTACGCAAAATACGTTCAGTCCGATCAGTGTGAGATCTAAAAAGCTTAGTAGAGGTTATGTAGTAGACTAGTTGACTTTGGAAGACTGATTTGCATAGGGTAAGTCTTCCAACTTGGGACAATAATCGAGCCTTCCACCCTCTCAGCTTCTTGGAAATTTTCTCAATGATCATGTTGCCAATAGCTTGCCTACTTTCTGTTCCATCTAAGAAAGTTCCCAAGTACCCATCCTGGGCACAACCTGGATTCCCAAAATATTAGCCATCTCCTCGCATTTTGAATCAGGTGAGTTTGGGTTGAACCATAGCTCTGACTTGCCCTTATTGATATTTAGACCTGACCAAGTGGAAAACCGAGAAAGCATGGTGTTAACTTAATGACAGGCTGCAGGAGTAGCCTTAAAAAAGGAGAATCAGATCATCAACGCAGAACAAATTGCTGACTCAAGGAGCTCTCCTGCTTATCCGAATCCCTTGACCGTGCTTAGTTGAGTAGTTCTTTATTTTGAGTCAAATTTTAAAGGATGCTCAAACATTGAACAAGGAGACGAGAGTTCTTGAAAATCCTTGAAGGTAAATATGAATGGATCTATTCATACAACAAAGAGAAAAGGATGAATATAGTAATTAGCTAAAATTAAGAGGGAAAAAATGAAAGAAGGATGGCTAAATTTTATCCCAACTTTGAAAATCTAAAAATCAAACTCTTAAATTATACAAAACTTAAAATTAATACCCATCATTTACTTAATTAATCATTTTAATTGATTATATATTTTATAATAAAATTTTTAAGCAAGAATCATAATGCTATAATATATTGATTTCCTGTATTATTTTTTGCATATATTTTCACAACTCACTTCAAGATATTTGATTAAAAATTCTATATTTCTAATTTAATTTTAATTAATTATATCATATAAAAATTATGTGTAACAATTGACAAGATAAACTAATCAAAAGGAAATATTGTGATTTTTGTTTAAAAAGTTAATAAAAAGTTATATAATTTAATAAAATAATTAATTCAATAAATTATGAATGTTAATTTTATATTTAGTTTGAGGATCGATTTCTCAATGCTCTTATTTAAAAGAGTAAACCACATTGCTCCTCTATGCCTTTAATTATACAAACCTCCTCTTTAGTTTTAAATCTTACACTAATCTGTCCAAAATTCAAATATGTGCTATACCTAAGTCTTTTTTTTATTGACAGTACAAAAAATTGTCTAGTCAAAGAATATAATGTTATTTGGACCAAAATATACTTGAATTATCCTTTTGAATCTTTTAAAATATGAGTTTGAAGAGAAGAAACTTCCTATTTAGTGTTTTTGAAGATTTCAAGGTGCTTGCAAGGGTTTTAAACAAGATTAGCTAAGTCATTTTCTTTTCCTTTTTCTACCAAAAATTTATTCTCCTATCTTTAAAATTTATTCTTTCTTTTTGCATCCCTTGCAAAATATTTATTGTACATAAGATCCTTAAGGCCAGACATGGGAGCATAAAATAGTTTCTTTTTATCATGCAATGCTTTCTTCTTTATAGCAGATGGCAAAAGGCAAGGATATGGTACAACACTAACACTTGTTGGACTATAATTACCAACTCTACCTATAGGCACCTAATTTTCAAAATTAAAGTTGAAAAATTCAAAGGAACATAATTAGAAGATTAACACTTGATCATCATATTACATTATGCAAAGAATCGAAGTTTATAACATCTCTTCCATCTAGCAATAGTTTAACAAAATCTAGAGAATGTTAGTTCTATTTAATGAAATAAAAATCCACTAATTTGTCATCAATTAGCTTACTATAATGGAACTCATTGTAGAAAAATGTACGAATTTGACCATGTTAAAACATAAATGATGTGATCTAGAGAAATCCAAGGTATTCAAAACATATGATTTTAGTAACATAACTAGAAAGAAGGAGAAATATAATTGCAAATCTATTTCTCTTAATGCCTCATAGGTTAATTGAAGAAACTAGCCCTTAAATATTTTTTTTAAAAGCTATTAATGTGTTGAAGCTAATATCAGAGAGTAGACAACAAAGTTGGTAAAGCCATTAGACAAATCTTACATCCTTTTTTCAAATTACAACATCTCAAATAACCATAAAGTGTGACTCTTTTTAATCACTTTTATTATTTTTGTGCACTTTAAAATGTAAATAGATGATATAAGAATGAATTTCTTGTTAATAGAAAGTGGAAGTGATGCGAAGATTAGTGAGAGATGACACATAAGGGTGTATATATATTAATTTTTTTTGGAAATGCCCATTGTAGACAAGTTGCATGTGCTTCTTTGGGGAGCTTAGAATGTGCTTTTAAAGATGACCTAGGTAGTGGCTTTGACCTAAGCAATCTACAACACTCATTGGGCTAGTAGAAGAGAGAAATAGAAATTAAGTTGAAGTGGGTATATCACACATGACTTCACTTTTGTCCTGGGAATAACTTTGGAGATTGGCAGATCCCTTATTCTTTTCTAATACATAACTTGATGGTCACTTTGCGAAGTAAGGATTTGGAGGAAAAATTCAAGCTGAACAATGAGTAGCTTGGTTTGCATCAAGCCATATGATTATGCCAATCTGTTGTTGGGTTCTACCCTGCCATATCAATTTCATTATTTTTACTTTGAGAGATGGTGAAATAGATTCATATTATAGGGCACTTCTTCCCCTGTTTCATAGAAGTCTATCTTCTTTTCAAATTTTTAATGGACCTTAGTTACTGGATTATTAATTATTATGTAAAATTAACTGGGTATTTCATAAACATTCCATCGAGATATATATTTCTCTTTTTGTTGTCCTATGTGTCAATCACTAAGAATACAATCAGTCATGTATTAGATTGCCTTTGTCATTTTTCAGGTTCATAGTCCTATTATTAATAGGGAAATAAGAAATCTACTTAGTAGAGACAAGAGGATAATGGATTAGCATACTACTGAAAGTTAAATTGCTTGCATGCCTAAATGAAAGGATATAATAGAAAAAATAATAAAAGGAGGTAACAAGTTAAATAAGTTAAATAGAGTATCCAAAATTTAAACAATTAGAATGGGGGTTATATGTGCCAACTGTAGTGCTAGACAAGATATATGATCCACCACGCATGAGGAAGGTGCAATTAAAATAAAAATAATTAGGACCAAAATTTTTATCACAAAATAGTAATTCTCATCAAATACATGCATGTGATTACACGATAGCATAGATAGAACTAGTTCGTAAGTAATGACTGGTAGGTATTTGGACTATGAATGGAATGACATTGGCCTATGGGGCATCACTTTTGGATGTAATCAGCAAATTGGCTTTGTCTCACAATAAAGGAAGATAACAGCTTTCCTCCCAATCATGCAGAGTAGAAACTAAAAAATTTGGTCAAACTAGATATGCACTAAGATTTTATGAACTTAATGCATGTGAAAGACTTGCCTGAGAATACATTGCTTCAACCTGTATAGATTAAAACACGGCAGTTGGAGTCCATGATATATCAACTTAATTTTTATTAGTATTTATTATAATCTAAAACCAATTTGACTTTTAGGATTAGTACCTTATTTCAATTATATTACAAGTGAAAAACTGCTAATCATTTGAAGAAACAATGACAACATATGTAGAACAAAAATGACATCACATAAAGAGATATAATTTGAATCATTATATTATCATACATTTCTTATGATTATTTTTATGTTGATTAGGGGGATTATGTTTGCCAAGGTACATGGATAATAAAGGCTGTAGTGTATGAAAACAAATATACAGATAAGGCAGCTCTTTAATAATAAAAACATTCACAAAAGCAAAGCCTATGCATTCCAATTAGAATAAATATACAAAATTATAATTAGCATCATAAGCACGTCCAGCTTACCCTAATTGACACCTCTAAAAATCATTGTTAGTTTCAGGTCATGGACATTGATAACCCAAAAAGGCAAAGACATGGTCCATCTTTACCAAAAGTGGCCAACCATAGATTAATTCCCTTTTATCATCCCTAAAATAATGATCGTGCCATAGCTTTCAAAGGTAGATAATGTTCTAATGCTTAGTATAGAAATCCTTTGTAGATAAGATAACTTGATCTTTCTTATTATTATATTCACCAACCATAAGGTCTAAAGCAAGATGTATATGTCCATAAGCACCCTTTGGCAACACATTTTCAAACAAGGTTATTACTAAGTCCCATTTTTAAGTGGGCAAATAAGGAGCAGATAAATTAATAATGTAGAGTATTACCATAGTTTTATAGTCTCCCTATATAGTATCAAAAGTCATCCATGTGGCAACCTAAACTCTATAGTCACAACTACATAAAAAAATTAGTAATAAATGTTAGAATATAATATTTGAAAATTAATAGTAATAAAAAATTAGAAGGATGTTAGTTTACCTACAAGTCATTTTACCTTGGAATTCTAAGGGATACAATGATGGACTAGTTTGATATTTCTGAAATGGTGATCCAACTAGTGTTATCTAGCTTGTTGTCTTTCAATAAATTCCCCATGAACCTTACTTTAAAAAAAAATAAAAGTTTCATTATTGAAATGGGCAATAGTAGGAAATATTATTGAAAGATCAATCTCAACATATGGAAAGTAAAATAAAGCACCATTTAAAGGATTTTCTCATGTATGTCATCTTTTGTTGTACGATTAGGAGTTAAATTTAAGTACAATAATTTTGCTTCCTGAAGAAAGATTACAAGCAAGAACTAATGTACCTTATTATCGATAGGAATGTATATCTTCTCCAAATTGTTTATATTATTAGACATGTAAAGCATGAAGTAGCCTTTTATTACACGGTCGAGTATAAAGGTGTTTTCCATAATTTGTTATTGCATATATGGAATTCCATGTCATTATACCAACTAACCACAGAGATAGAAAGAAACCGTCAATGCAACAAAACATCAATTTTGTTATAATCCTAATGAGAAGATGGGTGCAAGATACCAATAGTGGATTACATTGTTCTTCCTTTCTTCAAAAGTCATTTTACAAGCAACCATGGTCAACACCTATAGATGATACTAGGAAAAATCTGTTATATCATAGATACATCAAGTTGAATGAGGATGTAAGTAAGATATTCATCATGTGCTAGCTTACTCATCCATAAACCTAAGGGTTTTGTGTTAAGAATTGCAACTTCTTCCTATGTAAGAATCTAGCTGCACAATCCACAAGTATCTCATTGCATGCAATAGTTATAAACTGTAGGAAAACTTTAATTGTAATAATAAGCATATTATAGGGGTACAACAGATAGTAATGATACTTACTTTGTTGACTTCTTTGTAAAGTGTATATAGGTAGTCATTTGAACCTCTAGATTTATCAACAATATTGACTTTAAAGCATGGAATACCATTTTCAGTCCTTCTAGAATTGAAACCATATCATCCTCATTTAGACCAACATCATTTCTTGTTTAATTCGGCAATAAATGGAGTTTCTTTCCATTGAATTCTTAGAAAATAGCTTGTGACTTAGCATACCAAACTTATCAAAATATGCCATTTTGGCCTTTCCTTTTGATTTGGTATGTGAAGGTGTTATGAATAAGTATGGTAGATTTAGCTTCAAAGAAAGTAGTTAAAAGAAGGAAATACATTTTAGATGCATAACAAGTAAGTGATGTGTTATATTAATTTCAATATACATATAAGTTGTTTTACCTTAACTTTAAAGGGAGAACGATCAATTATTGGTTCCTTGTTATAGAAGGCACTATGCTAAAGACTTGTGCTAGGAAGGTAGCATGTCAATATGATTAGGATTTGTTTTAATGTCAATAGATTTCTTGCTTTTTTCTCCAAGTAATTTATCCAACCGACATTCTATCTTTGTACAAGAATCTCATAGCAGCTAAAGTTTTCACTGGAAGTCACTCTTGAATGCTTGATCAATTTCCCTTTGATTATTACCATGTCTTGAAATTTTTGTAATATTAATAGTCAAAGAAGTCATAATGCTTTCTATATTCTTCATTCTATCAATTAGCGTTTGCACAAACATTACATTATACAATAAAGTTCAATAAATAGAAACATGTATAGACATGAAGATAGTTGTTTTACCTCTCTCCTTGCGCACCTTTTGTTTTGAGGCATCAACCTGGGACAAATGCTCCATGAATTCTTGGGTAACAAGTGGAAATGTGATTGGGACAATGTATATAGAAGTGCTTTGTAGCTACTCACCTTATCTATGCTTGCCTTTTTATAATTGTGTAGGATTTCTTTGGTCTGGGACAACTTCATCCTTATCATTCAATGACTTCAACAAATTTGTGTTGACAAATCTGTACTATGGATACTCAATCACGCAAATGTAATATTCAATTATATGTAGTATTCAATTATATATAATATTCAATTGTAAATGTTAATAAAAATTTAGCATATTCTTTTTTCTAATTTCTTTTCACAATTAGAATTCATTTAACCCTATATTTACAATCACGCAAATGTGATATTCAATTGTATGTAGTATTCAATTATATATAATATTCAATTGTAAATGTTAATAAAAATTTGGCATATTCTTTTTTCCAATTTCTTTTCACAATTAGAATTCATTTAACCTTATATTTACAATTTCAGCCTTGAGGTTACTTGTAATTGTACAGCTTTAGCAATTTATTTATTAATGAAATTTGATTGATCCATTTATTTTAGGTTTTTAGTTGATGTTACTATCTAAATACCAAATAGCAACATGTTACTATTTAGTTTGCAAACAATAACATATTTTTTTATAATTTTGAATGTTAATAAGAATTCGTTTATCTAATTATTTTGAATTTTTTGTTGATATTACTATTTGAATATCAAATAATAATATACTATTCTTTAATAATTTGATTGTTAATAAGACTTAATTTATCTATTTATTTTAAATTTTTTATTAATATTACTATCTGGATATCAAATTGCAATATGTTATTATTTGGTCTGCAATGGTAACATGTTCTCTGATAGATTTATTATTAATAAGAATATATTTATCTAATTATTTTAGATCTTTTTATTGATCTTATTGTTTGCAATCAAATAACTACATGCTATTTTTTGATAATTTGATTGTTAATAAGATTTAATTTATTTATTTATTTTAAATTTTTAGTTAATGTTATTGTTTGGATACTAAACATGTTATTGTTTGGTTTGTAAATAGTAACATTAGGGCTGGAAGTTTTAGGTCCACCCGTTGTAAACCACCCACTATAAAGTGTAATTATGCGGTTTTGGTCAAATTAAATATTGCAATGGATAAAAGTGAGTGAAATTTAAAGGAGAATTTTAGGTATGCAAGCAGAGATGGGTTAAAACTCACTATCCAATTCTAACCACAACTCACCTGCAAACATTGTAAAATATACTAGTTTTCATATATTATTTATGATTTCCCCTATTTATTGTGTTTATTTGTTGAATTATCTTATAAATTATGTATAAAACTTTAAATACTCAATAGAATTAGATATTAAAGTTCCCTAATGATAGCAATCCCTTAATACTATATGCTAAATACTATAATACTTTATTGTTCACCTCAAGCATTTGTGAATATGTAGTATAATACCAAAAGTTATCTCTAAATCATATAACTGAATCAGTTAAGTGAGGATGTTACTTTAAATCGTCCTTACTCTAATTTTTGTTTATTATTACAAATATTATAGATCTCACATCCTAATAATTAATAAATTCTCTCTCTTTTTTTACTTTTTTTTTAATTCTAATTTTGTTTATTTAATTATTTATTGCCCGATAACTTATGGCAAAGTTTTCATAGGGCTAAATTTCAAATCAAGTTTAATTTTTAACCCACTCACACTCGCAAGTAACTGCAATGTTCAGGTCCAAGCGAGTGACATAATTTTTGTGGGCGGTTGTGGGTTAAATTTTATTATGTATAATTTTAGGCGGGCGATTAGTTTAGGGCTTCTAACCACTTCTAATCACCCAATTTTCATCCCTAAGTAACATGTTATTTAATAGTTTTGTTGTTAATGATACTTAATTTATTTGATTATTTTAGATTTTGGTTAATGTTATGATTTGAAGATCAAATAGCAACATATTACTATTTGACCTATAAATAATAATATGTTATTTTTTTTAGTAGTTTTGTTATTTTTTAACTTTTAATTTTTATTTTTTTTTAATTTTTAGTTAATAAATATTTCATTATCATACTTTTTCATATTAAAATATCTCATAAAACTTATCTCATCTTTCTTTTTTATTTCAATTGTCTTGAAAATTTTACATTTTAATTTAATGATTAATAAAAGAGGAGAAAGGAGAAATTGTTAGTAATATTAGAAAAAGAGATATAATCATAAATTTCAAGCATACAAGAGTAGAGAGAGAAATAAAAATAAAATAAATTTAATTTTAAATTTAAAAATATTTTTAAAAAATAAATTAAATTTTCTTTTAATTTCATAAAATCAATTTAAGTGCAACATAAATTATAGGAATAAAGTATTATAATTATCAGAGATCATAAGATCCGATGACAGTACTTGTGAATTTGTTATCATATAGTGTCATTTTATTTCCTATAATTTACCTCAAGTTAATATTAGATTGTGATTATTTTGAGTGTTAATTTGATTCTCATACTATTAACATATTTTGATGTTATTAGTCTTTATATTTTCATCAAAATGTCAAAACTAGATGAAAAATAATAGAAAATCTTGCATAAAAAGGATAAAAATGAAAATAATTAAAAAAAGTATTTTAGGAATATAATATTAATAATTTATAAAACTAGTATCTCTTTGAAATAAAGATCAACACTAGCATTTTTCTGGAAGGAAGTCCAAGAAGTGTTACCATAATACAATTTATTTAGATTTTCTGAATGATCATGTAGTCATTCTTTCTAGTTTTGATTTTTATATTTCTCTCAATCTTCTTAGTAATTGTTGATGGGTTCCTAAAACAATGATTGTTTCGTCATTAATTCTTATAAATATAGTTTTATTTTATAATTTATATTTATTACATAGAATTATCATTATCACATTTTCTTTTCATACTTAGATGTATTGTGTAATGATTATTGAGTTAATCTTATCCTTAATTAAGACCCCTACCATGATTACACCAATTATGTATGGGGAATATAATGTATAATATAACCTATACATGAGTATTAAATTAAAGTGAAATATTAAATGGATATTTGTTAAAGGCTATTGCATATAATGTTATAACTTATTACTTTACTTCAATTATATACATATAATATAATATATTAGATAGATTAAATGTTAATATGTTAATGCATTGGTAAGATTAAGAATAGGAATAAGAATTTGATCACAATTGGATTTAAATTAAGGTGTATTGTAGAAACCCATCTATGGATTACGAATTTGTCAGTCAATTATAGGGGAAGCAGCCGATGCCAAAAGGAAAGTGAAAAATTTTTTACAATCTTTTTGGATCACTTGTAACAAGGAATTGGAAATGGTCTCACGAAACCTTGCTATGCACGTGCAGCAACCTCAAAGTGAGTAACCTAGTGATGGCAAGGCCCAACTATAAGAAGTCTTTCACTGATTTGGTACAAGGTTAGGAATTCTTCTCCGAAGTCATACGCCATTGACTGATTACATCTCTTATCATTACTATTTGCATCTTAGTCAATTATAAAATTAAGTACTCATTTCGTATGATTAAGTGTCCATAATATAGATTTGTTAATGTAGATTTGTTGAAGTTATTAAATGATGGGGATGACGCTGTCATAAACTTGAGGAATCCTACATCTTTATAAAGAAGTAAGCATGGATGGGGTAAGCACTAAAAGCATTTTTATGTACACTGTCCTAGTCACATTTCTACTTGTTACCTAGGAATTCATAGAGCATTGTCTCGGGTTGATGCCTCAAAATAAAAGGCGCCCAAACATGCAAAGAGGTAGGTAAAATAGCTATCTTTATTTCTACATATGTTTCTATTTATTGGACTTTATTGTACAATGTAATGTTTATATAGACATTGAGTGATAGGATGCAGAATATAGAAAGCATTGTGGCTTCTTTGATGGCTGGTGTTATAAAAACTTCAAGATATGGTAGTAATCAAAAGGAAAGTGATCAAGTATTCAAGAGTGATGTCCAATGAAAACTTCAGCTGAAATGAGATTCTTGCATAAAGATAGAATGTCAGTTAGATAGATTGCTTGGAGATAAAGGTAAAAAATCTATTAACATTGAAATAGATCCTGATCATGTGGAAATGCTACTTTCCCAACATAAGTCTTCTACACAATACTTTCCATAACAAGAGAAATCAACAATTGATGATATTCCCTCTATAGTTGAGGTAAAATAACTTATACATATATTGAAATTAATATAACATATTATTTACTTGCTATGCATTTGAAATGTATTTCCTTATTTTAACTGCTTTCCTTGAAGCTAAAGCCACCTTACTCATTCATAACACCTTCACATGCTAAGGCAAAAGGAAAGGTGAAGATAACATGTTCTGAGAAGCTTGGTATAGTAAGTATTTGGCTATTTCTTATGGACTCAATGGAGGGAGACTCCACTCATTATTGAATTAAACAACAGAATGATGATGTCTAGGTGAGAATGACAAGGTTTTAATTCCAGAAGGGTTAAAGGTAGTGTTCCATTACTGACAAATTTAGAGGTTCAAGTGGCTGTCTATATATACTTTACAAAGAAGTCAATCATCGTTACTGTCTGTTGTGCCCCTATAATATGCTTATTATTGCAATCAAAGTTTTCTTATAATTTGTTAGTATTGCATACAGTGAGATATTTATGGACTGTGCAGTTAGATTCTTACATAGGAAGGTACTATAATCTTTAACACCAAATTGTTATGTTTATGAATGAGTAAGCTAGCATATGATGAATATCTGACTTACATCCTTATTCAACTTGATGTATCTATGATATAATAGATTTTTCCTAGTATCATCCATAGATGTTAATTATAGTTGCTTGTAAAATGACTTTTGAAAAGAGGAAGAACAATGCAATTCATCATTAGTATCTTACACCCAACTTCTCAGTAAGATTATAAAAAAAATTAGTGTTTTGCTATATTGATGGTTTCTTTTCATCTTTATGGTTGGTTAGCATAATAACATGAAATTCCATATATGCAATAACAAATTATTGAAAACACCTCACACTAGACTGTGCAATGAAGGGTTATTTCTTGCTTTACATGTTTAATAGTGTAAACAGTTTAGAGAAGATATACGTTCCCATCAATGATAAGAATGTACATTCATTCTTGCTTGTAATCTCTTTTAGGGAATGAAATTATTGTACTTGGATTCAACTCCTAGTCTTGTAATAGAAGATGACAAACATGAGAAAATCCTTCAAATTGTAGCTTTATTTTACTTTGCATATATTAAGATTGATCTTTCAACAATATTTCCTACTATTGCCCACTTTAATGATGGAACTTTTATGTTTTTTTTAGGCAAGGTTATGAAGAATTTATTAAAAAACAATGGGCTATACAATACTCGTTGGATCATCATTCCAAAAACATTGAATTGGTCCATCGTTATACCTTTAAACTTCCAAGACAAAATGACTTGCAGGCGAACTAACATCTTTCTAATTTTTCATTACTGTTAATTTTCACATATTATACTTTGACATTAAATACCAAATTTTTTATATAGTAATGACTATGGAGTTTAGGTTGCTTCGTAGATGACTCTTGATGTTATATAGGAAAACTATAAAATTGTAGTAATACTTTACATTATTAATTTGTCTATTCCTTATTTCTTTACTTAAAAATAGCACTTGTTAATAACCTTGTTTAAAAATGGGTAGCTAAAAGGTGCTTATGGATATGTACATTTTGCTTTAGACTTTGTGCTTAGTGAATATAATACTAATAAAGATGAAGTTATCTTATCTGCAAAAGATTTCTAGACTAAGTATTAGAATATTATCTATCTTTAAAAGCTATGGTACCATCATTATTTTAAGTGTGATAAAGGGGAATTAAGTTATGGTTCGCTATTTTTGGTGAAGATGGATCATGTTTCTACCTTTTCAATTATCAATATCCATGTCTGAAACTAATAATGATTTTAAGAGGTGTCAATTGGGGTAAGATGGATGTGCCTATAATGCTGATTGCTATTTTATGTGTTTATTTAGATTGAGTTGCATTAGCTTTATTTTTGTGAATGTTTTTGTTGTTGGGGAGCTGCCTTATCTATATATTTATTTCATACACAAGGGTCTTTATTATCCATATACATTAGCAAATGTAATCCCCTTTGATTAACATATAAATAATCATAAGAAATGTATAATAATATAATGGTTTAGATTATATCTCTTTATGTGATGCCATTTTTGTTTTGCATATTTTGTCATTATTTCTTCAACTGGTCAGCGGTATCTGACTTGCATTATGATTAAATAAGGTATGAATCCTAGATGTCAAATTGGTTTTAGATTATAATAAATACTAATGAAGATTAAGTTGATGTGTCGTGGACTCCAACTACCGTGTTTTAGTCTCTATAGGATTACAGCCTTTAATGTATTATCAGGTAACTTTTTCATATGCATTATGTTCATAGGATTTTAGTGCATATTTGGTTTGACTAAAAATTTTGGTTTCTAATTTACATGGCTGGGAGGAAGCCACTATCTTCCTTTGTTGTGGGACGAGGCTAGTTCGCTCACTACATCTAAAAGCCATGCCCTATAGGCCATGCCATTCCATTCATGGTCCAAACACCTGTTAACTATTAATTAGGAATTAGTTCTATCTATGCCATCGTGTAATCACATGCATGAGTTGGATGAGAATTACTATTTTGTGATGAAAATTTTGATCCTAATTATTTCTGTTTTAATTACACTTTCCTCATGTGTGGTGGATCATATATCTAGTCCCTACTTTCTAGCACTACGATTGGCACATACACCCCGATTTCAATTGTTTGATTTTTGGATACTCCATTTAACTCATTTAATTTCTTACTTCCTTTACTAATTTTTCATCTATTATATCCTTCCATTTAGGTATGCAAGCAATTTAACTTTCAATAGTCTGCTAGTCCATTATCCTCTTATCTTTACTAAGTAGATTTCTCATTTCCCTATTAGTAATAGAAATATGAATTTGAAAGATGTCAGAGGCAATCTAATGCATGATTGATTGTATTCTTCATGATTGACACACAGGACAACAAAAAAGGAAATAAATATCTCGATGGAATGTTTATGAAATCCTTAATTATTTTTATACAATAATCAATAATTCAATAAGTAAAGTCTATTAAAAATTTGAGAAGAAGTAGGCTTCTATGAAACAGGGGAAGAAAGCTCTTACAACATGAATTTATTTTACCATCGCTCAGAGTAAAAACAATTAAACTAATATGATGGGTTAGATTCCAACAACAGATTAGCATAATTATATGGCTTGATGCAAACCAAGCTACTCATTATTCAACTTGAATTTCTCCTCCAAATTCTTATTCCATAAGGTGACCATCAAGTCATGTATTAGAAGAGAATAAAGGATTTGTGATCTTTAAAGTTATTCCTAAGAAAAAAGTGAAGTCATGTGTGATATATCCTTTTTAATTTAACTTCTATTTCTCCTTTTTACTAGCCTAGTGAATGTCATAGATTGCTTAGGTTAAATGCATTATCCAGGTCATCTTTAAAAACACATTCTAGGCTCCCCATAGAAGCACATGCAACCTATCTATGATGGGCATTTCGAGGAGGTGATTGAACTACAAGATACAAATGCAAAATGCAAATGGAAAATTATTAATTTTAATGAATTTCAATTACTAGTGTTACAGGAATGAATAATCCAAGCACATAAAAGTACATGGAGTTATTAGTTGCATCATCAATATCCTCAACTCCAAAAGCATTTACAATTTCTTCTTGTGTAATGGGGGGACACTACATTCCTCCAAGCACAATGAGGTTCTTCAACCATTACCCAGTCATATTGGCTACCATCATACAAACACAAAAGTGCTAATCTATAAGATCCAAAACTCACTATCATTGCATCTTTTAATGTTTGACAAAATTGAAATCTACATTGTCATAGACTTATAATATAAATCCTTAAATTCCTACATCAAGGTGAAAGTAGATGAGGAAGATAACAGATAAGAAAAAGCTACTTTAAATCTTGAAAATCTGTACATTGCTATTTTACTTATGAAGATAGGAATATTGCCATGTAGAATTGAATTATATATAGTGGATATAGAAAATACATTATCTTATAGTGCATTAGTGAAATAAACAAATAGATTTTCATAATAAGTATTATGAGGGAAGTTAGCAAACTAAAAACTAAATAAAGGCCATGACTAATTGAATTTAGGTTTTTGCTCTAATCTTGAATTTGAAATGATGAAAACCAATTCGTCACATTTCATATAGCTTGGATAGAGAATCTTAACATGACCAACAATGTGACTTTGCTTTGGATCCTTCCTATTAACAAGGAATTCATTCTTATATCATTTATTTACATTTTAAAATAACTAACTATTAATATAATTAATTCATCTAAATGTTATATGCATTTTTAAGTAACAATTTATTAGCATTCATGAATATTGACATGTGTATTTAATAGTATTTTTACCTCCTATACATGTGTTTACCTACTTATCTAATTTTTTAAACCCTTACTTGTTAGAATAAAAAATTCCTGGGCCATCTAATGCTAGGATTAGTCTTAGTCCTTTGAACCTAAAGGCATAGAAGAACATTAAAATGAGAAGATAACTCTAAAATGTGTCATTTATAGGAATGTTTTGACTTTAAAGTTGGATTACAATGTTCTCTTGAAAGTGGACTACATCTATATGAGAGATGGTAAAGATTATTATATGTAACTGGGAAAGGACAGCATAAAAAAGGAACAATTCATTCATACCCTAAAAAATCAGGATAATTAGCACACCTTAACACTAAAAACTAAGCAATCAGGAGATTTGAACAAAAAAAAAAAAGCTTCATGTAAGTTATAAATTTGAGGCAACAGTAACAAACTTATATGAAGGTTTCATCTATTCATCTTTGTGTAGGGGTGTTTAACTAGCTTATGGTTCGCAGACCAAATGGATCAAACCATAGGTTTGCTATGGGTTAAATGGACTGAATCAACCTAGTCCATAGATCGGTTTACAAACCACTGAAAAAAAGATAAAAAGGCCTAAAACCAAACCAACTGACCCTAATTTCCTATCTTACCCAGCCATTCAACTAACCTAACTCCTAACTTGCTTGGCGCCTTCACTTAACTCACTGTGACTTTGTTTGTCCCTTTTAGGGCTATTCTTCTCTTCAAACACATTAATTAAAAATTAAACTCACTATTTAAGACTGAAACTAAAGAAAGTCTTTTGAATTTGAAATAGTGTGGCCAGTTGAGCTAGGGTTCCCTTCCTGCAAGCGACTAACAACTGCAAGCTTAGCAGTAAGCAAGCAAGCAAAGCATAGTTAATTCCTGATCTAAGTAAGCAGCACTGACAACAGGAAGTTGAGACCATGATGGAGTCACAAAGTTAACATTATGATAAGCCAGTGGAGAAAGGCTAAAGCTGAGCACTACATCTAGTAACTCCATCACTGGTCTCCATTCCACTAGGCACTAGTCAGCAATTAGCACTGAGGTAACCTTTTTTTTATAATTTTTTCTAGTATGGTTACTACCTTATTTTATTGTTTTATGAGCAATTGATGTTAGTTTGTTAGTGTTAATTTAAGAAATATCAGCATACAAAGACTAAAAATAGCTAATTAAATGAATTAACATAAATTATAAGGGTCTTATACTTCTATTCATATATGAATCACCAAATTATACTCTTAATTTACAACCCATCCAATCTTTAAAAACATATATTATTGATAAATTGATAAATTAGTTTGCTTATTTTACATATTTTTCTTAATTGTTATTTGTTACCCATAAAGGTGATGCACGATTTTAATTTGACTCTCAGTTAGTAACTTAGCTACAACTTTTATTTTTACTTTCTTCAAATAGAAAGAGCCCTAATGTTTCTCAATTGTGTCTTGTGAATGAAATGAAGAAAATAATAGATTTATAATTTCATTATTTTTTTAGTAGAGTTATTGTACTTTATTATGTTTCTCATTTTTTGTAAATGTTTAATCCTTTGTTATTTATTTGGTTATGCATTTTAATTGTGCAATTATTGTTAGGGTTGAGGGATGGCTTCTAGGAATGAACATAGTCCTATTAATGAGGATGGGCCAGGGGCTTCTAAAGAAAATGTAGGTTTTACTTCTAAATAAAAGATGCAAGCACACATGAATTTGAAATTGAAGGCGAATCTAATACTAAAATTAATGAACATTAATCCAAAAAAATCTAGAAAGAATACTTTAGAGGCAAGGCAATTTTTTTGATAAAGATAGAGTAGATGGGGAAGGTAAAGTTTATGCTGAATGTAAAAGGTATGGAGGAAGATATGTAGCAAGTGATAGTAAATTTGGCACATTTACCTTAAAATGTCATGTAGACAAGTGTAAGGATGTAAAAGATTTAAAGCACAAAGGTATTGGAAAGATGATAATTGAATGTGAAAGAATTGAAAAGTAAAAAGATTAATTAGGAAGTT
The DNA here is from genome assembly GCA_020226215.1 of Sindora glabra. NCBI lineage: Eukaryota > Viridiplantae > Streptophyta > Magnoliopsida > Fabales > Fabaceae > Sindora > Sindora glabra. The sequence continues at coordinate 22,957,944 of CM035231.1, read as the reverse complement.
TTTAGGAATTAGTATCCGTGGAAAACATAAAGCATGACCTTCCTTTCTTATATATGAGATATGATGGGATTAGGAAAGTGTAGAGGTACTTGAATCATAAGGTGAAATTCTTTTCTCAACATATCATTACATTTGACGTGTGTAAAATTTATGTGGAAAATAAAAAAACTATTAAAAGAACAATTGATGAAAATTCATGACAGAATATGCCTTACTTATAACTTATGGATTGCATGTTCTAATAAAGGATATATTTGCTTAACTGTTGATTATGTTGATTTAGAATGGAAGCTAGCTAGTAAGATTCTTGCCTTTAGTTTTATAAAACCTTTGCATTCAGGGTTTGGATTGGCTGAGAAGATAATGGAAATCTTAGAAGAGTGAGGGATACAGAACAAGATCTTCTACAACACTAGATAATTCTTCCTCTAATGATTGCATGTAATTTATTGTAAAAGAACGACTTTGCTTATCTGATGCCTTACCTTGTGGGGGTGAGTTCTTTCACATTAGATGTTGTGCTTGCATTTTAAATTTGATTGTTCAAGAAGGCTTGAAAGTAATTTCCATTGCTACTAAAAAAATTAGAGTAAGCATTAAATATATCAAAGTATTATAAGTTAGGATGAAGTGTTTTGAAAAGGTTGCAAAAGATACTTACCTTGGTACCACGACATATTTAGTTTTAGATGTGCCTACTAGATGGATTTTCATTTATTTAATGCTTTAAAGTGGTTTAAAGTATCAATATGCATTCTCTATGCTTGCTTGTCATGATTTAAGTTATACACTTTGTCCATCAAGTGAGAAGTGGAGTAAGAGAAAGAAAATATGTGAATTTTTAAAGCCATTTTATGATATGACAAACTTGATATCCAATTCAAATTACCCTACTATTAACTTATACTTTACCCCAATTTGGAAAATTGAGTTATTTCTCTTGGAAAATTTGAATGAGGATGATGAGGTGTTGAAAGATATGACTTCTCATACGAAGAAAAAAAATTTGACAAGTATTGAGGTGAATACAATGTTTTACTTGCAATGACAGTCATTTTTTATCCACGTGTAAAGTTATTAATGATGAAGCGTTGCTATTCTAAAATTAATCCTATTGGTTTTGGAGAGAGGTTGAATGTGGTGAAGAATAGTCTACATAAGCTCTATGAAGAATATGCAAATACATCAATCTCATCACACACTTAATTTGAACAAAGCCAAGCCTCTAGGAGTTCTTCAATGCCAATGGGTTCTAATTCAAATGCCGATGTAAATCTTAACCTTTGCATCTTATATATCTTGTATCATATATTTTTTTATTTAGCATTATTAAAGTCCCAACTTTATTGTTTGTTTTAGTACATGAAATGTGTAAATAAGTATGGGTTTCTTTGGTGGAAGATGATAAGGATGATGTTATTACAAGTTCAAAGTCCCAATTAGAGGCATATTTAGATACACCAAAGCTTGAATTTTCTACTTATAAAGACTTGGATGTCTTGAAATGGTTGAAAGATCATAGTATTATGTGGTTCATTTTAGCTAATATGTTTTTTAATTTGATGAGTGTACCTATAACTACTGTAACTTCTAAATCAACTTTTAGCATTGGAGGATATGTGTTGAACAAGTATAAGAGTCACCTTCTCCCTAAAATGGTTCAAGCTCTCCTTTGCACACGTAATTAGCTTTATAGTTTAACACCTTCTGGTACTATTTTCAATTTCAAGAACTTAAATTATTATTTCATCTTATTGATAGGTAGTTTGTTAGAAATTTAAGAATCGCGTGTTCATTAATATATAGGCTAGGAATGTGAGGAATAAGATGAAGATGTTTCAATAAATGATGTTATTGGAGTGGATGTAGAAGATGTTGGAGATTTTGAATCTTAGTTGAAGTGGCAGGTATGTGTTAAATCTAATAATAACTAATAAACAAGGTAGAAAAAACATCAAGCATATTAGTTTGCATGAATAATAATTCTTATGTTTTATTTTATTGCTAAGTTATTACCAATTCCCAACTTCCCATGTTAATATGAATTAACTCACAATACATAGGATTTAGCTCTGTAGTTGCATCTTCTATTATTCAATGATAAGTAAATGTAGTTAAAAAAAGGGAAATTATCTAGCTACTTATAATTAGATTAAAATTTTGGAAGTCATTGGATGTAATTGCTTTTTGCTTCCAAGTCTTCTTTTCTAATCATAAGCATATTGTGCGCAACATTAATTTGATGGCAAACTGCATCTATCTTTTATTTAAATATTTGGTCTAATCATATCATGTCACATCCTTCATTCTGGTTTATGTAAAAGAAAGCTAAGGTTTGTTCCATTAATATGAATGAATTGGCATTTTAGTGTATGGCATGGTAATGGGAAATTCGGAATTGGCAACAACAAAAGAATTATTGTTCATGCAGAAAAATTAAGGATCATGTGTAAAAATTTTGATTTTTTTTTTTTTGTAAATGGTAGCCAATGAGAGGCAAGTATCTTGAGTTATTATTTGTTATAGTGTTTGTCTTGTGCAGAAACATAATACAGGAGGTTTAAGTAAAACTCATTTCCCCTTTAGTTATAAATTTTCATTTGGTGTTTTTGTATTTCTTTTTGGCAGAATTTCTTTTGCGATTGTCCATTTTAGGTTTTAGCTAATGAATTTCCGTTTCTGCTAGGCAAAATGTAAAATGGCCAAAGGAACAGCTGAATAGTTGGATGGTTCATTTCAACCATGTTGAATTTGTTATTTATGTGATGGTCTAGCTAGATGGAATATGATGTGTTGATTGTTAATTAGACATGTGTTGTCTTTAAGTTAATATAATTTATGTTTTATGTACTAAAGTATTATTATGGCAAATGGCAATTAGTAGAAACATTTGTAGTTTGATTTTAGGCAATTTTGGCACAAAATTATGTCATTTTTAGTTAATTTAGGAGATTAAATTTAAACTAGGCCAAATTCAGCACATAGGCCAAATTTAAAATGGCCTAACCCCTAGATTGGTTTGGCAGGACAACGAATCAAACCAGACTAGACTAATAAATTTTGGTCCATTTTAAAATAGGCCTTAATGGACCGGGCTTAAACATACCGAGCCTATATAGACTTTAGCCTAGTTCAGTCTACTTCGGCCCATCCATTAAACATCCTTATCTTCATATATACTAATTAGCTAGCATTAAAATCCTACCATCATTCAATTTCAGGTCCTATTTTTTTATTTAATCCATGAGGCAAAACTAGATAAGTTTATCTAGACAGAGCACTATCATTTTACAACTAAAAAAAGTTAAGGTACAAATCCAATAATTATCTAAAATAAAGATATACAACAGAAAAGATTAATGACAAGTTAGGACTATTGACCTATAATACTATTCAAGTAATAGTATTATTTTTAGCTAAAATTTTTTTCTAGAAGTGAATAGGCGCTAAGTGAAAATGTTAGTAATATGAAAGAAGAGAATTTAGTTAGAGAAAAAATATAGAATTACATGGATCAAGTTTTGAACAACTGTACTAATATAGATGCATGGAAAAAAAATCACACATTAAACATGAGTTCCATAGATAACCATGTTTCTATCTCTCTACATTCAACCTTAATGGATTACAAATTCTATGAGATCTGAAGCATACATAAATGCATTAATTATCATCATTTATCAAACAAAATGGTAGATGAATTGATTAAACAAGACTTGAATTTCACAAAATAAGAATGACTAATAAAATGCCAAAGAAAAGTATTTCAACAAATAATAGCACCTACAAATTCAACAAGAGAATTTGTAGACTAGAACTTTTTCATAACATTATGTTAAACAACCTCTTTCCTAACTTTGTTCAGCTAAATTCTTGCAAGTTCCATTAAAGAGTAACTAACCCAGAAAACCAAAATCAAGAAGTTACAAACTCCAACTTGAATCTAGAATTCATGCTTGTTACTATTATTCAACAAGTATTCCACTTCCTTTAATAGGTCATGGGAACACAAATATGTATCATAAAGATGCCAACTAGTAATACAAGACATATCCTAAGACTTGCTCTAGAGCAAAAAATAATGCTTTCTTAGGTAAGCTTAGGTATCATAGAGGTCTTGAGGCAACCTATTTTAGACCACATGTTGTTTGGTATTATGCAAACTTGCATAATAATGGTCTTTATGAACATGTTAGGCCTAGTGCCCCCCTAAATATGTAAAATTCAATTCTAGTTATGGCAATCAAATTCCATTCTAATAATGGTGTCTATCATCATATTTAAAATATTTTTAGTTTCTTCAACCACTATATTGCCTTGTTGACCTTGCACACTTGTACCTTTAATGTTGGCATTGGTGGTGCAATTGATATCCATAGATAAATTAACTTATGTTACCATGTGTTTTTCACCCATCCATTGATTTTATAGAGTAACTCGATGATTCGAATAAGTTTCTACATACCAATAAAATGCTTCATTAGTCTTATGTACATTCTTGAACTTAAATTATATGAATATATGTAAATAAAATACAAGGTTAGACATAGATAGAAAGTCTAGCAAGAATGGAAATTACACTAATTAATAAATTAAACATCATTAATAATAAAATCGATAAAAAATAATATGTTACTATTTTTATATTTTTAGAACAAATAATAATATGTTGTTTTCTCAGTCTAACATATTACTGTTTGGTTTGAAAATAATAATATAACCAAAAAATAAAATAAATAGATAAATTTGGTACGATAAATAACAAAAATACAAGAAAATAATGTGCTACTATTTGTATACTAAAAGTAACATGTTATTTTTTAGTCTGACATGTTACTGTTTGTCCTGAAAACAGTAATATCAATCAATAATTAAAATAAATAGATAAATTAAATATGATTAACAATAAAATTACGAGGAAACAAGATGTTACTATTTTTAAACTAAATAATAACATTAATCAAGAATAACATATCAATCAATGTAACTCTAGAATTACACAATTTACAGATAATAGTTTGGCTTCTCGAACTAATATAATTATTACGGCATTAATGATCTTTTATTGTCATAATAAGTTAAAGTAGAAAGCATAAGATGCCAATTAAAATAACTATTTTATAGTGAGTATCGTAATATTTTTAGCTAATTTACACCTACCATAATCATGATCAATAGATTGGTGTGTTAATGAATAGCTAAGACATTTATCACATAAAGTATTAAATTAAGCAACTGTTTCAACTAGGAGAAGAACCATATATATTTTTCAATATTACCGATCTCTAGCCCACTATTATTGCATAGGCTGTAAAGCTTAAGTTGGGATCTAGAGAATCATACGGGATACTAAATTGCCTATTCTAGAGGAACATGCTTCTAACCTAAATGGTCAAATTGTCGTGTTCAAATATCTCTTGCAAGTTAAGTCTAATTTCAAACAAGCAGAACCGCTAAGCTATTTTATATGTGTGTATATGTGTAGTGTTAGCTACTAGATTAAAAATACACAAGGCAATACCATTATAGTAGACAATTGAATAATAAAATAATGAATTAGACACTTTGGTTCTCATAAACCAAAGAAGTGACTAGTTTTTCCAATGAAAATGAAACAAATTGGAATTATACCATGTTAAATCTAGATAACCAAGCAATACTAACCTCAGAAGGATAATAAGGAAGCATGACCAAGATTAGCACCCTCTTTGCCTGATGAACAACCCCTTTTTCCTCCTTGACTGCACTAGAAAGCCTTCAAAAATTTTCCCATACAAAGATTCTAGCAAGCTTAACCACATACAAGTCTAAAAAAAAAAGAATTGTAAGATTATATGTCAATGACAAATAGTAGCTTGACCTTTTGAACTAATATGGCTATTATACCTAATTAACACAAATGTATAATCCTATTTTATTATAGCAATGAAAAAAAGCTGCAAACATTACCTCAATAATAAAGGACTCTTTTCTGCTTTAAGTACTAATTAAAAAAGATTTGCTCAATCTTGTAAATTAATCTAGTAAATAGATCTATGAAACACTTAAAGCCTACAAGCATTCACTTTAAGATTATTAGAACAGTCCCAACAATTACTTCCTAGGTTGAAATTGGAATATTAAGGTGAAACTATAATCAAGCAATGTTCAATCAAAACCATCAATTGCTACTTACCTCAAAATAACATTTAAGATGGAACATAATCTAGAACCATAGTCGATGAATGATTGCCTTCCAATGATAATAATCGATACCCAGCACTATGTTCAGGTTAAGGTTTCCTAGGGCCTTTAATTTTTTCCCCTTTTAGAACACTACATGTTTAAGCGAGTTCAAGGGGCCATTGTGCATGTTTCTTAGTAGAAAGGATAAGATTAAATTGTAATTTTTTTTTTGTCAAATCCCTCACGTGTTTATGTCAACATATGCAGTGAGACAACAAATATATGGCTACCAATTTGTCACATAAGCAGGGGTCCTTGCCCAACTAATTTAGTAGGGCAAATAAGTCTGGGCCAATGAAAAATTTCTTTTGATTATCAAATAAAAGGAAAGGAACAATTGACCTTTCATAATTAGTTTTGTTAGAAAATTGCAATAAAATTAATAAATGAATAAAAAATGGAAGTTCTCCATTAAGTGGACTAATGTATAAGATTCCAAACTAGAGGAGAGTTTTATATAATTAAAGCAAACTATATAGGAGGCTAGTGTATTTTACCTTTAAAAAATGGAGTAGGTATATAGATAAGCATATCTAAATCCTATGATCTAACTATTTTCTTTTTCATTAATTTTTCCACCTTATCTTTTAGAAGTTGAGTTGTTTGAAGATTACGAGACGTATATTTTTATTCAAAAATTATGTCCTTTGAACCATTAGAATTATGGTCATGAACTTAGTTTTATTACACAATTCTTGATAATTTCATAATTATACATTATACAAAAAAATTGACAATTAGTGATGAAAAAATTCGTTGCTAATTTTAAGAAATCTATCATTGAAAAAAATAGTAACAAATAACAAAATGTTAATAAATAATGCATCAGTAATTCAATTAATGATGGGATATTGTCATTCATCACTAATTTTTGTCACTATTTTCATTACCAATTTTGGGAACTAATGATGAATGAATTAAACGATGGATGGAATTAGTGACATATTTGTCTGTCATTAATTTTATATTCCATAATAGAATTTCTGTCCCTAAATTGCAAATTACTGATGATTTCTATTTCTAACTTTATTCCATCACTAAATCTATCTCCAATATTGATTTAGCAATGACCAAATCCATTGCTAATTGGAATCTATGAGTAATTCCATTGCTAAACTAGAAAATTCTTGCAAAATAATGATATCATTTTTAAAATACCATTGTTGATATTATGTATACACTATGGGATATCTTGTTAATATATTGTCTGCTCTTGTAGTAATCCAAATGATGAACATCCTTCTTAATCAAATTTCATAAAATCTAAATCCTATCAAAAATTAAATATTCAAATTGAATTTCATGAAACAAAATTGATTCATAAAGCAAAATTATATCACCACTACAAATTTGCCCTTTAACTTCACTACATCAACATTAATTAAAGTGAAGATTGACGTATATAATGCATAGTAATATTTTTCGAAATAAGTATAACTTATTACATTGGTTAACATAATAAGTCGATGCTACAAATCTTATTTTCTAATGTGAGATGAAGGGTCTATTTTAGGAAAACTTACAATGACAATTGTTATTTACAATTGATGTCTAATGTTACTTGAATGTTAATTTTTAAATACTCATCTAAAAGAATACTAATTATTAAATATGTGCAATTTAGATGTGAATTGTATATTCAATCAATATTTAAAGTGATGTCAACTACTAATTAATTTTATTTTTGGAATATTGAAATATTGAAAACTGTGAAGATTATTTGAATTTCAACAATCAATCTACTCTTTTAAAATGCACTATCACTTATGATGTTGGTATTTATATCAATTAATGTTAAAATTGATGTTATGCTACCTATAAATTTTGTTTACACTTAATTTTATGCTTAAATTGAATTTGAGTAAAACTTATTTATTCTTTTAAAATACTTTGAATTTATTAAAAGTATCCCATCTACAACTTTAATAATTTTTGCTTTCAAATAGCAAGAGACATTAAAGAAAGTATTGAATGGGTGATAGCATGAGACACTAAAGTTGTAGATGGGTGCTTCTAATAAATTCAAAAAAATTCTAAATATAGGTGTATTGTCCTTGTATTCGTCCTTTTACTACAAAGATTAGATGACAAATATCTATAGCATCTTGTAAAGAGCATTAATATGTGAAGAATAGAGCAGAATTCTTTAACAAATGAGAATTTTTAACAAGAACTTTAATCTCTCTTCAACATGAAAAATAGGTGGCTATGTTGTAAACTATATCAATAATGTATTACAGTTTTATGTAGGTTATTATTTTATGAAAAACATATAGTGTATAATGATTTATAAATTTCATCAAATGATTTATTATAATGTTCTTATACAATATTTTCTAGTTAACTTGATAATGTTGTTAGAAGAATCATTTAGAAGTGGTATTTGTTAGAAAAATGTCTAGATATAGAAAGCTAATAATTGTGTGAGAAAATTAGCATCTATTAGAAAATTGTTAGATTTTTTAAAATAAGCACAACTTATCACATCAATTAACATAATAAATCAATATTACAAAGCTTTATTTTCTAATAAGAAACAAAGGGTCTATCTTAAGAGAACTTACGATGATAGTTGTTATTTGCAATCAACATCTAATGTTACTTAGATGTTAGTTTTTATATACTAATTGTTTAATAGAATACCAATCTTTGAATATGTGAAATATTAAACATCGGTTGTACATTAAATTGATATTTAAAGTAATGTCAACTATTAATTAGTTAGGGGTATAAAATAGATCAAAACTCGTAGACTAGTTTGTAAACTCCACAAGCTTCGAGAAACTTGGACTAATTAAAATTTAGTCCTTTTTTTCATGAGTAATATAAACTAGTCCACAAATTTACAGTTAAAGTTTGTAGACTGGTTCACGGACTTAAGGATATAGATCGAATACAAACTTGTTAACATTTAGTCCCTTTTTTTTCATAAATAATGCAAACTGGGCCTAAATAGACTAGTCTATATTCGATTTTGTCTACCATTTTATACATCAACAATTAGCTGTAGTTATGAAATATTAGAATATTGGAAACAATAAAAGTTATTTGTATTAATGGTCAATTTGCTCTTTTAAAATGCACTATCACTTACAATATTAATGTTTATATCAACTAATACTAAAATTGATGTCACTTTACCTATAAATTTTGCCTGCTTTCATTTTTATGTTGAGGTTGAATTTGAGCAAAACTTACTTATTCTTTAAAAATACTTCAAGTTTATTGGAAGTACCTCATCTATGACTTTAATGACTCTCTTAAATAGCAGGAGGAATTAAAAAGAGTATTAAATGGGTGAAAGTAGGGGATATTAAAGTCGTAAATGGGGTGCTTTTAATAAATTTGAAGAATTGTTAAATATCGATGAATTATCCTTATATTCACCCTTTTACTATAAGGATTGGATAGTAAATATAAGTAGAGTCTTGTGGAGCACTTTAACATGTGGAAAATAGAGTATAATTCTTTAACAAACAAGAATTTCAATCTTTCTTCAACATGAGGAATGGGTAACTATGTTGTATATTATTTTAACTTCAAGATTAGATATGATGAGCTCTAATAATGATAAATGGATGTCCCAATAGCATTGGATGTCTTGTGCTAAAGTGATATATATTGTACAAGCTTTAATAAGCATATTATGTCATGGTTGACACATATATATGATATGATAATTATGCATGTTTTTGTACTAATTTGTTATATAATTTATATGTGAATCATGCATTAATGTCTTGATATATTAGATTGGACTAATTATATAATTTGTAAAGTTTATAAAATTTTATATAAGAAAATCCAAAATGAAGAAGAATGAGTATTGAAGTAAGGCAATCAAAGATCTTGTCATGCTTAACTTGAGAATGAACAAGGAAGAAATGTAAGAAAGAAGATGCGATCCAAGTATTAAAAGATGGCAAGATTAAAGTTTTGAAAGTTTGGAAATACCAATAAAAGTTAAATGAATTTATTAGTATAATTTTTCATTTTAAGCTTAAACTTTCTTATAAATAGAGTATTTCATGATATAAAACTCAAACATATTTTCATAATTTTAGCTTGATCAAAATGTTTTAAAAAAAATAGCTCACAATTATGTTTTTACAAGATAAACTATAAGGACACACAAAAAATTAATGAGATATAAGGTTTTAATCTTTTTAATTTTGATCTTTAGTTACTCTTTTGATCATACCTCACAAAATGCTTATAATTTCATTGCTAGCTTTTTCCATATGGAAATAGAATCAAATAGATTTCCATTAATATATTATTTGCAAAAAAATATATAAAACAGTTATAATTTTTTAAATTTGAGTTTAGAAATCAATTTTTTTATTCCAATCTTTTCTGACCTTTGCTAATTTTTTTGACCATATTTCAATAACTACAAATGATATAAACATGAAATCATTTTTTTTGAAAATAGACTTAAAGAGCTTTTTATGGATAGGTCATTTGTTTAAAATGATCAAAATATAAAAGAGTTATGCATTTTACAATTAAAGTTATAAAAACTAGATTTTTCACAATCCAATCTATCTAACCTTTACTCAGTATTTTAAACATATCTCAAAAATCATATTAGATATGAGCATGAAAATAGTTTCATTTGAAAGTAGACTTAGCTAACTTTCCATCAATGGTTATTTGCTTAAAATAAACTTAAAATGAAGAAGTTATAACTTTTTAAATTTAAGTCTACAATTCTATATTCATGAATCGATTGACCAATCGATTTTGGATAGGCAGAAATGAAAATTTTCATCAAAATCAATTGACCAATTGATTTTGGTGTGTGTGTAATGGATATAAATGACTAGTTTTCATTCCTAGCTACCTTAAACAACTATAATACTCCATAGGATTCCTATATAAGCTAAGAAACATCAAATACAATTAAGAGAAAACTTAAACTTTAACTTTGAGCATTATTTTACTCATTTTTTTCATCAAATTATGATTTGAGCTCTTCTTTGTGGAATTTCTTTATTCTAGGAGCTTTAGTTGCTTCATCCATTCTATAAAAAAGTTTGTTTAAGTTATTATTCATCATATATTATTTCCTAATTGTAAAGGGTGAGGTATCTCTTAGAAATTATTTAAGAAGGTGAGGTATCTCTTGTAAAGAGAGAATTTGCTCAAGGAAGAACAAGAGCACTACAAGGCTTCTTCAAGTGTTGGTTGAAAGTTGAAGAGATAGTGGATTGAAACACAGGCTTGAAAAGCTTGGAGAGTGGATGTACACCTTAAAGAGGATATTCAAGGGAAGAACTACTATAAATTCTTATATTTAATTTCTCTACCCTATCTCTTTATTTTTCATGCACTTTACTTTGTTTTTGTTAATTACATGCTCTATTTTTGTTGTTATTAATTTTTGAATATAATGTGTTTTAATGTTTATGTTGGTGCTTAGTTGATTGAATGCTTAAAAGGGTTATATACCTATGCACGTGCTTGTTGATGATTTGTCTATGCTTAGCTGATGAAATTGTTGAATATATTATACTTCAATGTTGATCTTGATGCTCAAATAAGTGAATGGTTGAAAAAGAAATCTATCTATGAAATTATCTTGAATTTATTTTTTGATGATTTGTTTAAGGATAGTTGAATAAGTTAATTTGCACTAATTCTTTAAATTATCATATCTTGAGTGCAAATATCTTTATAGAGCTCTCTTAGAATTGTTTGGATTAAAATTATCCTCATAACTTCTTAAAATAAAAAAATATTTCAAAGAAAATTTAAAAATACACCCAATTCACCCTTCTTGAGTGTGGGTTGCCAAGGCCTACATATTGTATTGATGATGTATTGTAATTTTTATATAGGTCATTATTTTATATCTTAAGTGCAAATATCTTGAGTGTAAATATTTTTATAAAGCTTTTTTAAAATTGCTTGGATTAAAATTATCCTCATGACTTCCTAAAATAAAAAGTATTTCAAAGAAAATTTCAAAAATACACTCAATTCACCCCCTTTTGAGTGTGGGTTGCCAAGACCTACATATTATATCAATGATGCATTGCCATTTTTACATAGATCATTATTTTATAGAAAACATATAGTGTATAATGATTTGTAAACTTCATCAAATAATTTATTGTAATATTCTTATATAATGCATTTTACTTAATATTGTTAGGATAAAGATTTGTAATTGATATTTATTAGAAAAATGTTAGGATCCAAAAAGTTAACCATTGTTTGAGATAATTATATCTATTGTTAGAAAATTGTTAGTTTGTTTAGTTAAAAAATAGATAATTGAGAATAAACCACATTGGTTAAGAATTTGTGAAAAGATGAAATGTTTAATCATGTTATTTTTTTAACCTAATCGATTTATATAAAGGTGTAACATTGATCATTTAACTTGTAATAAATTGAAAGCATTTACCAAGAATAACATTTTTGAGGTAGGGAACAACCAAAATTTATCACGTCAGCCTTTTGAACTTTGTTAAACTAATTGCCAATATCAAATAACTTTACTTGTTGATTTTATTTTAACAATCTACATCAATTTTGAAAGTCCTTGTCTATAAATTCCTCTTTCATCTCATTTTTTGTGTAGGTGGTATAAGAGGATAAAAGCATGTTTAGAATAGTTTTAAATCTTGCAGTCATAAGCATCTCATCAAATCACTATTATCTTTTGCCCTCGAGTAAATGGTTATGAGTAAAAGATGTTTGTGGTTTAATGTGATTGTCATGATCATAAGATTCAAAGTATTTCTAATTGTGTAGCATTAATGATATATGTTATTCTTATATTCCACTTGGTACTTCAAGGAACAGATGGTTAATATTTACAGAATTTGGTGGAGTACTTTAACATGTAAAAAGTTGTAAGGATTTTAATTTGATGTTACATAGTGATTATATTGTATATTATAGTGATTTTAATTTGTAATTTTTAATAATGTCAAGACATAAAAAGTTAATAATGTTATTTGAAAAAATGGTACCTATTGTTAGACAAAGAATTAGATTAGAAAATTTGTATAAATTTAACGTGTAATAAATATTAAGCATTTACTAATACAATGTTATTTCTTACCTTCATAATTTATTATTGCAAAAATGAATACATTATATCTTTCTACTATAATTTATCATTAGTTTGCAACCATTTATACCTTCTAATTTCATCTCTATTGTTTATTGTAAATTACAATATTTAAGTTCTATCTCAATAAGCACTATGAGAAATTAAAAACAAAATTTATTAGTTCATGAAATGATGTCAATTCTTATAATATTTATGCTAAAATTATAAAATTTTTTCTTAAAAGATGATAAAAAAGGTTAGAAAAAAATGATCATTTATGAAATTGATTATTAATTTACAATCAACGTGTAAAACTATATGGTAGAATGACATCATTTTATTATACACTTTAGATTTTTATTAGCTAGCTAATGAGGAATTTAAATTAAAATGTGAGTTGAAAAAAAAATGTATGAAATCATAACACCATTTGTAAATTTTATCATGAAACTTTTTCAATTCTAAAATAATTTTCTCTCCACTAAGGTTGTTTATCTTCTAATTTTAAAATGATTCTTTTCAATTTTGTATTTATGCTCACTAATTATTTTATAATAATAAAGATTCTTTAGCGTGTTGCTAAATTTGTAGGATTGTGCACTCACTAGAAAAGCATAGAATACAAAAAGTAAGAATCTTCTTAATTTTTATGTGTTTGTTTGTTCTTGTAACATAGTTTCTAGTTTCATAATTGATCATCTTTGTTATCTTTCTTTTTGATATAACTTTTATAATTTTATGCAAATAAAAAATTTGATTTCATTCTTCTTTTTTAACATTTGGTGCTATTATCTGTTATTTATTTATATGAAATGTATAATATTATCTATCAAAATTTGATAAATATTCATTTCAATTACAGATATTAGACTTAAGTGTACTTTTTTTAAGGAGTATTGACCTCACATATTGACTAACGAATATTATATATAAACTTTTATCATTTTCATTTTTTTGTAGTCTTTAAAATTGTTGAAATGAAGAGTTTGTAATGTCATTATAGATGTTAGCGACTTGAAGGGATCGAACAAGAACGAATTGCAAGAAAAGGTTAGTGTTAAAAAGAACCAAGTAGAGAAGAGGAACTAGAATATGTTAGTTTTAAGGGGAGTGAAGGACAAACCGCACCAAATATTTAATAAAAACCAATGTTTAATATTATAATATATTTCTAGAAACGGCTCATATGACAATTCTTATACATAAAGAGACTAATATTAACATATCTTTTTTACATTGGTTGTGAAACTAATATGCAATAATTATATATACAATGCCTATATATATGCCAATTCTTAATTGACATAGAATGTATCAAACAACCAATATATATATTGGCTATTATATAGTAGTGAATGTGGATATTTTATTTATATTAAATCAAAAGACAATAAAATTAATAAACTCTAATATATACCGTAAAAAACAGATGTCCAAGGTTTATACATGTGAAAACAAAAAAATTCTTAATTTTTAGCTCTCAAATGATATATTGATGTTATACTCATACTACTTGATTAATAACTATTGAGATGCAAGTCATTACTCTTGAACTATTATCATCTCTTGGTCATAATCTATATCAAATTATCATTTTGAAATAGATGAAAACAACTTTATTTCTTTTTTGTATTGCTAATTTAATGGAATGAATATGAAAGTATCGATAGTAAGAAAGAACAATACTTCTATAAAGATTCATTGATAATGACCTTAATGATAAAAAAATGGATCTATAAGCATGAAATCAAGGAACTACTTCAAGGAGACCATAAGGACAATTTTCATCACTAGTCATTTCTTCTATTTTGTGCCACCTCTAAGTACCCAAGTGTTTGCACCTTTTTCTTTAAATTCATGAGACCCATATTAAGTCCCTTAATTGCTATGTTATAAGCATATGGAAGTGTACCTTCAATGAAAAATGTTGAATTGATAAAAGTTAGTCTCTTTAATCTTTAGAACCTCCTCCTACAATTAAGAAAGTATTAAGAAATTATAGTAAAATAATTTAAAATATTGCTAAGCTAATAAAAAATATATCATTTATAATTTACACATAGTGCATAAGATCTGTAATCGATAAAAGCATCACTTTCTTATTTATTTTACTTGAATGTGTTGGAAAACATCAAGTAATGAGTCATCTTTATCCTAGTTTCTACTTTTTATAACAATTACATATACAAAATTATAATTATAAAACTTGTAACAACCAAAAGTGAATGATAATAAATTAGAGATAAGAAATTACCATCCTTTTTCAATGTTTTATAGTAAACACAAATCCTCTAGTATGTAATGAGTCACCCTTCGTTGATGTATAATTCTTTACTTATTCTACTCTTTTTTTTTTCATTCTGGATCACTTTATTTCTTGATTATATCATTACAATAGTATCATATTATAACATATGGAAAGAAATTTTTATGAATACCAATTTAGTATGTACTAATTACAAAAAAAAAAAATTTATGACCTTTACATGAAGTTATTAACATATGGCATTAGCTTAGAAAAAATAACAAAAAAAATTGGAAAATAAAAAAATTGCACAAAATTAATTAAATATTAACCAATACCTACAAGTTGCCCTTTGGACAAAACCGAATCTTATCATCAATTAGGCCTTAACCCCAATAATGTACTTATGAGTGTCCTTGACACAAAGTCGGATACTCTTAGATATCAACAAATTATACAAATTAAACTAGAAATTAATAATATAAGTGCATTTAGTTCCCTATTCAATTCATTCATTATTGCTTTCCTCACTCCTTGCCTATTGCTAGGAGAAATTGTCTTACCAACACTTAATATTTCCACATTTGATAGTAAAGGCTCTTTCCCATTTCATGCTCCTCAAAAAGAAGAGTAAGCGAGTTATATTAGGTAAAATCAAATCGATGTAAGGTATTTGAAATTAAAAGGAATCATTTATAAGTATTCTAAATTTATAAAATAAAATAGATATTTGACTAAATTCCTTAAATCAGATAGTTCAATTATAATTTATATAAGTAGTTTTTCCATTGTATAATTATATACCTAAATCTTTGTAAAATAATACAAAGATAAATTCTCTAGATTCCAAAGACTTCTCTGACTCTAAATACAAATAAGAAGGTGGCAAAATTCCACACTTCTTTTATGCTTCTTTTATTATTTTGTGAATTTTCTAGTGAATGTTATCTTCAACATTGCTTTCTTCCTTTATTCCAAGTTTGTACTTTGGATAATGAGTATTTTGGTTAGACATGTTACAATTTTACTTTAAAATCTCTAATTTTGACACTTGCATGTTTCAAAATGTAGGAGCTATGGTATTGTATTGATGCTTTCTTTTCCTTTTATCATAGTTATAGAATTCTTGTTTTGAATTTGTAGTTACTTATAGGATGCATCTTTCAAGTTATAATAGTGGGTTTTTAGCAATAGGGAACCTAACCAACCAAAACGGGTGATGATTAGTGCTTCAACTAAGCCAATTTCTAGTGCTATGTCATCGACAATTACATTGCCCCTTGAAGATATTAAAATTATATTTCAAGTCAATTTTGAAGAAATTGTGTGAATTTTTTTTTCAAGCTTTCAAATAGTGACATAACAACTATAATCTATAAGAAGGCTGTGAGAGTTTTACCATTCATAATTTTTCCAAGAGGGGACTTTTTCTTAGTTGGATGACTAATTATAAGGTATGAAATTCTAGTTCCATATCAACAATATACAACTTTTGGTTTCTATGGGGTTAATTTAATCAAAGTAAGTAGCGGATTATATTCTTGTTTTGTATGTTAAATTTTGAGTACTTAAATTTATGGATGTTCATTGATACTTGTTTCATCTTAACATGATCCAAGATATAAGAAAACTACTATTCAAATTCATTGATAGGTTAAAAAATTGGTAAAAGTACCGTAATAATGTTTTTTTGGAAACTTATTCCCGTTTTACCGTTGTTTCAAAACATATTACCAAAATACGCGTCGCGGGAGGAGGCGCCATTTGGGATGGTGCCCTCAGCCTGCATTTTTTTTTAATTTGCCTTTTAACTGCAATTTTTCCTTCAGTTTGCATTTATTTTTAATTTTAATGCCTTTTAACTACAATTTCTCCTTCAAAAATAATTAATTTTAATGTCATTTCAAAATAAAAATTTTAAAAATAAATAATATGTAATTGTAACTCAAAATAAATTTTTAAAAATAAATTACTCATTTCATAATTATATTTGATGTCATAAAAAAATATATTAACTTCACTTTGATATTTAATACATAAATTTATTATAGGAATTAAATAAGAAAGTAGTTAATGATAATAATATATTTAATAAAAATAATAAATATTTAGTAAATAAAATTATTTTTATTTTGTAACAAAGTAAATACGAAATAACAAAGTTGAAGATAGTTGAAAATTAAAAAAAATGTGGTTATTTCGTTGCAATAATCTTTTCATTTTGTAATGAAATTAAAATTATAACATGAATTAATTCTTTTTTATTTCGTCACTATGATAAAATATTTTAGCAATGAGAGACAAAAGTACCGATTAACTGTTTTTTAAGAAACTATTATTCATTTTACCGTTCTTTCAAAATATTTTATCAAAATACGTACAGAAGATACGCACAGAGGCGGAGAGACACTAAATGGCGTGTTGAGGGACGCCAGACGAAATGGCGTCGTTGGCGCTCAAGGGAAGGGACGCAAGGCGATATGGCGCCTTTGGCCTACGGCACCATCGCTCCTCATTTCTAAGTTGATTAGCCAGTGACTGTGTTTACTGTGAATCCAAAAGACTTGAATTTTGGTATTGTACATGGCCAGCATCCCAATCTATGTTGACAATTGGGCTACGTGTTTTTATTTTTAAATATTTGGTGAACTCAACTCATAACGTATTGAATAAACACAACATTTAATGTCATTTACAAGGATGATGGTTATTTATCCTTCAAATATTATAATTAATATTATTAATTTTTTTTATATTTATTATAACTATTTATTCCTTTCTTCACTAATAATATTAAAATAAATAATGAGAAAAAATTTAATTAAAAAATAAATATATATTTCATATTATGAAGATAAAATTTATTAATTAATTTTAATATTGTTTATTTATTTTAACATGGTAAATAAATAAAAGAATAGATAATTATAACAATTGTGAAAGTAAAAAATTAATAATGTTAGTTATTATATTTGGGAGATGTCATTATCATCATTTTTTTAAAAAAACTAAATATTGTAATGATTTTAAACTTTATTATTAAAGATATAAGTACTTACGCAAGTAGATAAAAATGTCATAATAATCAAAATTATCATAAATGTTGATGTTTGGCAATAAAGTAGTAAGATAGATGTACATAAGTATACAATAAACATGAAAAAGGAAGCTAATGTCTACGTAAGTGATATCCAGTCCCACATCCAGGATCGGTAATGTGGCGGCCATATCTACTAACCCTCTGCGCAGGCTTGGGAGTCACATCTCTGGTATTTGTGTCTCCTTTACCTCCAGCTCCCGCTCTACCTTTGCCTCTGGCTCCTGCTCTGCCTCCATCTCTACCTTTATCTACAAGCTCTGAGTCATCTGTCATCATGCCACCATGTGCTAATCCCTAATCCTGAGTATGTGAATCAAATACAGGACGATATGGCTATAATGGACCAGCATCACCGGAAGGAAAGGCATAGAATGAAGATGAAACTCCTGGTATATGTGGAAATGCCTGAAATGAGGATGGAACACCAGGAGGAAACTGGTACATCTGGGATGACGACGGACCATATAGTGCAGCCGGGAACATGGTGGAGGATGAAGGATCATCAGGTGCAGTAGGGTACATATGAGATGAGGCAGTCATATCAGGCATCATCATCATGGTCTCTTGGGCAGTCGATGGTAGAGTCTGTTGCATTGTCGAAGCGGACAGAACATCAGCCTGCAACGTATGTCGTGGAGCAGTGTGACGTCATCGATGAGAGCGAGGCTGATCATGGTCACCCTCCGCAGGGTCTGGGATATGATGGCCATAAGGAGCTGGCTCTGCATGTGAGTCAATAATCACATGATCAACCTCCTGAATGGCATGAAGAATGGAGTCCATCGCTGATCTAAGTGCATCGAAGGTGAACCTAGCCTGTCCCTCAGGTGTAGTGAAGTCCTGTAGTGTGGACACCTCATCTACCTGTGCAAATTTTTGGCATTAAAGTTAGTTACAATACTAATGCATTTAAAGAAAATCAGACACAGAAAACTAGTACGCAGTATTACCACAAGGTCCAGCGCTCCCCTAACGAGTGTAATACATTGCCTGGTAACCTGTCTGTACCATGTCATGTAATTGGATCGTGGGCCTAGAACTAGTCGTGTGGTCGGCTCGGCGATAGCGCACAAGTCTCACTAGACATCCCAGAGTGCAATATACGGCTGATGGCAGATGTGCCACTCCTCATCATGCCATCCGGACAAGTGAAGGCAATGGACCTCCGCCACTTGCTTCGGTGGCTTAGGAATAGCCTGGCGTAGTCCAAACTGTCGCAAAACCCTATCTGGATGGTGCCACTTGTCAATCTGAAAGTGAATGAGCGGCACCACTGCTGTCCATGTGTCACTCCCATCAAAACAGTACTGAGGCAGTGATGCGGTGACCTTGTCAGTGTACGGGATCCAAGCGATCTGAAGTTGCAAATTTATTTTGTCATTTAAATGCGATAATGAAATAGACAAAGCCCTGAAATAAAAATATCCATTATCCCCTACATACCTGGTTGAGTTGAAGATGGTCTAGCACGTATCTGTAACAGGGTAGGCTGTGTGCCGGACTATCCTGGAACGTCTTCTGATAGTGCCACCTACCAAGTACAATAACTAAGTTAAACAACTTCAAAGTGAACTTAATTATAAGTGAAAGTTGAAAAATTTTCTAACCTGCGGGTTAGGGGGCCAATCCCTGCATCCCCCTCTAGTATGTTTGAAACAGTAATCATAAGGCGATAGTGGGAAATCTATCCCATGCCCAGAGCTGAAGTAGTAGGCAACACCCTCCTATCTCCCTGTAATCCAGAGTGGTGGCCTTGTAGAGCTCTCTGTACAGATAGGCCAGGCAAGCAGATCCCCAACTGTACGTCCCAGCCTCATGTAAGTGTCCGAGTAAGTGTAAGTGCATGAGGTGGACATATATGCTGGAATGGTCTGGAAATAACGTCCCACCAATGAGACGTAAAATGTAAGCCCGGGTGAATCTCTGCACTGTCACCTCATCCACATCATCTGGAAGATGAGTGAAATGCCTCTCCAACCAACTCATCCTCAATCGCCCCCCTCTGATGACATTTTTGTCCACCGATAACTGGAGTCCTAAATACTCTTCTATGAGGGCTCCCTATCCCCACACAGTGGGCCCCGTCACTACTCGATCGTCAATGGGTAGGTCGAGCTGAAAAGCAACATCCTGCAGGGTAATAGTCATCTCTCCTTGCGGCATGTGAAATGTGTGTGTCTCTTGCTGAGGCCTGAGTCGTCAGCAGTGAAGGATCCCATGGTCCAGGATCAATGCGTCGAGATGTGGATGCCATCTGCCACGACAAGAATTGCATTAGAATGGAATTTAAACACACATTAAGTTAACACACTTGTGCAATTTAAGTACAAAGATTAACATAAGAATTTATATGCACTTGGATGATTAACTGATGGTTTGTTCACATTACTAGTAATGGGTAACATATATATACATAATGACGTGTTTGAATTTTACAATCATAAAAAAAAATATCATCCGACCATTACACTTATGACATTAGTTAAAATACTTTATAACATATCTGCGAAAGCAAATAATCAAAATTAACGTGAAGAAGGGCCTTCCTCCCCATGTAGCAGTGGACAACGCCTACGATTATGTCGTTCTGTCTTACAAAGACTACATTTTTTCTTAACACCACTCTCTTGAGACCAATCCATCGCATTTCTGATCTGGGTCGACTTTGATCGTCCCTTTGCATGCAATCTTCCATAATTTGGAACTAGGATAGGAAATGGTGGTAGGTTATTCCATTGCGACCACTCCTCGATAGGCCACTACTTAGATTTGTAGCAATTGAGTAATGTGTCAAGCCTGTATACAGCATCGACATATGGTTCCCACGATATGTTGATTGAGGCACAAGCAGCAATAATATGAGCGCAAGGATACCTATATGCTTGGAATTGCCCACATTCACATTGCCCTTTATCTAATAACACTTGAACGACCTTTCCACATGATCCCCTAACCATATCAGGGCCCTCCATCACCTCAAACCTAGTTCCTTGTCTATTATAAGCACGAACGTGGTAAGAAGAAGCACGTGACTGAATAGTCGCAAGCTCCTGTCTGAATCTGCTTGCGTATATATGACCTTATTGTAGTTCAACATGTGCTTCTCTTGCTCTTTCCACAAAGTACTTGACACATCTATAGTATGTTTGTTGAACAAGGCCTGTGATTGGTAGCTTCCTTAATCCTTTGAAGAGGCCATTGATGCACTCTACTATATTAGTCGTCATATGACCATATCTTCTGCCTTCGTCATAAGCAATCATCCACTTTTCCATCGGAATAGCGGTCAACTTCTTGTGGATCTCCTCATTGACTTTGCTAAGGTTGTCCAATCTCTCCATGGCCTTTTCCCAACTGGGCTCATATGCTAAATAGAAGGAGACAAATAGGTTAACCGGGTTGAACTACCAGATACACAAATTTATAGATGAAAGGTTCAACAAAGAAATTATGCTATAAGGCATACCAATCTTAAGGACAGCTTTCTTGACATTGTCATCCCTGCATTTCTTGCGAACGTTGCTGGCAATATGTCTGATACAGTACCGGTGAAAAGCATGAGGAGGCTGCCATCCTAGGCCTTCGGTGGCTCCAGCATCTTTTATAGCTCGGTGTCAATCTAATATTAGGTATATTCCTTACTGGTTCGTAACATTTACCCACAGTAATGCCAAAAATCAACTCCAGTTTTTGTAGTTCTCCCTGTCAACAATGGTAAAGGCAAGAGGAATGGGACATTTGTTACCGTCTTGGGTCGCAGCAATCAGTAGCACGCCTCTGTACTTGCCATACAGATGCATTCCATTAACTTGTATGAATTGCTTGCAGTAGGGAAATGCGGCAATGCATGGTTTGAAAGACCATAAAACTCGGTTGAAAATATGTTTTTGTGGATCAACACGGTTGTTAACTGTGACGAATTCTTCTAACTCCAACTTGAACAGAGCTTGGCCACAGTAGCCTAAAATGTCTAACCATTTGGGGAGAACTTCATATGATTTATCCCAATCACCATACACCTTGACAATTGCCTTTTGTTTTGCCTTCCATGCTTTTCTGTACAAAATCTTATACCCGTACATACCTTCAACCCTCTCTTGTATAAGCGAGATTGGAACATCTTGCTTCACTTTAATCATCTCCAGTATCAAGGAACTGATATACTCAGAGTTAAGAAACTTATGATCCTGTGTCAAATTGGCATTAACACATGTGTGAGGCCCTAAAAATCTAGTTGTTGTCTAAGTGTTAGAATTCTTCAGATTGGTCACTTTGAGGTGGAATTTGCATTCGTCCCCGTAATTTTCACATTTCACACTCAATCTTTTGGTATCCGACTCCTCCACGTAATAATTGTGGTGCCTTTTGATGTGGTAATGCTTGGTTGCAGCAATTAATGCCTCCTTGCAATCAAACTCTTGTCCAACCTGTAAGTCCTCCATGTCGTAATCATAGCTTAGTTTCATTATTTTTGGAAATTCATTAGGATTCCTTATGGCATCCTAATCAATGTGAGAGAAGACAATAGCTTGAGGGACACCACATGATATCTGTGCAGCATTGTCACTCCTCACTCGCCGCGTTGCAACATTGTCTCCATGTGTAGTGGCACGTTTTTCGTCATCAGTGTCACGATCATCATCGCTACTGCAAGACACCTCATTGTCCTCAAAACTAGACTCAAGGTGGGCATCCATGAATATAGGATCAGCGAATTCTTCCTCTACGACCGGTAAGGCACTTGTTGAACCTATCATGGTATGTAATATATTTCTCGGGAAAACACCTGCAACAGATGAGTCCAATGTAAGAGTATAACTATCAAAAATATGGAACTCGATTCCACCCGTGTAAGGAAGGCCTTCCCGCACCATCGAACAACTAGTACTGACATTAGCCGTTGGAACCATAGGTGATCTAGTTGTTGGAACTCTTTCTTGTGAACCCAGGTTGGCAGCGTGCAGTTCGGATGTGATCACCTCCGTGTACAACTCCATTGCTGTCATCGTCAGATGTTGTTCGTAGCTTGCTATGGCACATCCCAAGTCTTCATCGTTGTCCAATTCGTATGCCATATATTGAGCCTCTGTTTGATGCTGTGGAAACCTGTAAACAATTTTCTCCACAGCTTGATCTTCGTGAAGCTTCAGTCGGGCATGAATTCTCTCCCGCAAAACATCCATAGTGCTGCATCCTCTTAATTTTAATGCCTTTGGGGGAGGTCCATCGTACATTACTCCCATTGATCCCTCAATAATTGTACCATTTGAATATATAAAAGTAATTAAACTTTTCTTCATCTTGTTACTTTTATCTGTAAAACACTCACTGCACCCCCACAACTGACAGATAGTCTCATATACAAATTTTTTTCTCATAAACGAATGTACTAGTATTTAATACTATAATTAAAAATGAACGGAATGTATTACTATTTTGCAAGGTATTCTATTAATACTACGTAATAATAGGATTATTTTTTCAGTCAAGAAAATATTATTTCTTTTCCAAAACTAATATAATACACTACATTTTTTATTTTTACGGCATTTTTCTCCGTTCACACCTACTACCAAATAGCAACCAAAATTATGTACACATTATTGTTTATATTTTTTTATTATTACAGTCATGAATTCTTTTCTACATTCACTAACTTCGTCTAATACTTATTTTGCAATACCTCCATATATATTTTAATGCTTCCTGAATAAACTTATGTATAGTATAATTTTTTCAACTACGTTTATTATTCTTGCATTTATAATATCTACTATTTAAATAGAAAAAAGTTCAAATTTTCAATAACAATATCCTATTTTTTAAGGCTTTAGGTTACATTCACATATCCTAGAATTTTATTTTTAGTACCTCTCTTATGATATATTGAGATTTTACATGAAAAAATTCTCTAAATATAACTTTCACCTAAGTCCTAAGACCTATATTAGGACACCCTTCTTTATCTCATTTGTTGTTCTCTTAATAGTACAACCTATCACAGTACATATAAATTCCTACAAAATTTTTATAAATTATAACTTCACATTTTAAATCATAATTTCACATCATAAATCATAACAATCAATATAAAATAAAAAAATTTATATTATTTATATCATAATATTTTAAACAAATTTCTCTACCAATATAACAAATATTTTCATTATGACTAATAAAAATTATAATATAAGCATAAAATTTTAAAAAATACTAACCGGTAAGTATCAGGAGAAGCAAACAGAAAAAAGCCTCTGTATGAAAGAAAAATTTATTAGATAGATTAATAACTTTAATCTCTAAGTAAAAGTTATTAGATATTATTGTATCAATAAAAAAATTATGCAAAAATCATGCTAAATTAAATATATTTTGCAAAATAATATATTAAAGGAATAAAAATAACAATATATATAAAATTTTATTAATGTATATTCAATTTAAAATATAGTGTTTGAATTTTTATATCAAGAAAATATTAATAAATTTTAAAAGATAATTAATTTTTATTTTTAAATACTTTTATTAAAACTGAAATATATAGTTAGTTATTTTAATTAGCGTTTTTCATAACATGAATTTTTTAAAAAAAGAGATTTGATCATTAAAAATAATTTTATGTCAAAAAAAATGAAATTGTATTATATTAATATTATTCAATATATTGCATTTCAACTTTTAATAGAATGATTGAAGAAATAAAGAAGAAAAAATTCAGCAAAGTACATGAAATGAAGAATAAATTATGTACGAACTGTAAACCCTTTGAGAATTATTAGTTAATGTATTTTAAATTTAAAATATAATATTTAAAAATTATCATAAAAAAATTTAAAAATATTTATATAAATAATATTTAATTTAATTACTAACTATTTTTCTAAAAAATATAATTTGAAATTAATTATTTTTGTTAATAAAATATATATTAAAGCTTTAATTTACTTAAAATATTATAATAAATAAAAAAATTATAACTTATTATATTTATGTTAATTAATGATGTTGATGTTTTAAACCATAAATAATAAGAACAGATATAAAAAGAATACAGTTGAGTAAATAAAAAATAAATAATACGTACGGTATAAAATAATAAGAAATTGATTGTATAATAAATTATTTAATTGAATGAATTATATAATTTATATAAAATATATTTATAATCAATAAATTGAAATATCATAATGCTAAAAAATATTAGTGTATATGGCTTAAATACTATGAGTTAACAAAAAATAATAATAAAATAGTACAATAAAAAAGATAAAGTAAATAGAAATACTGCATAACATATCAAAACTTTACACTAAACCCTCAATTGATATTTATCTATTTTAACATATATTACTTTAGAATTAACCTAAAAATATTGATCAATAAGATAATATATTCTCGTAATAATAAACATACAATAAAAATAATCTTATTTTTATCATGTCCTATATCCTAAATAATTTTATATTTTAAAAATATCTGAAAATAATTTTTACCTAAATCGTATATTTTATTTTAAGACACTTTTCTTTATCCTCTTTGTTTTTCTTTTAAAATCACAAACCATCATAGATCATATAAATTTGTACAAATTTTTTCTAAATCCTAGATAATCATTTCACATCATAAATCATAATAATCAACATGAAATAAAAATTATAATATAAATACAGAAATTATAAAATACTAACCAGTAAAAATGATAAATTATCACAGATCATATAAATTTGTACAAATTTTTTCTAAATCTTAGATCATCATTTCACATTATAAATCATAATAATTAACATAAAATAAAAATTATAATATAAATACAAAAATTATACAAATACTAACCAGTAAAAATTATAAACTATCACAGATCACATAAATTTGTACAAATTTTTTCTAAATCCTAGATCATCATTTCACATCATAAATCATAATAATTAATATAAAATAAAAATTATAATATACATACAGAAATTATAAAAATACTAACCAATAAAAATTATAAACTATCACATATCATATAAATTTGTATAAATTTTTTCTAAATCCTTGATCATCATTTCATATCATAAATCATAATAATCAACATAAAATAAAAATTATAATATAAATATAAAAATTATCAAAATATTAACCAGTAAAAATTATAAATTATCAAAGATCATATAAATTTGTATAAATTTTTCTTAAATCCTAGATCATCATTTCACATCATAAATCATAATAATTAACATAAAATAAAAAATATAACATAAATACAGAAATTATAAAAATACTAACCAAGGAAGAGTTGAAAGAAGATCAGATTTACTCTAAAGAAGAAAATGCTTCCGAATGAAATGCACAAAAGTAAGAACAGATGACGATTTGTAAATGAAAGAATATAAAATACTGCGAATGACTTCAAAGATAGAAGGAAAGAGGAACTGCGAAGAGTGGTTACGAGGTTTATGAAGAAAGAAGGGAAGAAGAGTGGTTGCGAGGGTTTGGAGTGTGGAGGGGGTGAGGCCGGGTGGGGTAATTTATAGAGGGGAGGAGGCGCCATTTCATGAGGCGCCTCCCAGAATTTGAAATTCAAAATGGCGCCTCTAAGCGCCTCCCACTGGAGGGCGCCTTTTCAAATGGCACCTCCAAATGGAGGGCGCCACTTTGAATGGTGCCTCCAAGGATGGGGGCACCTCTTCAAATACCACCTCCAAAGGGAGGGTGCCACTCTGAATGGCGCCTCCAAGCCTTTACGGACGCTATTTTGAATGGCGCCCTGCGTATTTTGGTAATTACTTTCTGAACCACGGTAAAATGAAAAAATGTTTATAAATTAATCATAATCCAGTATTTTTGCCTTAAAAAAATTGCTATTCAATTTCATTAATAGGCTTAGTTAGAGCCTAAAAATTCATGGGCATTATTCCATGAGGTATTGTTAACAAAATCAAGGCATACTTAAATAATTTAAATTTATAAGGATATTTTTAAAGAGGATGGTTTACAAGTGAAATAACTCATCTTATAATATGATTTAATTTTTGCTCAATTAGCAGCTTAAGCCTACAATTTTGACATTAAAACAACAATGCATTAGTATATAATAAATAAATTAAGATTCTATATGACAAATACAAATATTTTCATTTTTGTTATTAAAAGCTATTGCTTTAATGATAAAATATACAAGTTGTCATTAAATTTTGATGACATAATGGTTTAATAACAACAAAATAATTCTATTACTAAATTTAGTGTTAATATTTTTACTTTTCACTAAATGTTTTCATAAAAATCATATTTTAATTAGTAAAGGGTGATATGATTAAAGATGTGATTTAAGATAACTTCTTCAAGTTGAATGTTAATCTTTTCTATTACTTCTTGAAAAAAATATGCACATGATCAATTTTATCTTACATTTTGTAGTACTTATATAATTAGTTATTACAAGGCTTTTGGCGAGGGAATGTGCTAGCTTTGTTGATGGTTGTGCCATATAGAACAATACAATTCATTCTTTTTCAAAAATTATAAGCTTTAGTCACTACTAATTCTTATCTAATTGTCTAATTGTATTAAATTTTTATTTTTATTAGATATTTAGTTAGCTTCATGAGTAATGTGAAATTGTTGTCCAAGTATTTTATTGAGAAACAATTATTAAGTTGTCTCATATTTATTAATTATGTTTTAAAATATAGTTTCACAAACTCGACAGGTTCAAAAAAAGGCATGTGAGGGAAAGAAATTTTCTCTGATTAATAAGTTCATACATCATTTGTGTATAGGAGAAAATCAAAAGAACATATCCCTTCGAGTTCTATTTAATTTTCTATAATTTCCTCATAAATATTTTGTTAATGGGGGCTTAGAACATATCCCTTTAAATGTTGTTGGGGGCTTAGCTAGATATGTAGCGAAAGTGAGGTCATATCTCTTTGACTTAGAACAATAGCTTCTCATGGTACACCTAAAGTAAAAACATTATTTATCCTATAATATAATAATTTTTCATGAACTTGTATCAATCTAACTAGTCCTTTTACCAAAATATGTTGCCTTTTAAAGCAATGTTACAACCTCATAAAAAGCATTTTACAATTGTTTACACTTGCTAAAAAGATTAGAAATCTTTTAATATTGTTTCGCCAATTGTATTCTATTTATTGGTTGATTATGGGGATATTTATTGAATTCGATAAAATTTCTTATTGAGACTTTTATGTTATTTACTTTTAATATCGTTCCATTTTTGGTTTTCATAGAATACTAAAAATGCTTTTGGAGCCATTTTTTTATAATATCATTTCAATTAGTTTGCCTAATTTTATTTTTCATTTATGGGATGTCATTCTGAAAATTATAATAACCTCTGTTTTTGAATTTTGTTTTAGGTTCTTTATCAGAATTTATTCTAACATATTTCATTACTATTTAAACTCTTGGTTTTTAGACAATTAAAAAAAAAACGAAGAAAAAGAAGATATGGCAGCAGTTCTATTCTTCGTATTATGGCCATTCTAACCACCATTGATATCATGGCAGCATTTCCTGTAATCTCCCAAAAAACGAGTTGCTAGCAGGGAAATAATGGCAGTTATGACCGACCATTGGAATTCGCAGTTTCCATGCCTTATGTCTATTGTTAAATTTAAAAATGTTATGATAGTAAAACTACTGCTACGTTAATTTTTTTTTGAATGGAGGTGGCTATGAATCGCCTCCATATTCTTTAGTTTATTTTTTTTGAAAAAAATTTGGATAGAAGCCCCACAAAAAATCCAAGAGCTTGATTATGGGCATTATCCCGTTTAGGACCCTTGCCTCTTTCAAAATGCCTTGAGCCAGACAGCCTACCACATTTACTGGCAAGAAACATTCAAATTAAAAACCATTACAAAAGTTGTAACTAACCCAGAGAACATCACTACCTGTAATAGTTCTCTTACTGCACCTCAGTAAAATAAGCCTTAATTTTTATTTACAAATTAAAAAAACAAATTAATTGATGGGATCATGTTTGAATCATATATTTGACTAATATTACAAAAGGAAAAATAATATGAGAATATATCAGCTTTTGATAAAAAAAATTTAAATCTTAAGAGCTGGCATCAACCAAGGCTATGGTGCAAGTTACAATACCTTAAGGGAAGTCTGCATTCTGAAACCTAGGACACGTGGAAGGATATTAATTTGCCACGTGTCAGAGCTTAGATTAGAAGTCATTTTAAAATTTTGCTACTTAATTTGGGAAAAATGGTAGAATAAGCCCAATTTCAAGGGGTAAAGAGTGACAAGGCCTCAATTTTTTCTAGTTCAACTCCCTTTCAACAATCTAGCCATTTTGCAAATCAAATCAAAATGTTCCAATACTGAAGAGGGCGTTAGGAAATATCTATTCAAGGGTTGCCATTCAAATGATGATAATGGCTAGAATTTAAGTGGTCGTGAGGTTTTGAGCTATAGTTATTTCGTGAGTTGCTATTGGTATCAAAAAATTTAGATTTTCTCTTGATAACTTATAGTAAGTCCTTTCTTCATTTTCCATATTTGGGTTTCATTATTACTTTTTTGAAATTGGTAGGAGAAATGATATATCATGATTTTCCAAACTTAACATAGGAGAAGATGAATAAATTTGTAATTGTTGCGATGTAGATGGTGAAACCTAAAAATTCATGAAAAAAATGTAGTTGTTATGAAATTTGGTATCTTGAACTTTGAAAGTTGATCCCATTATTCTACTACATGGAGACATTAACAACTAATCAATCATTTCTCATTGCTTAGGTCATAAAACTTAAAGTTTAATGGTTTATAAAATTTTTTTTATACCATTGATAACATTAGCTTTATATTATTCATCACCATATAAAGGTCTTTTTACTTGGTCATGTGGCCAATGATTTTCAAAATTGATCGTTAACCTATTTGTATGACTGTTGTTGGTTAAAAAATTAAACCATTGGTAATGAACTCGATAATTATTATTCCTGGGAGAAGGTAGGGGGATAAATTATACTTAATTTTAAATTTTATTCTTATTACATTCACCTTTAATGTTTTGTTTTCCTTATAATGTAATGGGTAGGTGACTATTGATAAAAATTTATGAAGTACATATTGTGCCATTGAAGTGATTAACCATAAACATAGCGAGGAGGACTTAATCCTAAAAAAAAATAATAATAAATTAGATCTTGTGCTGATTGGGAAAAGAAAAAGAAATGCCAATGGAAGGCCTGAAACTTTATTTATTAGAAAAGTTTTTGAATTTGCTTTCATATGTGGAAACGTTGGAAGTTATATTTGAAATTATACCTAAATGATTTTCACCAGGCTCAAAAAAAGACATTGAAGTGTAGGAGCCCTATATTTCTTTGCAGAACCTTGTATGTCAGATAATTTCTATAACGAAATGGCAAGGTCTTTCATACCTTGGGTTGAAATTCAGGGCATGTACTTACTGACAAATGAAATATTGACAAGTGGCAGAACTGATACTTAAAAAGTTAAGCTTTCAAAATGTGGTTCAAGTGTTTTTATTTTCTAGTAAAAAATGATATTTGTAAAATGACCTAATCTTTTTTTTTTCTTTTTCTTTTCAAAGATTGGATTAGTGGCTATTTAATATATGGATCGTATAAAATACGTTGAGTCAAAATTATGAGATAGCCTAGAAGTTACTAGATGGTTCAAAATATATGGATGCCGTGGACGGAGGGAATATATAATTATTGCAAAATGACTTCAATGCTTCAGCTTTATGTATTATCACTGATAGTTTTTAAATCTTTTCATTGATAATAATTATAATAATTATATATTTTTACGTCATCATCGTTATATTTTTTCAAAAGTTTTAAATTGTTACATTTTATAATAATTTTATCACAAAAAAATTACAAATTTTTCATCTTGTACTTTTAATTAATGGAGTTATATTTTTTTCACATTTGTAATATATAAATTCAGCATCACATATAATATTTTAATAAAAAATTACAATGAGTAGAAAAGTTTTGATAAAAATTATAAATTTATTAAAATATGTAAAATAAGAAAAGAGTACACAAAATAGAATCCCAAAAAATTTCTAATTTAAAATACTAAAAAATCATGTTTGTTTAGTATGACAATAAAATAATTATGAACATAACTAGTTTAGCTTTCATGTAATTTATGAAAAAAATATTCTATAAATTTTTATATTTATTATTTTATATTGTATTTAATATATTATCATTATGATTTAGTATGCATGTCATTAAAAAACATAAAAAATTGATTTTAAAACTTAAAATTAGCGTACACTATTTATGAATAGTTAAAGATAATATATTCAACAAAATTAAGTAAACTTAATATTTATGAATCACCGTACATTAAATAATTTATATCCTTCAATGACCAAATGATATTTTAATTTATCTATAAAATATTAGATAATATATTAATTTTAAAAGAATAAATAATCAATTGCATATGCTTTTAATAGAATTTGTAAATATATATCACATTTTATATTGTTGAATTCAATTAGATATATAATGTTATGTTATTAATATTATCATTTTTTTAACATTTCTTTTGATGGAGGTACCAAAACATTTAACTAAATCATTAATCAATGATCAAAATAATATTCATATTCTTTGAAGAACAAAATTAATACAAAAATAATCTATTAGATATTTAAAAAAGTTTACTCTCTCTGTCTTTGTCTCTGTCTATCTCTCTATCTCTATATATATAAAAGCATGTATGAAACATACTAATTTTAAAATGAAGAAATTAATTTCATTGTTATGATAACTAAATTAATTTTGACAATTTTTTAATATATCATGTATATTAATGAACGTGAATTAAAACTTAGCAATTGGAATAATTAAGCAAATTTTAAAATATTATTAGAGTGATATAAATAGTTAAATTTTTACAATTATAAATTAAACATCATAAGTTATTTGAAAAATAATTATTTCAAAAATAAATATAATTTATAATTTTTCTTGGAGACCAAATTAATTTCACCACATCACCCAAAGCATGGTGCCTATACTTTCCATTTAAGGCATGGTAGACATGGCCTAATGAAATAGTAACAATTTCCATAGCAACATGTAAACCAGGCTTTCGTATAATGCATTAGGATGCACCATCTCAATGTTTAGTCCTTGGAGGTATTGACTAATTATATTAATAATGAATGATGAGTAAAGTAATTTAAAATAGAGGATGGATGTAAAACTTATACGCTATGGAGCTACTTTGAGAATGGATTACTTTGCAAATTGTGGCAAATAATTTAGAGTTATAGGTTTTATAAGTAAATAGAGTGATGGTTCTTCATTAATGATAAGTTTGTTTTAGTGTACAATCAATAAAACAGGACCACTTTTCCAACCTCATACAATACCAAGTTAGTATTGGTTTTCACACTATAATGGCATTGTGGAATGTCCTTGGACTTAATAAATGATGTTAGAAGGGTTTGTTACACTCCA
The DNA here is from genome assembly GCA_020226215.1 of Sindora glabra. NCBI lineage: Eukaryota > Viridiplantae > Streptophyta > Magnoliopsida > Fabales > Fabaceae > Sindora > Sindora glabra. The sequence continues at coordinate 22,924,816 of CM035231.1, read as the reverse complement.
AAACTTGAAATTTTATAAAAGATGCTATATGCAAAATTGTTAATCCTTTTTTCTTTTTTATGCTTTTCAAACTTGTTTATGTTAAATTTTTTGTCACACCTTTCCTAACACTTTATTTTGACATCCTTTGTAAGTGGATTATGGATGTTGATTACATTGAATTGGATGACATAAGCGACAATGGACAATTTGAAGGGAAGCTACATGGTAGGTCGAAAGGCATGAGTAGTAGAAGGGGCAAGAATAAGAATGGATGCTCCAATAGAGATGAAGGGAATGGAAAAACCAATCTGATTAATAGTGATATAATGTAATTGGAGTTTGAGAATTACTGAGGGAGGGTGATGTTAGTTTAAGAGGGTACATGTATATGTGTTTGGTCTTTGAGCTTTGTCATAAGTTATGTCTATCTTTAGTCATCCATTGGTTAGAAGTTTGATTAATAATTAAAACTATACCTACTTTAAAAGATTTTTTTTAAGTACCTTCTAGAGGTAGCAATTAATCTTCTAAACTGGTGTAACAAACTTGATCCTAATTATGATTTACTATACTCCATCTTTCTTTTAGTTTTAGTGCAATGTTTTACTTTTTCCAAGCAAATTTAATAGTGATACTGATATTCTTATATATATTATGTTGTCATAATATTATACATATCTTTCTATCAAGCTCACTAGAAGTTATTAGTGCCAACAAAATATCAAACTCAAATGCATAAAAATCTAGTAGTTTTTTCCCCTTAAGCCATCACATCTAACTTATTTTAGCACACATCAAAGAAAAGTATCCTAATAGAATTAGGAATACTAATAAGATTTACTTTCTGTTGTGTGCAACTTTCGTTAAAATTTCATATCTTGCTTAAAAATGTGGTTGTCCATTGGTATAGGCGATTGTAATTGTTGAAAAGGTAAAAAAGAGTGATATTCTTGAAATTGATAAAAAGAATTTAGTTTCTTTCATTTTTGTTAACTTTAAATCTTTAGCAGTATTCATGAACCATACTTTTACTTTATCTATTGTTAGTTGTTTCCATTTATGGTTTAATACTTCAAACTTATCATATATTACTTGGTAAAATTTTAAATATAAAAATGTTTTTACATGTACATTCAAGAATATTGATACACATATTGACTGATTATTGATTTCTAACACTTCTTAGTGGATTTAAATGGCCATGTTGAATTGTTGACTTTTGTTAGTGAGTGTTATTGTTAACAATTTAAGGTGTATGTCATTAAAATCCTATGTTCCTTAAGTTTTCAGATGGCATTGGTTTAAAATATTTTAATACCCTCTCTCTTGAAGGTTGTTGTCAAATGTATCCTATAAATGCATACTTCTCTTGGAAGTTTAACTTTTTTGTGCCTTATAGATAATTATCCATCAAAGAAATTGAATTTTGTTCATCTCTATGTTGTATAATTATAAAACTACTTTATTTTACATTTTACATTTTATATTTACTTATATACCTACAACATATTCTTGTCCTAGATGAAGTTATATGCTTAAAGTTGCTACATTCCACTAGCTATTATTGTATAACCTTATGGAATTTTAATTGATCATTTGCAAACACATTTTTTTTTTTAAAAATAAAGGCCTAAGATCAAAATGGGAAACTTATGGAAAATTGCATGTTTATTGTGCTTTACTTTTTCCTATGGTTATCATAGATTCATTGAATTCTTCTTCTACATATTGACAATTGTCTAATTAGATGAATATAAGGATCTGGTTCTTGCTAATTTGACTATTGGCCAGTTTGTGTATATGGTGTGAAAGAGAATCAAGCTAAGTGTTGAATGCTAAAAAGGCTATATTCATTTTTGTTAAGAATATTCTACCATCTAATATTGAGTCACATTCTATCTTTATTATCTAATTGGTGGTTTTTTGTTTAGTTAATTCTATGAACTGAGATTGGTTCTGTTGATTTAACCACCATTATGTCTACAATTTATAGAGAAAACAAGGAAGAGGATATGGGGAAAACACATTTAGGTTGATTTGAAAGATCTATAAGTTATAACCAAGTGAATACAAGTTTCAAAAATAATAAATTTATGTAAGATTTTATATTAACATAGTTCTAAATCCTTTTATTTGAAACATTTCTAAATAAATTTTATAATCTGTTTGATGGTTGTCTCGATGGATTCTTCTATTTATTTTAAAAATTATTATTGAACTCTTGTTGTGAGATGTTTGATTTCATAAAATTTAATTCCTGTTAAGTCAATTTTTTTTTGTATTTCATCCAAAAATAGAGGATTGAAATTGGAAGGCATTAAATGATAACAAAAATTATTAGTAGGATTTTCAGGCATCTATTAATTATAAGCATTAAAGTAATAAACTACCCAATTTAACAAAAGGCACTGGTTTAGAGCATGAGATATAAATTTAATTTCTTTGTAAACAAGTAATTATTAAAAATTATAATACCTAATAATGTAAATGCACTATGTGTGAGAATATGTGATAAAAAGAAAACCTAAGTTCAAAATCACTAAAGCAAGCTTTTATTCCCACATTATTACATTGTAAGGGGAGTTGAGACTATTATGACTAAATTTTTCACTTGGAGAAAATCCTTTTCTGATGCTAATTCTTAACCCATTTGAGACCAATAAAGGAAACACTCTTAACCTTGTATAATAAAAATTTGGAACTTTTACAAAAGCCTTAAAATAGGTGCAAGAGGACCATTATTTTTCCCTACATAAAATGCAAGATCATGACATAAGACAATATTTAGAGAAAAAAGCAATCAGAGATACTAAAAGGAATAAGCATTCAACATAAGGAGTTGTTAAGAGGGTTTAAATTAATTGGAGAAACATATCTCCAACTATTGTGAGAAAAAAATGACAAATATATGCATCAAAATATTTAATTGAATGCATAATTATGATACTGTAAGAGTAAAATCATGAATGCCCGTACCATCACGCATTATGAAATGATAAGTTACAAATAAAAAAGGCAAAAGTTTTATTCTCAAACAAGTAACATAATACACCATGGAAGGTAAAAAAATTATTGTCAGTATCATTTAAATCAACCTTTGTTAGTATTATTTTGCAAGTTACAAAGAGAATAATTTACTATTTGCTTTAATATGAAGAAAAAACTAACTATTTAGACAAATTTATAGTAGATAAGATATACCATAGTAGTAGTAAAAATATGAGCATTAGGAGGATAAGCATGAATGTCACTAGCCATATTGCAAATAACATCATATTGCCCTAAATTCGATGGCTAGCATAAGTACTAAAATCAATTATCTCATCTAAAATATAGTAAAATTATCCTGTATGAGTGGATGTAGGTTAGATGAATATAGCAACCAATCAATATGCAAATGCATTTATAATATTAAATGAACAAAATTATCCTTTATGAGTGGATGCAGGTTAAATGAAAATAATTATATAGATTAGTGTAATTATACAATTAAACAATAGGAAAGTGCATTTTTCTAACTAAGTCGGCCAAATCCATTGAGTTATCAAGTCTACCTGCAATTTTAGTATTTCCTTAATATATAAGTTAGAACATAAGAACTATATATTGTCATATAATACTTATATTATTTAACAATAAGTCAATAACATAAGTTTCATTATTCACCTTAGGCACACTTTTTCTTTCATCACTGCCTTTCTTTTTTTTTTTTTCTGATTCAATTGTATATTCAATTCTTATTATTAGTTATAACATTCTATACATATTTCAAAATGAGTGCTAGGAATCTTGTAAAAGTCAAGGTAGATCATCATGGTGAAAAATCCTGTTCAAGAATAGAAGAGATTGCCAAAAGAAAATTTTATTTGCTATCTACTTTAGGTTGAACACTGTTAAGAAAAATTTATAAAGCCATAACTTGAATTGAGGTAAGTGATATCTATTTATAATAAAATATAAGGTTAGAAGATATAAGCCTACAGCCTATATGTCTTAGCTTATAAGAGATTAATATACTTTATTTACTAACACTCTCCGTCAAGGTAGAGCATAAATATCAAACATGTCCTACTTATTATAAATATCATCCATTTGTTTTCTAGGAAGAGCCTTAATAAACAAATCAACAAGTTATTCTTTAGTTCTTATATGTTTAAGATCTATAACACCTTCCTAAAGTTTTTACCTAACAAAGTGATAATCAACCTCTACATAGTTGGTCCATTTATGAAATACTAGATTTATGACAATACGAGTGGCAACTCAATTATCACACTATAGTTGCATGATTTTAGATGAAGTGATCCTAAGTTCACTAAGAAGATAAGAAAGCCACATAAGTTCAATAGTAACATGAGCCATGACTTTATATTCATACTTTATACTAGATTAAGATACTACTGCTTGTTTCTTACTTTTCCAAGATACAACATTTTTACCAACAAACACATAATATCTTGAAGTATACTTTTTATTCATAGGATATCTTGCCCAATCAACATTAGAAAAACATTCAATTCTATAATGACCATCATTTTGATATAATATTCCATGCCTAGGTTCCTTTTTCCAATATTTTGAGATATGTATAATTGCATCTTTATAAGTGGTTTTCATAGAATTCATAACTTAACTTACTACACTTACTGGAAAATTAATATTAGGTCTTGTAATAGTGAAATAGTTCAGTTTGCTCACTAACCTTTTATAATGTTTTGGATCTTCTAGTAATTCTCCTTCTTCTAATCTAAGTTTAACATTTGGAATTATAGGAACGTCACATGGTTTTAAACTAAGTAAATCAATTTCCTTCAAAAGATCAATAATATATTTCCTTTATGAAATAAAAATTTCTTTCTAACTTTAAATGATTTAAACACCTAGGAAATACTGAAGTAGTCCTAAGTCCTTAGTCTAAAACTTTGATTGAAGTAAGTTCTTTAATTTTGAAATTCCCACCCGATCACTAAGAATAATCATAATGTCATCAACATAAATAGTAAAAAGAATTTACCCAGATTTAGAATGCTTGGAACATAAAATGATTATGATCACTCTTCTTCATATCAAACTTTGTTATAATATCACTAAATCTACTAAACCATGCTCAAGGTGATTGCTTTAAACCATACAAAGACTTTCTTAGTTGACACACATTTTCTTTCTTCCTTTGAGCAACATAGCCAATAGGTTACTTTATATAGATTTTTTCATGTAAATCATAATGAAAAAATATATTTTTAACATCAAGTTAGTGAAAAGGCTAGTACTAAGAGGTAGCCAGAGAAAGAAATAGGTGAACAGATGTTATTTTAGCAATAAGAGAAAAAGTCTTTAAATAATTGATACCATAAGTTTGTGCATAATCCTTATCCACCAATCAAGCTTTCAATCAAGCAATAGAACCATTTAGGTTAACTTTCAATCAATACCATAATGTTAAAATGAGTACATGCAAACCAAGATAATGGCATATATTGTCTAACTTAGGATAGGTTTTCTTTATATGACCTAGTTCCTTAAAACAAAAACAAATATCACTATTAGGTGGATTATGATCTTTGCCTCTACCAAAGAGGTAAATGAGGAAGCTAATGGCAACTCTTAGGCTACTTGAAGAATATGAGAAAAAAATACATTGTCATGTTAACTGCTTAGAGTTAGATAAAATTTGCTAATGAATAGGATTGAGCTTAGTAGATAAATTCATAAGATAACAAAGCTGATTTCTCTCATTGACTACGTATTGCATTAAAGTCTACAATAATGGCAAGGAGATTGCCCTATTATTGATAAATATTGTTCCATTTCGTATAAATCTGAGACATAATTTTTTCTTGCATATTTTATTGAAACAAAGTTACATATAAGTCGTAAATGTGACTTAAATTATCTTTACTTAAAAAAAAGATTGAAGGAATTCCATAACTCTTTAACAATCTTTTAATGTACATAATTATTTTCTTTATCCTTCTCCAAAGCTTTGCTTATCAGAATAAATAATCATCAATCCTCATTAATCCATTGAATTTTTATATTGTCAATAGGTAGATCACTAGTTGGTGATCAAATTTGCCAACACCTTCAAAGAAATACTCAATAAATTTTTTCCACACAAGATATTCATATCCATTAACACTAGGTTTTTCATTAGTGATTTTCGTAGTAGTAGGAATTAAGTTAGAGAATAAGGATTTGAAATCATTATTTTGTGTATTTTTTTCACCAAAATTAGGATTTATTTGTTTTTATCATGATAACAATAATTTAACTAGACAACAACATCAACAAAAGTAAATAAATTAGAAAATCATAACTAGAATACTTGAATTACCTATTTAATCACACAAAGAAATGCAACTCATAAAGATGAGGCTATAGGATGAGGTGTAACATTGAAGGGTTCTTCACACACTGGCAAGAAGTTCTACACATAATGCTTATGTATGGTTTGATAATGAGTGCTTGTTGCTCATGTGCTGCCTAGAGGTGTTTACTGATTGTTGATCTTCACTCCAAACTGCCCATATCTAAAAAAAAACTACCTATCATTCGTCAACTACTTCAAACAGATACACTAAGACTATTTGTTATGTAATTAACAATCCTATGCATAGTAACAGCAACTATAGAGACTTGGGTTCATTGATTTTTCTTCTAAATATGTGACTATAAGTTGCTACCAAATTTTCTATGACTTAATCACACATAAAAAAAAAGAAGGAAAGAGGGTGGGAAGGGAAAAAAGTTATTTAATAGCTTTAAGGATATGTTTAGGTTTTGGAGTTTTGTTTCGGCTCTAGATACCATGTTAGAAAAAATTTGTGAGACCATAACCTCAATTAAGGTAGGTGATGTGTGATGTTTATTTATAACAAAATATAAGATTACAAGATATAAGCCGATAGTCCATGTGTCTTAATTTATAACAAACTAATATAATTTATTTACTAATGAACATAAAATCCTTTGTAGTCTACATCCATGATGTTTCAAGCAAATCCATAATGCATCATTGTACTAGAAAAAAATTTTAAACATGTATAAAAAAATTGAAGTAAAACAAATCCAAAGAAATATTCATTCATGATTATATTCTTTCAAGAAGGTGCAACTTTCATTAATTCTTATAATCTAGCCTTTATATATATTTTATTAAAAGTAGATTGACAAGCAATGCTTATATTGAGAATACCAATTTCATTTGACAATAAAAATAAGATTTGAAATTAGCTTAAGATGAGATCTCTAAAACTAAAATCATGTCAATTGTTCTTTTCCTGCTTCTTGAATTTCAACACCTAACCAATCTAATTAATATAAATCATATCAAATAATCAGCACATAACATCAATAAATGAAGTAATCAACAAAGGTAATGATGAACATTCATAGTTGGGAGCTATGCATTGATCTAATAATGCTACAAATTTATATCTTACAATTAATTAAAAGTTTTATGAAGGGAGGAGCCTTTTTTATTTTTTACACATATTAGGTTGCAAGAAAATTTTTTCTCACCCAACAGGGTCCTATCTTTTTCTTTTAAGTTTTTGGTTATAATTATGATAATATAATAATAATAATAATAATCATGTATCATGGATATTTGAGTTTTAACTTTAATTATTTTATGATTCAAGAATTGTTTCTCTATCTTTTATTTATTTCATTTCATGTTTTTCTATTTTTCATGTCCATTTTTACTACTTATAATTTATATATTAATATCACTAAATAGTATAAATGTAATATTATGTATTTTATATTTAAATTTTATAAATATATCAACTAAAATTTTTTCAAGGCTTCATATTTCATATACTATATATCATATTTTTTTACTTATATTATTTATAACACAAAACTATTTAGTAATATAAATTTATTATAGTATAATTTTCTTTTATGATAAAAATATTTTAAACAAGTTAAAAATTTTAATCAATAGAATTAATTTATTTTACTATATATTGCATTTAACTCTTATTGTTTATTAGCTCATACATTTTCTCTCTTCTTTTTATTTGCTTTTTTTAAATTTTTTATGTCGATTTATATTACTTTTAAATTAGATATTTATATCATTAAGTAATGTAGATATAATACTATATATTTTATTTTTAAATTTCATAAATATTTTAAATAAATTAAAATTTTGGTATAAAAATTACCGTGAATTGAATGAATTAATTGTATATTATATTTGTATTAACAATATTTGAATATTAAAATCAAATATATGTATTCAGATTTTGTTAGCTTTTCTATATTAATTTCCAAATATTATATGTGAAAATAAATATATATGTTAATTGGAAGAATTTCAAAAATATTTAATATTTTATTTATTTTGTCTACTTCATTGTATACTTTTTTTATCCATTTTTATTCACTTATAATATTTAAAGCTTAGACACTAAGATTTTAGAGTAGTATAGATATATTAGAATTTTTTAAATAAGTTAAGAATTTTAAGAGTTTTATGTAATTAATTAATTTATTATATATCCTATTTTTGTTATTACTTTATACCTTGTGTATTATTTCTCATCTTTTTATTTTCTCTACTATATGTTTTTCTCCTTTTTATATATGCATTCATATTATTTATAATTTAAATACTAATATTACTAAATGATATAAATATAATATAATATATTTTATTTTTAATTTATTTAAATATTTTAAATAAATTAAAACTTTAGAATAAAAATTATTAATAAAATTAATTATTTGCATATTTTATTTTAAAAATAATATTCAAGGAATTTTTAAATTTTATTTATTAAAATTTTCGTATTTTTCTTTGTAATAATTTTCAAGCATTATATTTTAAATTAAAAAATACTTCAATTAAAATTTTATCAAAATTTTACAACCACACAATATTTTTTCTCATTTCATTTACTTCATTATATATTTTTATTTTTTTATGTTCACTCTTATATATTTTATTTTTAATATTTTAATTTAGTCTATTATATATATATATATATATATATATATATATATATATATATATATATATATATATATATTTATGTTTACTAATATCATTCATAGTTTAAATATTAATATCACTAAATAGTATAAATATAAAGTGGTATATTTTATTTTTATTAAAATTTTTTTTAAATAAGTTAAGATTATAAAAAGCATTAATTGAATTAATTATTTACACATCCAATTTTTAATAAAAATATTTAAAAATTTAATTTAATTTAATTTAATTTATTTCTTTAAATTTTATCAGTATCTTGATATCAAATTTTAAGTATTATATTTCAAATTAGATACACATTAATGACATTTAATCTATACTTTAAATTTAAGTATTATTTCTTTTTATTAATTGCATTGTATAGTATATTTAATTTAGAATGACTTGTGTAAAAATTTATTTAAAGATAGAGTAATATCTGGCAATTTTTGCTTTGAGGTCAAAGTTATTTATTAAAATACATAATGTAGAGAGTAATAAGAATGATTGAAAAATTTTAGTTAATTAGTGATGACATTTATATTTATTTTGTTAGACATGTACTACTCTTTACATTGCCAATAAGAAAGTTATTTACATTTTTTAGGAGAAGCCTTTTTTAGTCAAATTCATCTTTGATTATAATTTGTAAATGTTTTTATTATAAAAATATATTAAATAATTAAAATTTTTAATATAAAATGTATAAATTAAATGAGTCAATTAATTGCTCTATTTCTAATAAAAATATCTTAAAATTAATCTTAAATTGATTTATTTAAATTTTTAATATTTTCTTCATATATATGTTGTCTTTCTTCATTTGTTGGAAAGAATGTCTCTGAATCAAATTCTTTTTCAAATATATTTTCAAGTATTTTTATTATAAAAATATTTTTAATAAGTAAAAATTATTTTATTATTTTATTTTTTAAGGAGAAAGTTGAGTTTATCAATGTAAAAATGTTAAGAAATTATAGAATAAATTAATAAAATTTACTTATTAAAATATTTTATATAATTTATTACTTTTAAATTTAAATTTTTTACTTGGATGTAAAATTTTAAAAAATATATATTAAACTAGATCAATATAAAAATACTTAAGAAATAGTACTACTTTAATTGATTAAATGATGTTAGCATGTCTAAATCAATTTGATTTAGGATCTACTGTGAGTGGAAAGTTATTTATATGATTAGTGAGTACAAAGATGTTAGGTCATTAAAAAATAAATGTAAATAAATTTATAATAAAAAGTAAAAAAAATGGAAATTTTCTTACAATGCAATAATATGTGAGTAAATAGGTATAAAACTTATTCATATGTTAAAGTTCAATTAATTATAACTTAGGTAAAGTTATGAAGGTAAATAATAGATATTTGAATATATAAAATAAACCAATAACAATGATACATTTTAAACAAAATTCAAGAATTATGCAATTTATAATGAGAAAAATAAGTGCATGCAACTTTCTTTTCGTAGAAAAGATAAAAATATAATTATAACTTAGGTCTAACTATACTATTTTCATTCATTAATCTCAAAATAAAGTATTATTAATAATTTAATATCTTTTTCATAGTAAGAAATATTAGAATTACATTCAAAAACTCAATTGATATTGAGCTAAAAGACTAAATTGTGTTTTTAATATGGTATTAAAATTATATTTTTAAATAAAAATTATAATTTTTGTTATGAATATTATTATCAATGAATACTCATTTTTCATTCCCTTCCTATATTATTTTTATGTATTAAATATAATTATGAAAATATTTTTTTAGTCTATTATCATTCACTTTCCTATTTAATGGTGCTAAATATGACACAAATATTTTTTCTTTTATCATTAATTTTTAAACATTATATGAATATTATCTATAATAATATTTAAAATAATAAAAAGTATATATAATTTATATTTTTTGTATATTTTATTATTTTTTTAAATTAATAACATATTTTATTATGTAATTAAATTATTATGTTTTAAATTTTTATTGTTATTTTATTGCACGGGCTTAATTTACTAGTATCATAGAATCCAGAGCTCTAGAGGCAAGCATCGCCACAAGTACAAATTTCTCGTGTTCAATATTTAACATCAACACCTTTGCAATTTCAAAAGATTTCTATCATGACAAATTTAGATATATTTAACGAAAATAAAATGAGAAAGCATAAACTTAAAAGCCTTCCAGGTTAATGTCATACAAGCATACAAGTTTGTCATTTAAAACATAACTATGAAGCGACAAAGAAATCTCTTAATCATTTTATCTTTCAAAGTGCAAACACTGGCCGTGGATTGAAGTACACGAGCATCATTCATTATTTTTAATCAAAGTGGAGCACTACAGATGTGGTTCAGTTTCTCCTCATGTGATCCCCATGCTTTAGACGCAGCATAAGCATATATTAAATGCAAAGTTGTGAATTCTTTGGGCGTGTGTTAAAAATACTTTAGCAATGAGAGAGAAAACAATGAAAATGACCAGCATTCATATATCATGATCTTGTCACTAAAATTCAGAAAGATAAGTAAAACCTAAAAATAAGAGAAATAAAGAATGTACTCCTAATATTCATCACAAATAACATTTATTTTTTGAAATTTAGAACTAATTCCAATATAAATCCAGCAGCTAGAATTTGTTGAGATTCAGCACACAGTAACCACTGTAACCAATAAAATGACTCGTTTATTTGAGAAGTGGCTAAGCTTGATGCTTTGGCAAACATAGAATCATTACATATGGCATCCTATATCCTCACCATAAAATTATCAGTAGTCACGCTATACTTATACTTGCCAGCGCTCTTGTACCAGACCGTACGGGTGGCTTGTATAAAAAAAATAATAAAAATTATATGCACACACATGCTTGTATGCCTTGATAAGATTCCTGTAGTAGGAATTGTTGAAAATAGAACTAAGATGAAGAATATTTCAAAAGGACCATTGTTTTTATATAAAGTTTGTTAAATAGAAAAAAGTTATCTGGAAAGGTTGAAAATTTAATTTTGAATTTTAAATTATTTCCGTTAGAAATTTTATAACAGTCATATCAATATACTATTGAGGATACAAGCAGGAAGCAGCTTCAATCGACCGAAGCCAAACAGATGACTTCAAAGGCAAATTTAGTGGAGATAAAGCCTAACAAAAAAAGATACGATAATAAAAAGTTTGATTACAACCCTAAAGCCATTAACCCCAAGTTCAAAAAGCAAGTAATTTGTTATGTTTGTGGAAAGTCAGGTCATCATGTTGCACAATGCAAGAAAAGAGCCAGAAACAACAATCCTTCTAATCCAAGTGCAAACTTAATTCAAGGAGATGATATAATTGCAGCAGTGATTTCGTAAGCTCTTCTTGTGGCCAATGTGAAAGAATAGGTGGTAGACTTTAGGGCTACCAGACACATATGTGCAAATAGAGAAATGTTTACCTCCTATTTTTTTGTGGGGGATGGAGAAATATTTTTCTCACACTCACATCTAGCAAGACCTTAGCTTTGAAGGATGTCCTTCATGTACCTGACATAAGAGTAAATTTGATTTTTGTAGCTTTATTAGGAAAAGATGGGGTTAAAGTGTCATTTGAATCTAATAAGATTGTAATGACAAGAAACAATATTTTTATGGGCAAAGGTTATTGTAATCAAGGATTGTTTGTACTTAATGTTTCTAAATTTAATAAGAATGCATCATCTTCTACTTACTTGGTTGAATCTTTTGATATGTGGCATGCTAGATTAGGACATATTAGTATATCTTATCTTAAAAAAATGCAAAATCTTGGTTTAATTTCTAGCATAAGTGCTTCATGTTTAAATAAATGTGAAATTTGTGTAGAATCTAAATTAACTAAAAAATCTCACTATTCTGTATAAAGAGAAACCAAATTACTTAATTTAATTCATATTGATTTAGGTGGTTTAAAACAGACTATGACTCAAGGAGGAAAAAAATATTATATAACCTTTATCGATGATTTTTCGAGATACACCAAAGTGTATTTACTTAGGAATAAAGATGAAGTTTTTAATATGTTCATTTTATATAAGGATGAAGCAGAAAATTAATTAAACAAAAGAATTAAAAAAGTTAGATCAGATAGAGGAGGGGAATATACCTTATTTAATAATTTTTGTGAAAAAGAAGGAATAATTCATGAAATAACCCCACCATATTCTCCTGAATCTAATGGAGTAGCAGAAAGGAAAAATAAAACATTAAAAGAAATGATGAATGCCATGTTGATTAGCTCATCTGCTCCGGATAATCTTTGAGGAGAAGCTTTACTGTCAACTTATTACCTTCAAAATAGAATTCCTGATAAGAAAACTGGAAAGACACCATATGAATTATAGAAAGGTTATGCTCCAAATTTAAATTATTTAAAAGTGTGGGGTTGTCTTGCAAAATTTATGTTGCTTGACCCTAAGAAAAGGAAAATTGGGTCTAAAACTTCTAATTGTATGTTTCTTGGTTATGTTGAGCATAGTGTTACTTATAGATTTCTTGTTTTGCAAAGTGATGTGCTTAATCATAATACTATAGTAGAAATAATGGATGCTGAATTCTTTGAGCATATTTTTCCTCTAAAAATTAAAAATATTTCTCAAACAACAGAAAATGCTTCTTCTTCATTTGAACAAAATCATGTTGAAAACTTATCTAAAGGCTTAAGGAGAAGTAAAAGATAGAAAAGAAGTATCATTTGGAAATGATTTTTATACTTACATGGTACAAGATGTACCATCAACTTATTTTGAAGCAATCACATCACCTGATGCACCATTTTGGAAAGAAGCAATTAAATCTGAGATTGATTCTATCATTAAAAATAATACTTGGATCTTAGTTGATTTACCTTCAGGAAAAAAACCTATTGGTTGTAAATGGATTTTTAAAAGGAAATACAATCCTAATGGGACTATTGATAAATATAAAGCAAGGATAGTGGTTAAAGGATTTACACAAAAATAAAATATTGATTATTTTGATACTTTTTCACTGGTTGCTAGAATTTCTTCTATTTGAGTCTTAATTGCTTTAGCTTCTATTTACAAACTTTATATTCATCGAATGGATGTTAAAACTGCATTTTTAAATGGTGATTTAGAAGAAGAAATTTATATGGTGCAACTAGAAGGTTATAATATTCCTGGTCAACAAAATAAAGTTTATAAGCTTATTAAGTCTTTATATAGCTTGAAACAAGCTCCTAAACAATGGAATAAGAAATTTGACAAAGTTTTGATAAAAGATGGGTTTTTAGCTATTGAAGTTGATAGATGTGTCTATACAAAAGTTGTGAATAATGAATGTGTTATTATTTGTTTATATGTAGATGACTTGCTCATTTTTGGAAAAAGTATGAATGTTATGCTTGAAACAAAATAATTTCTTACTTCTGAATTTGATATGACAGACATGGGTGAGGCGAGTGTGATTTTGGGTGTTAAGATTATAAGGAAAAGTGATAGCATATTGCTATCACAAGAACATTATATTGAAAAAATTCTTAAAAAGTTTAATCATTTTGATGATAAACCTATAAGTACTCCTTATGATGCTAACACTCAATTAATGAAAAATAAAAGTGAACTTGTAGCTCAATCTGAATATGCACAGATTATTGGAAGTTTGTTGCATTTAATGAACTTCACCTGACCTGATATAGCATACGCTGTGTGCAGGTTGAGCAAATACACACACTATCCAAACAGTGATCATTGGTCTGCATTAGTTAAATTAATGAGATACTTGAAAGGTACCATGGACTATGGTATCTTGTATAGTAGATTTCCCACTGTACTTGAAAGGTACAGTGATGCTAACTGGATATCAGATTCAAACGAGACAAAATCCACTAGCGGGTATATATTTACTCTTGGTGGTGGTGTAGTAACCTGGAAGTCAGCTAGACAAACTACTATAGCTAGATCCACTATGGAGTCAGAGTTTATAACTCTAGAGTTAGTTGGCAATAAGGTTGAGTGGTTGAAAAACTTCTTAGCAAATATTCCTTTAGGGGTAAAGCCTACTACCATCAGTATCTATACACTGTGATTGCCAAGCAGCAATAGCCATTGTAAAGAACAAAATTTTTAAGGGAAAAGTAGACATATTCGATTAAGACATGATATGGTTAAGTAGCTGCTGAAAGATGATATTATATCAATAAATTTTGTGAGGTCAGAAGTAAATTTGGTAGATCCCCTAACTAAACCCTTAGGTAGAAAATTAATTTTTAAAACATTAAGGGGAATGGGACTTAAGCCAGTTCAAAATTAACAGTGATGGTAACCCAACCTTTGTGATTGGAGATCCCATGAAGAAGGTTCATATAGGTAATAACAAGTCACTACTAGTTCTGCTAGCACTTAACTCTACTCCTTTCTTATGGTGTGAGAAAAAGTGCTAGTATGCATTCACTGAGAGGATGAGCACAAAACTCTTAATGATTTCATAGTCCTTATGGGGTGGTGTATTAAATGCAGATGCACTTGATGAAATTACCTATATGAGTGTGGAGTGGGGCCACTCTTATGAGATTATGGCAAAATCTCTAAAGCACTCATGAAAACCAGGCACGTACATGTCCGATTAAAGTGCAAACAATGTAGACAACAAGAAATTGTAGGGGTATAAATTGATTAATAAGACCTCTAACATACAATAAGAGTTGTTAGTTCATAAAAGTAATAAGCTTCACTGATAGCTCTGTGTGTTAAGTTTTATTAGTATAAGTCTGGTTCATAGTCCAAAAGACACCAGATTTTAAAACATTTACATCCATGCTCGCAACCCAGATGTTCTTTCTTTTTTTTTTTTCCTTTTGAAATATGTGGGGAATTGTTGAAAGTAGAACTAAAAAGAAGAGTATTTCAAAAGGACCATTATTTTTATATAAAGTTTGTTAAATGGAAAAAAGTTAACTGGAAAGGTTGAAAATTTAATTTTGAATTTTAAATTATTTTCATTGGAGATTTTATAATAGCCATATCAATACAATTAATACTATTAATACAATTAATTTCTCATAAAAAACTTTTACTTTCTAATAACCACATCAATACCATTAATTACCTATAAATTGCTTTTACTCTCTAACGTTAAATTTTTGCTTTTCCTTTTTTAAATGGCCTAATGTGAAAAAGTAAAGAAATTTTTATGATTATTATATTATTCTTATTGCTGCCTGGGTTGACTAATTTTTCTTGTTGTTCTGTGCCCCTGTTCTATTACGGGAAGAATTTATTCTATCTTAGGAGGATATCCGTGTAAGCGGAATAATTCTCAAGGACAGTGTTATTAATGCGGCTCAGAATTTATAATCAAATAGAAGCTTGCCTATTATTCCGCTAACAGGAATAAAACCCCCCACCTTCAAATCAAATCATTACACGACTAAAGCAAGTCATTTCAACCCAAAGTTACTAACTCTGCAACATACTTAATCTAGCTTAAATAATTATTACTAGACATCTAATTTTTACTAAAAGAAGTTACAAAAGTGGTATCATACCTATTTTCATTTAAGAGATGACCTTATGTGCACACCATAGCTCGAAGCAAGACCATGGTGATGGCATTATCAGCAAAGGAAGAAGATGGTTACAGCAATAAAGAGAGGATGAAAAGAGGTAGTGATAGTGGACAAAAAGAAAGGAATGGATGAAATGGTTCAGTTGAGGTAAGCACTATTGAGGAGGGTGTTGAAAATTAATCTAAAAAAGTCTAAGGAATTGTTGAAAGACTTGGTAAAATTAGGTGCATGAATACAATGAAAATATCTCTAGTGTTTAATGTGCAAAATAAATAATCTCTATAAACTATTAGGAAAATGTGTTTAGAAAGTTGTATGAGATTAATATAGACAATGAAAGAAAAAATATTAGAACTCTTTGGATGTTTGTAGTTGGGTGTTAACTGACTTTCATTGCCTCTAAATAAGCTACAGTAATCCACCGAAAGGATGTAGGTAGAAGTTATCACTAATGCAAGTGTAAGCACACCATTAAGTAATAAAATATTAATGTATTATAAACTTTTCTCTCCTCTAACACTTTTCACTTATTGCAGCAATTTCATTCCAACACTTCATCCAAATATTAACCATGTGATTATTATTTTGTCCATTAGCAGCTTTTTAGCTTTCATTCCAATACTACTAACCTTCACACCTATGTCCTTCATAATCTAAAGTAGGGATCTAATATAATTTCATACTCCCTATTGGTACCCCTTAGATTGGTTGTTATACCTAATGAAGATCATTTTCTCCTTTCTTGTTCAGCTTTCCTTGATTCTTCTTTAGAATGTGTGAGTATGCAACACATCCAAAGACTTTGAGATGATCGATAGTTGGCTTCCTTTTGAACCATGTTTCGTATGGAGTTTTGTTTGGGATTGCCTTGATAGAAGAATGGTTGAGGATATATATTGTTGTGTTATTTGCTTTCACCCATAAAATCTTGGGTAGGTTCTTGTATTATAACATTAATTGTGCTATCTCCACAATAGTTCTATTCTTCCTTTCAATGACACCATTTTGTTATGGTGTATGTTGAACACTCAACTCCTTCTTGATACCTTATTCCTTGTATTAATTGATGAATATATGATCATTGAATTCTTTCCCATGATCTATTCTCAAGATTTTCATAGAATGCCCACCTTGCTTTTCCATTAGGGCCTTGAACTCCATAAAGAAGGAGAAAGTATCATATTTTTGTTGGATAAGGTATACCTACATCATTCGAGTGTAGTCATCAACAAAAAGAAGGAAATATCTTTTTCCATTAATTTAGGGGCACTAGATGGTCCCTAAATGTCAACATGCACCAATTAAAGTGGACTCTTGACTTTCCAAGTAGTCTTTGAAAATGGCAACCTATGCATCTTGCCATAAATGCAGCCTTCACAAACTTTATTCTCAGATGAAATAGAAGGAAGTGCGAGCACCATATTATTTTGCCTTAGCAATTTGAGACCATTAAAATTCAAATGGCCATACCTTAAGTGCTACAATGTGGACTCATCCATATTCTCACATTTTATTGCATGTTTTTACCTAAGTGGCATCTTCAAAGGGAAAACTTTGTTAGGGGCCATTTTGACAAAAGATATAACTTGGCTTTTGTTCTTGTCAATAATAATGCATTTATTATAATTGAAAATGACTTTGTAATTTTTATAGATCAATTAGCATACACTTAGAAGATTTTAAGCAAGCTGGCAATGGAATTCTAAAGCCACAAAAGGAGCTAATATTTATGAAGAAGCCAATAAGCCATAAGATGTAAGTGATCCAAGCCTAAGTACACCACCACTATTATTAATATAACATGTTCAACCATAAAAGCAAGAAGAACAAGAAGAAGAGGTTCCACAACATTAACTTTGAAGATCAACTAGGCAATGCAAGCTAAATTTAAGGTACACAAATGTTGCATTTTTTACAAGTGAACCTCAAAAATATGAGAAAGCTGCTAAAGAAGAAGTTAATAGAAAAGCCATGAATGGAGAGATAAAAATGATCAAGAAAAATCATACTGGGAGCTCGTGAAAAAACCAACAGACAAAGAGATCATAGGGCTAAAATGGATCTACAAAATCAAGTATAATGAAGATAGATCAATTCAAACAATTCAAAAGCACAAAGCATGACTTGTTGCCAAATGCTACTTACAATAGCTAAGAATCAATTTCAATGAAACATTTGCTCTGGTTGTTCCATAGAAACAATCAAAATGATGCTAGCCTTAGCTACGCAACTGGAGCTTCAAGTCTATTAGCTAAACATGAAATCTATGTTCTTAAATGGAAAAATTAAAGAAGTTTATGTAGAGCAACCACAAGGGTACGAGATTCAAAGGAAGGAAGACAAAGTATATCGCTCGAGAAAGGCATTATATGGACTTTGACAAGCTCCCCAAGCATGGAATAACAAGATAGATAGACACTTCATCAAGCATGGCTTCATCAAAAGCCCAATTGAGCCATCACTTATATGAAGAAGCAAAGTGAAGATTTCTTAATATTATGCTTGTGTGTAAATGACTTAATCTACACTAGTAATAATTAAAATATAAAGGAAGAATTCAAGAGGTCCATGATGCAAAAGTATAAAATGACTGACTTTAGGTTTATAAGATACTTCCTTGACATACAAGTTAAATAGGAGCTAGAAAGAATCTTTATCTCTTAATAAAAATATGCAAATAACTTACTGAAGAAGTTTGAAATGAAAGATTGCAAGCCACTCACCACACCTAATAGCGATGAATGAGAAGCTGTGTAAAAATGATGAGTAAGAGAAAGTTAATTAGATAACATATAGAAGCCTAGTTGGCTCACTAATCTACTTGATAAACACAAGGCTAGATATCATGATGCGGTAAGCATTGTATCCAAGTTTATGAATAATCCAATCAAAGCACATTTCTTAGCAGCCAAAAGGATCTTAAGATATGTCAATGGTATAAAGAATTTTGGCATCTTGTATGAGACACAAAGAAACTGTAATTTAATAGGCTATATAAATGTGACTAGGCTGAAAGCATAAATGATGGAAAAAGCACAAGTGGATACGTATTTTAGCTCGGCACCAAAATAATGTCATAGGCATCAAAGAAGCAAAAACTATTATTAGCTAAAGCAGAATACATGGCTACAACAAGTGTTACATCTGAGGTAATATGGCTTAGTAGAGTTCTAGAAGATTTACAAACAAGTATTTAAGATTCCAACAAGGATTTAGTGCAACAACATGTCAACAATTGCAATGAGGAAGATTCCGATATTTCATGGCCGGAAAAAGCATATCGAAATAAGGTACCACTTCATCAAAGAGCTTATGGATTAAGTGAAAATCAAGATGGAGTTTTTGCAAGATTGATGACCAGCTAGTAGATGTCTTCACATAGAAAAATTCATCAAATTTAGAGACATGCTTTGAGTATTAAACTCTTTTAGATTAAAGGAGAGTATTGAAAATTAATCTAGAAAAGTCTAGGAAATTGTTGAAAGACTTAGTAAGATTGGATGCATGAATACAATAAAAATATCTCTAGTGTTTAGTTTGCAAAATAAATAATCTCTAGAAAATTGTATTAAGCTATTAGGAAAATGTGTTTAGAAAGTTGTGTGAGATTAATATAGGCAATGAAAGCAAAAATGTTAGAACTCTTTGGAAGTTTGTAGTTGGGTGTTAACTAACTTTCACTGCCTATAAATAAGCTATAGTAATCCACCAAAAGGATGCAAGCAGAAGTTACCACTATTATAAGTGTAAGCAAACCATTAAGCAACAAAATATTATATTGTAAACCTTTCTCTCCTCTAACACTTTTCACTTACTATAGGAATATCATTCCAACACTTCATCCAAAATATTAGCCATGTGATTATCATTTTATCCATTAGCTGCTTTTTAGCTTTCATTCCAATACTACTAACCTTCACAACGTCCTTCATAATCTGAAGCAAGCATCTAATATAATTTCATACTCCTCAAAATTCTAATAGAAAGATGGTAAAGGGAGGAGAAATAGTTATAAAACAATAGTGATAGGGAAGTAGAGGATGTGAGTGTGTGTGTGTGTGTGAGAGAGAGAGAGAGAGAAAGAGAGAGAGAGAGAGAGGGGGAGACATGAAAGGACGATAAGGGTTTTGGAAAATCAAGAAAAGAATGCAAAAAGGATGCCAAAAAGAAGGAAAAAAAGGAAGGGCTTGATGAAAGAAGATGCTTTCATTCGAGTAATAATGCACCAAAATTCAAATTCTCTAGTCCTTCACGCCCTTCTCCCTCAACTATTTCAAATGTGAAAATTAAGGGGGAAGTGAACAAAGCACCAAAATCTCAATTTAAGCTCCTTGCTGAGCTTTCAATATGAAATTTAGGAGAGAAGGAGATGAAGTCTACACTTGAGAAGATGCTAAGTCAATAGATTGTGGGGTGTCTATAAAGCAAAATTGGTACTACATTCTTAAAAATGAAAATGCGATGAAATAATTATAAAATTATTTTAATAATAATTTAAAAAATTAAAAAAATACATAAATCCTCCTTAAAGTTTAGAGGAGTTTCAAATTTAGTACATAAAAATTGAAACCCTACAAATGAAACCTTTCAACTTTAAAAAGTAAAGAAAAAGTTGTCCCTATTAGTATCTAAGAGCAAGAGGATGCAAGTCACTTATGCTTTCTATCTCTTCTTTTGTTCCACACACGCACACACACACACATACACACATGCAAAATGCCTATAGTAGAAGACATGCACTAAAGTGTTTTTAGTAGAATAAAACTATGTTACATAACAAAAATTCTAATATTTTTATATAACAAATTATAATTATTTATTTTTTAAATAAAAATTAACTTATATATAAATATGTACATAATGATAAAAAAATATATGAACATAATTATATCTTTTTTGCCAAATTATACAAAAATATAAAATATATATTTCATTTTATAGGATAATAATAGAAAATGACTCATTAACCTTTTGTCAAATTATATGTTTTGAATTAAAAAATGTACATATTAAGGAAAAAAGAAACAAAGGACAATATTACTGGTAAGAGATAAGTTTTCATATTCAGAGTATGTAATTCAATAATATTCTTAACAATAGTTATATAATTTTCAAATTTAATTTTAGAAATGGTTCAAAATAAATTTTAATAGTTATTGCATCTATAATAATATTATAATAGTTTCTTGGTTGAAAAATTATAATTATTTCTTAAACGAAAATCAAATAGATATAATGCATTATAGTCATATATTTTTTAAAAAAATTAATTTGATAAATAATGAATTTTAACCAAAAATATTGATGAAGTAAAAGAATTGATCCACTTTATATATTCTTCATAGCATTGGTGTTTGATGTTGAGCCCCCGCAAAAACTTTCCTAAGAAGGGGAAAATACGCAAAACCTCCTTAGAGTTTGCAGGAGTGTTAAATTTGGTACCTGAAATTTGAAATCCTACAAATGACCCCCTTAACTTTTAAAAATAATGAAAAAGTTTGTTCCATCTAAAGGCTAACGACAAAGGAGCTTGGGTCAATGATGCTTTATTTTTATGCTTTCTGATATTCTGCTTAATAAGCAAACCGACCTACAAAAGAGTGAAGGCAACAAAGATAACAAAATTAGTTTTTTTAGTTCATATACTGGGCTCCCTTAGTTTTGGTAAAAAATATTTTCGGTTATAAATTATTAAAATAATATAAAATATGTTATGAGTTAAATATTTAATAGAGAGGGTTTTAAATATTAAATGAAGAGAGTTTGATAAAAGATATTTTCTTTTTTTAAGCAAAAATTATTTTACTTTATTACCGTAATCTTAAATATTGTTTCCTTAATTAAAATGTACAAAGATCACTACTTCATTTCTATAAAAATAAATAAGATTTTTATACAAAAAAATCTTCTGACAAGACAAATAAGGAGTTTTTTCTGGTACTACTTTGATAAAATTATGAATTTTTATGAGACTTTTTCATAAAATCTTACAACTTTTTATTTAAAGTTTATAATTTTTTTATAATGATATTTGCTCATAATTATGCAACATGAGCAATGATGATTCCAGTATGAAAGTTTTAAGAATTTTATGGAGAAGTTGTAAAAGTTACAAGATTTTATGAAAAATCCATAGAATTTCAAGAAAAATTACAAGATTAATGGGAAAAAATTACAAAAATTGTGTTGATGCTCCTTAGCTTAATGGATAATAGGAGAGTGACCTGATAAATAAAGCCTTAATTAAATTTATAATAAAATTTCGTATATCTATGAAAAAATTTAATTGCATCTGTAACCAGTGATAAATCAAAGTTAAAGTGATAAACATAAAATGGATCAAATATTCAACCATGCGTAAAACCATTTTTATTTAAGATAGGAAAGTGTTTGTTGCGGCTCAACATCAAATACCAATGCTTTGAAGAATATATAAAGTGGATCAGTTCTTTTACTTTGTTAATATTTTAGGTTATAATTCATTATTTATCAAATTAATTTTTTAAGAAAATAAATTACTATAATGTATTATATTTGTTTGATTTTCCTTTAAGAAATAAATAATTATAATTTTTCAACCACGAAACTATTATAATATTATTATAGATGTAGTAACTATTAAAATCTATTTTTAATAATTTCTAAAATTAAATTTAAAATTTATATATCTATTGTTAAGAATATTATTACATACTCTAAATATAAAAACTTATCTCTTATCAGTAATATTGTCCTTTTGTTTTTTTTTCCCCCTTAATATGTATCTTTTTTAATTCAAAAGATATAATTTGCTAAAAGGGTACTGATTTTATTCATACATTTTCTATCATTATTCTATGAAATGAAATATATATTTTCTATTTTTATATAATTTGGCAGGAAAGATATGATTATATTCATATATTTTTCATCATTATGTACACATTTAAATATAAGTTAATTTTTACTTACAAAATAAATAATTATAATGTTCTATAAAAATATTAGAATTTCTGTTGTGTAAAGTAGTTTTATTTTACTAAAAACACTAGCATAAGTAACATGTATCCTCCTTGTTAAAAACTAGCAAGGACTAACTTTTTCACTATTTTTGAAAGTTAACGGAGTTATTTGTAGGGTTTCAATTTTTCTGTACTAAATTTAACACTCCTCCAAACTTGAAGGAAGTTTTGTGTATTTTCCCCATTAAAAATTTTTCCGAAATTTTAATGATATATATATTATATTCAATTATTAGTTAAAAATAGAAATAATATAATATTAAATATCTTTATCTAACCAAATCTCATCCGAACATGAATAGTTACAAAAAAATATTTAGTTACATAATTGTGAATAAATGAATTCAATGAAGTTTGATTTAATTTAATATTCAATCGTGTCAAAATAAATTCTAGTCTCAAGTCTAAATTGATTTAATTAAGCCCTAGAGTGATATTTTCAAACTCAATTTACTCGTCAATCCATCTAATTATTTTTCATGGAGTGAATTATTTTCCAAAAAATTAAAGTCAAAATATTTACCTTCCAAAAAATTTTTTAATCAATTTATCAAAAGATTAATATAAATATTGTCTTTAAACATAACTTTTTAAGTGAAAAAGGAAATATAGAAAGTTCTTAAACCTTAATTTAACTCAACCAAGTGCATGGCATTTAGAAATTATTTTCAAAATTTTATTATCAATTAATCCCTATGTCGACAATCTCATAAAAGATGAATTTAAAATCACTTTGATCAATATAAAAATATCTTTGAAGTGATATAAATTATTTTTCAAATGGCTGAATTATTTTTTAAATATTTAAAATTAAAATATTTATTTGCTAACATTTTATTAGATTAATTTATTCAAAAGTTAATACAATCTTCAATGTTTTTAAATTCTCACTAATATCACCTTCATCACCTTTATTATTGTTGTCATTACCACTATTAGTACTATTACCTTTACCATCATTATCATAATAGTGGTGATAGGTGTCATAAAGGCAATAGTTATAATGATAGCTTTGATAGCAATAGCAGTGATAGTAGTGTTTATGGCAACAAAAGTGATAGTAATGGTGAAAGTGGTGGGAGTGATGATGATGAGAGTACTGATAATGAATATATTTTTTAAATAGTGTTTGGATTTAAGAAAGAAGATTTCATTTTATTCCATTTGTAATTCATGTTTTGCTTATGTTTGAATCATTATGACTTCTATCAAATTTAACATGTATTCCACTAGAATTACTAAAAAAATTTCCCCTTAAATAATGAGATTTTAGGTATTAGGAAATTTCACTCATAACTCAAATGCACTCTAGTGATGAAATGAAAATTGATTAATAAGACTAACATAAATTAAATCATATAATTAATTTACCTAGTTAAACAAGCCAATTTATATATATATTAGGGAATGGGGTCATTATACCCACTACCAACTAAGTAGATTGGAGTTGGTTGCCACTTCTTTATTACATAAACCAAATGATAGATTTCAAGTATTAGGGAATCTCACTCATAAAACAAATATACATTAATAATAAAATGAAGATAGACTAACTATCCTAATAACATAAATCAAATTGTATAATTAATGCACCTAATTTCACAAATCAAATTATGCACTTTAGTGAATTAGGACATTATACTCTTACTAATCACACACTATAACTTAAGTAAATTAAAGTTAACTATCACCCCTTAATTACACAAATTAAATGATAGATTTTAGTCATTTGCATTTTTTGGTTTGCTCTATATGCACTTATAGGTTATGCTACAATATAATGCTTGACATTCTCTTTGAGAATTGATGAGCTACTAAGATCAATCAACTTATTAATTAATCATCAAACTTAAGCTAGAAATAAGTGGTAACATGATTATTGAAAACTTATACTTTTCTCACTTTATCTTATTTTTTCCTAATAGGAGGCATGTAATGAATTAAGATCAAGTAAGCTCTTCTTGAAATTACTTGAACTTGTTTTGCAAATAGGAAACCAAATGAATGTAGGGACATTCAAAGAAGGAGCTAGATAATTAATGAACTAAGCCAAACATCTAGGACTTATCTCTATCATTCAATTTAGGATTTATGTGTATATATTGATTGTATAAGCTAAACAGAGGACAACATGACCTATCTCATTCAAGCACTTGAGCAAAACCAATAATGGATGAGTTAGACCAAACTTTTAGGACCTAGTGTACATATGTTCATGATTGTTGCTTGATTATTAAATTTTATTATATAATATGTTTTACCTAGAATGTTCATATGTTTGAATATAAATATAAATGTTAGTTATACTTAGTTGCAAAGTATACTAGTCCCGAATGGACTTTATGTCATGACTTAACCTAATCGTAACTAGTGTGGATCCTAATACTTAGTTTCCATAAACCTAAATAATTTTTCACTCTTTTTGTCTAATAAGAGTTTCCAAATTTTAGGATAATTCAAAAATTATTTTAAATTCTCGTGAAAAAAACGGATAAAATTTCTCCTATTTTGGACACTTTCTAAGGGCCACACGCCTTAAAATTCAACACCTATATTTATTTCCATATATGATAGGATCAACGTACATATAACACTATACAAATTTCAAACCTACACATAGATAACCAATTCAACACTTCAAATGATGAATCATTAACATTTCTATTTTAAAAGTTGATCCTAACTTAAAGTGAGACTCCAACTATCAAATTTTTTCACAAGGTGGCCTTAATCCTCCATGGATGCAACAAACCTTAAAGGTACTTATTTTAACTTGAAAACATGTAAAATAAAATAGAGTGAGTTATGAAAACTCAATAAGCATATATCTACCATATCTTGCAAGAGATCAAGTTTATAATTAACATTCGCAAGTTAAACATGCACTAAATTAAAATATTAACTAACATATATTTCCTAGATTTATAAAACATGTAAAACCATGCCCGTAATGGAAGTTCTCTTGCATATAACTTTATATCCTATATTATAATTCATAAAAATATCAACTATTTGCTATTATGCAACATTATTATCATATCACAAACTATCCATTTTAGATAGACATCATAATCATAAATAGCCATTAAGGCTTAACATAAATAAATCATCTTAATCACATTAACTATAGTGTTCAATCAGAAATAATTTCTCATATCATACATCTAGTTACAATAAATCTCTGTGTAGCCTTTTTCTTGGCTTCCAGATTGATACTATATCTCAATTGCTTACCGAAAATTTCCTATCTAGCTCTCAAATTGATTTCATATCCTTCATAACTAGTTGCTAAGAATTTACTATTTGGCTTTCACATCATCAGCCTTGTCACATTTCCAATTTTAATGCCACTTATGGTATAATGTACACTAAAATCCTTAGCGTATAAGTAACAAGAGAACTTAATCCTAAACATTTGACTTTCAAAGTATTGTTTTATAACTATTTCCAATGTCCAATGTCATATGTGGCAAGATTCGTAAACAATATATAAACATCATTGAAATTCAAACATAACCCATTAATAAGTAGATATACTACTATTGCACTTTTGTTACACACTCAAATTAACTAATATTTACTTAAATAACTAATTCTTATTCCATGATGCTAAATTTATACATAAATATATATGCATAAATTAGGAAATATGTATTATCAAGTAAAAGAATACAATTCATAATATTTAAGTTATCTTTATTAAGATATCAAGATATGGTGAGATATATATTCATCTGATAATACTAAACTACCCTTGGATGGCTCTGAAGCATTAACATACATCTTTTCATATTTTCTCCTATTATCACCATTTACATAGATAAATTATAATTACATAAACATTATTTATCTTCTTTTCACATATTATAAATTCTTATTCAAATTATAACATAATAGTATTCCTTATTACTTACCTTTTCTATTTCCCAGAATTAACTGGTAATCTAACTATGCCACTAAATTATCCTAGACTTTCACTTCATCGATACTATTTCAAACATCCATATAATATTATAAAACAAGGCTTCTTGAATCATGTTTAAATCTTTCAAAGTATAAAGTTATAATACTTCAAAAATACTTTACTCATTGTTTTAGCATTGTATATCATAAAAATTATATATATATATATATTATAAATGGCATCATATGTTCATAATTTTCTTAAAAGAAAATAGAGTTCAAGCTTAAATTTTTCATAATATCAAAATATAATATTCTAGACTAACATTCTATAGCAAAAAAAATATTATTTCTTAAAAGTGGTGTCAAAATCTATAATACACATAAAATAGGTTTCGTTTGGACCATAAATGAATCCTTCAAAATATAAGAATATTCTATTTTGAAACTACTCTAACTGTAATATTTCAATGTTCCACAATATGAAAATCATAATACATTATCATACAAATTATCTAAATGGATTTCTTTAAAACAGCCTAAACTATCATAAAAATAGAGTTTTTCTTAATCTTAGCTCAAACAACCAACACTAATAAATTTAATGGTATAAACAAATCCCAATCTTGCTAGTTTAATACTTTATAGCATAAAATTTTCATTTTGCAAAGTTATCATCATTTTTCTCAAAATACATAAAAATGGTTTATCTTGGATTATGCATCAAATTATCGTAAAATTTAAACTTTTATGATATAATCATGCTCACTATTGTTGAAAGGAATTGTTGGCAACTTGCCACTGTCATAAAATGTAGGACCCATTGAAAAATGCTACAAACAACATCAGATAAAGCCAACGAGTTCACTATAGCTGGAAGGAAGCTTGTTGAATGTTGAAATGATAGGTGGTGGCCAAAATTATGTATGGTTGATAAAGTTGCTTTGATCTTGCCAATGTTCATAGCTTTTCCATTATAATTGGATGACTATGATGATGCTAGCAAAGAAAGTTGCACATGTGATGGAAAATGAGAGGGAAGCAGCAGCAACAGGCATCAAGAAGAAAGAAGAGGAAAGAACTTTGCTAGAAAGAAGAAAAAAAGAAAAGGAGAGAGAAGAGAGAGAAAGAGGTGATAGGCTGGTGAGAGAAAGAGAAAGCACGCTAGATACCGAGAGAAAAAATGAGAATTTTCTTAACAAAGCAAAAAATAAAAATGAAAACAACCAAGGGCTTTAATTCAATGGCTACTCCACATATTCCTAGCCTCCTATCTAACTTAAAACCCACTTGAGACATTCTTTTGTTTTATTAATCCGTTTTCAAAATCTAATTTTATTTAAAAACTCAACTTAATTATTTTAAAATTTTCTTCAATATATAAATGTATTTGTAATAACTTGATTAATTTGAGAATTCTAAAATAAATATTTTAATTTGTCATAATTTTTAAAAATAATTTATTAAAGATAAGTAATTTGTTTCATAAATCATTGCATCCATAATCACTAAATGTTATTTCTTAAATTGTTAAAACTTCCATAATTTTTGAAATAAGTTTGTCAAATATAATGTAAGCAAATGGCCAAAAAATTTGATCACAAGCCATTAAATATTGAAAGAGGTATCAACATACTTCATTGAACATTGCATTTTGTTATTTCATGGCAACCTTTGCAAAAGAAATGATCAGCAATGCTAAATCAACAAAATAGCATAGGGAATATAATAATTATTCTATTTTATTTGCTAAGAGACATTAGTTGATTAGCATTATAGAACTAAATGTCTTATAATACAATTGAACGAAGCCAATAGTGGATCAGCTAAGTCGGACCTCTAAAACTTAGCTCATGTATGAGAAAGTTACCAATACACACTATGCATTTTAATAAAACACAATTGTCTCATGAAAAAAAAAAAACACTACTTTTGCCCTTGTATTAATGTGATTAATGTGATTAATACAAGATTCTCTTCAAAGCTATCAACATTCTCCTTCAACAAAGGATCTTCATCCACACAACATAAAGTTAACTCTACACCTTGTGCTCTAAGCCCATCACCAAAATTTTAAATTAAATATACATCAATTACATTAAATAATTAATGCATTTACAATATTCTTGTAGGAATAATTATAGTAAAAATAAAAAATATCATGTTATATCTATCTACTAAGTGATGTTAATATCTAAGCTAAAAAAAAAAGGCAATTGACATGAAAATGAAAATATAAAAAGGCAACAAATACAAAAATGCAACATATAATAATGATATTTATGCTTCTAATGAATTAATCTTTTATAAAAGAAAATTATATATGATGAATGATAACCATAATTTTAAGGATTTAAATTTGATTTACTATTAGTATAAATTAATTTTACATTATCACTACTTGTATGTTATAAGGTTAATAAAAAATTATTAAAATATCATTACAACTATTCAAAATTCTTATACTATTACGTTTTGAATGGTATATCTTTTTCTCATTCAGTAGCATAAAATATTTTGCAGTGATTGTAGATTAAATCTAAACTTTAATTTTTAAGTACTTTATCACATTTTATAAAAGAAATGTTTTCCCTACAAGTAATATATCATGAAAAATTTGATATTAAAATAATATTGACAAGATTTAAATAATTGAATATGGTTACAATGATAATTTTTAAATATTTTTATTAAAAAATAGAATACTTAATTAATTCCTTCTACTTTTTTACATTAAATGTTTAACCTTTTTAAAATGCTTTCATAATAAAAAATAAAATATATTATGCTATATATGTACTATAAAATAATATTAATGTTCAAGTTGTAATTAATGGAATCTAAGTTAATTAATGCATATTTAATTTAAAATAGAGCATTTAAAAATTGATATTATGAAAATATTGCAAAATTTTAAATAAATTTAATTTTAATTTTAATTTTAATTTTAAATTTTTTTAAAAATAGAATATAAAAATAACTAAAAGTACATAAAATGAATTTATTTTTGTTAACAAGTATAAGTTTTTCACAATTTGATTTCGTAATTAAATAAAAATCTTCATAAAAATAAGCATAATAGAAGGTAAATAGAAAATAAATAAATGAAAAATCTCATAATTTATTTTACTCCTCATCCATTGTTAACGAGTTATATTTGAAAAATAATTTTATATAAAGAGGTTTTTTCCCGACATACAATAATGAAATTTATATCTTTAACGAATTAATTCTTTATAAACACGAAAAGAAGTGAGTTTTCCCCCAAAAATAATGAAATAATAAAAAAAATAAAAATATCGAAAAGCTGTAAAATTACAATAAAACTTCAATTAATTTATATTTATTTTGAAATATAACACTTAAAATTAACATAAAAATGGAGCAAATTTTAACAAATAAAATTGATTTTAATTCTAAAACATATATATTAGAAGATATGATGTATATTTAATTAATTTAATTAATACTTTTTGTCTTTGAAGTTTAACTTATTTAAATTTAAAATATTTTTACAACAAAAATAAAATATGTTATGTGATATCTAGATTACAAGTAGGTGTGAAATATGTCTTGGAAATTAATTTTCATATGAATTAAATAATTATTTATATAAATAATTTTAAATGAGCTTATATTATTAAATAAAAATTATTATAAAAATTATTGAAATCTAATTTAGTATATTTATTTTACAATCATAAATTTGGCCTTATAAATTAGAAAATTTCAATTTGTATTATTTATTTTATAATTGATATGAAAGAAATATTTATAGGTTTTAAATAAATATTATTTTAATTTTAAATACTTTTATTGAAAATAAAATATGTAATTGATTATTTCAACCGATATATACCTTATATATTAATTTTCTAGCTTTCTTAAATTATTTTTATAATAATAAAATAATTTATTGAAGGCATTCCTTTTTATGCAGCCATCTATTAAAGGAAATAAATAAATATAAAGAATAATCTTGCTTTGTATATACGAAAGAATGATATACACCTACCATAAATATAATTTGAAACAAAAAAAATTCTAAGGTACTCCTAGGATTTAGAAACCTTGGGTGGTGTGGCATAATCTCATCCATTGGATGAGATTACCAAAGACTTTAGTAATTTCATGATTGTATCATATCACCCAAAGTTTGAAACTCCTGGGAGTATCATAATACTGTCCTGAAACAAAATGTATATATCATAATTATTATACTATTAAGATAATTCTTATATCAATATAAAAAAATAATTAATATCTGTGTGTTCACACAAGACTTATCCTTGTTGAGGTATTCATGTTGGAAAGTGAAAGGGAGTTAATATTATACGAGGTTATTTGGTTTTGGGTCCCTTTTTTTTTTTTAAGTTATAACCATAGGTCTAAAAATTTTTTGGGCTAAATTCACTATTCATCCAATAATGACCGGCCCGGCTTAGCAAGTAGTAAGACATAGACCTACGGGTAACAATGGAGCCAATACAAGCATTATTATTAAACATGTAATTAATTTACCACACCCATATTTTATGAATCAAATGTCTCTTACACTAAAAAAAAATCTCATCAAAACATATTTCCATTAGGCAGCCGATTACTTTATTAATTGAAATTATTTTATAAATAGGTGTCAACACGTTATTGTTACCATTTGATTTGAAAATTCATATGCAACCACAATATGTACAGCTTCTTAGACCCAACCTAGCAATATCTATTAATCCTACAGACAAAGGCGTATATAAAAAAGCATGAACAAATGCACGTCTACATTAAAGCATGCATTTGACAGGTGTTTTGGCAAGAGGTTCGAACTGCACAACATCTTGTAATTATATAAATGTTACACAGGAAATTCATCAATTAGCCAAAGTCATGTTAAAAGAACACAACCTAATAAAAGGGCAAACAAATCAACATGTAAAAATGGCCTTAACATTGAATCCCCAAGCCTCTGAACGAGCAAAGTAAAATATGAGTTTGATGCAGAAGTGAATAAATCAACGTTATATCAGTAATAGGGTTTTAAAGAGATATATAAGCCCACCTGCATGTTGGCAAATTTGGCATAAAGAAGTTCATTTATAAAATCTAAGGGAATGTTGGACTGTTTCTTGCTAACATTGCTCTTTGAAACAACCATGAAGTGCTCAAGTTGGGCTGAATTGCACATAATCAAAGTCAGATTTCAACAATTACTAAAATATCGATACCACCAAGGAAGCAGGAAGTGTCGTGCATGAATACATCAGAGACAAGCTGCAGGAGTCCAGATAATCACCCTTGATCACTTCATAAATTCCTTCAATACAAAAAAAAAAATGGTAGAAAAGGAATTAGAAAATTTATATACTGATGCTATTATACCAACACTTAATTGCTTGGTTGTTAACACTTTCTTAGCATTGTAGCAGTGTAATTGATTCACATATTTCTTTATTAGGAACAGTTTTTTCTCATGTAATTTAATTGAAGATGTCAACTTCATAGGGCATGGAAGTGATTTGCACGTCGCAATGGACCAAAATTAGTTTATTGCTAGTTCCTTAAAATAATGTAATACAATAAGACAAATTAGGTCATATCCCTATGATCCCTTGAATTATCTTTTTCAATTTTACTTCCTAACAATATTCACAAAATTTTTTATATTATTTTTGCAAGAAAAATGGAAAAACAGATAAAATAGATACAAACAGAATGCAATATGAATGGATATAGAAATGTAAAATGCAATATGAATGTAGTATACAAAATTATGCAGAACACAAAATTGAGGGGTTTTGTAATTCAAAATTGAAATAAATGTATTAGATGAAGTAAAACACAAAATAAATAATAAAGAAGAAATTAATATAATGAAATGGCCAATTTAAGGAATTAAGAATTCTAATTTGGATTAATCATGAATCAATTGATATTTAATTTTTCTATTTAATCTTTCAATCTTGAATTACCCGAAACCTTTGCAATAACTAATAAATCCTATGCTAGATAACTATTTAAGATTTGATTAATTAAGATTAATCAAATTAAGTAACTGTTATAATCCTTAAGTTAGATTGAAATTAATTTAAAGATACAATACAATTGAATTGAGAAATTAAATTAGAAACCTCTGAATGAATCCTTTAACCCCTATCTCTTATGTGTAAAATCATGATTAATTAACTACAATTCAATATCAAAATGGCAAGATATTAGAAATTATAAGGATGAATACCAATTATACCAAATTAATATCCAACGTATATAATTTCAAAAAATTAGCACAAATAATTAGGAAAAGAAGAAAATTAATTAGAGAAAGTTAATTTTACAAATCATAATTTCATAATCTAGAAGAGAAGAGTCTCAAACTCCTTGAATTAACTTCGAATTTATCCTTCCATAACTAAAGAACACAAGCTAGAAAAAGAAGAAAAAAATTATACTACTATCTAAAGTGTAAAGTTTGTAAAAAAAATCTCTAAGTCTAATATGTGTTCTTACTTTTATATCTAATCTAATTAACTTAAAACCTTTTTGGAGTTGAATTCTATATCTTTTAAAATGACAAGAATGGGACCTCCTTAATTTTTAGAAACTCAGAACTTATTTTTACAAAGCAATCAATTCTAAGAGTTATATCAGTGAATTCCTACAAGTCTGCAAATTTGACTTCTAATTAGTTTAAGGCCATTAAAATAGTATATTTTAGGTAAACTATAAAAATAAAAGTTGTAAAACTAAGTCGTATGAAAATTTAGGCCTTAGTTTCTTATTAATTAGATCTCTGTACCTCCAGATATAACCCAAAAAATCAACGCTGACTTCACTAAGACAAAAATAGGGCTTTAGCTTCTCGGCTAAATAAGGGATTCAGGAGTATGAAGTAAGTTTAATTGAACACCAAAGTTGTGGATATTTTTTTAAACTTTCTAATGGTATATAGATTATTCTAATCTAACATTCGTAGCTTAAGATATAGTTGAAAAATAAAAACTAAGACAAAAATAGGGCTTTAGCTCCTTGGCTAAATAAAGGATTCAAGGAGTATGAACTAGGTTTAATTGAACACTAAAATTATGGATCTTTGTTTAAACTTTCCAATGGTATATAAATCACTCCAATCCGACATTCGTAGGTCAAGATATAATTGAAAAATAGAAATAATATCAAAATCTATCATTACAACAACAACAACAATGACAATAACAACAACAACAACAAAGCCTTATCAAAATCTAACATTAACTAAATAAATTTAAAATATTATAAAAACTAACTAAAAATTTCAAAACAAAGCTAATTTTGTGAAATTAAGCATGTGTAACTCATTACGAGACATGAAACAAGAGGAAATAATATAGATAAAATCTTACTTATCAGGAAGTTGGATAGGATGTGGTTTTCCCATGACAGAAAGATGAGTATTACATAAAAACCTGTCCTTATGAGGGAGAACAAACCATGAAAATAGTTGATAACAATTCAATTAGACGTAAGAGTAAATAATTCAACTATTTATTTTGAAATAAAAACCAATAGCAATTCAATCACAGATAAAAAATAATAATATAAATGCACCCAATTAGCTACATAAAACTATTTATTCATTACTTCAACTTAAGTTACAAATAATTCAACTTTAGATTAATAGTAGCTGCAGAGATTTATCCCTCAATCACCAATATCGTGCCAAAATATACTAGATTCTAGAACTAATACTTACAAAACTATGTATTCAAACTTTCACAAATTTTCAACATGCATGATACATTGTAGTCATCAATTCTACTTTGTTCTACCCTATAATTGGAAACTAACTTAGGACCTAAAATCAAAATATCCTAACTCATTCACTTCCATTAGAAGACAAACAATCGAATATCTAAGATTTTAAAATGGCTTGGGCAACCAAATCAAGTTTCTTTACTTCCCTATTCAAATCTAATAATATGAAGGACACCCAAATTTTAAAACAACATCGTAAAAGGACCTATAATACAAATCTTCTTATTAACATGGAATTTTGGTAGCCGAACACAATTAAATAGCTTCACTACAAAATTTTGCAATCCTCTCACCTAAATTTGTCTCAAAATTGAATTCAATTAGAAAAATTTAAGCATGAAACAAAATTCAAATATCCCTGGGCAATAAGAAAGACAAGCACTTTAAATAGCTTAGGAAAAGGAACGAAATTAGTTAGGGCATGAATATAGACATAAAAAAACTAAGGCTTCAAATACATTATTCCAAATTGGTCGATTTTGTTTAGTTAAGGATTCACATTGATGAACTTAAATCAAGATCACCATTCAAACAAAATAGTTAGCTTTAAAAAATAACAATTTACAAGTCAAAGCTTTCTTGATTTCTTGAAAAATTTAAATTCACTAGTGAAAGCCACATGAATACATCAATTTTAATGAAACCTTAACAAACTCACAAAATGAACATCAATGTTTCAACCTACAAGAACAAATGGAACAAGCCAGCAAAATTTCTCCATATTGATTTTGCAACCAAAAAACAAATACATAGTATGGAAACGCATCAATAATAACCTTCATTTCCAAATTTCATTCCAAATACTATCCACACAATGCAACCAAGGTCCTTCGGCTAGCCATGGTGGTCTACAACATTTCCCCCCTCCTTCTAACCTTAATTGTGTTTGATCCAACTTTGCACAACTTCTTAGGTTCTATCTAGAATTTGTCATATCATTGCGCCATCAACAATGATAAGGAATACACTTATTTCACTTGTTAGGCTCTATTTGCAATTTTCATTAGTTTACTACCTCCTTTCATAAATTTTCATTGCCATAGAAAATTTTTTAACAAAAAGCTGTGATTACACAGAGATAATTAGACAATTATTATTGCATCGCATCAGCTGGGTGCCAAAACCCCTAAGGTGTCTTAGAATTCCCCTTAATAAATAGATTAAAGTATGTAAAATGGTTTGAAAACCCCTAAAATCATTGACCAGCTAATGATAGTAGTGGTCTTCAATTGCCTCTAATATTTTTGGTGCAATTTTATTCTAAATATATACGCCATAATTTTTTATTATTATTATAAACTAACAACAAAACCAATATAATAATAAAAACATGCATTTCATTAACTTTCAAAAATTAATATGTAAATTATCTTACACCTCATAAATGGAAAAAAAATACTAAGTACCAAAAACCACAAATGCTTGTCCACTGTCATAACTCATTCATAAACAATTGTATCATGTCACAACTTAACACCAAGCATGATTCACAAACACTTGTACATTGGTTTTAATTTAAGGTGTATAAAAAAAGGATTAAAATTATTGCATTCTAATTAAATTATGTGAAGAGTGCATTGTATCCCAACCACATAGAAATAATAATTGAACTTTAGAAGTAATACAATAATTACTAAATGAAAAGTGCTTGATCCAATCTGAGTAAAGATGTGTTACCTTACTCCAACAATATCATGAAACTCTTCATCCAACAATACTATAATATAGAAAAATGTAGGGCTATAGTTATTAAAAGGTAAGAATAAGACAAAAGAGTGCAAGCAAGATATAAAGTATTCTAAGGCTCACTCGCATCTCCTCCACACCACAAATATAAATTCCAATCTCTACTTTTTATAGCATTCTAGCATCATTTGCCCCCATCACTAATTACTAGTGTTATGCTTCTAGTTTTTAACCTTAAACAGTCTAAAAATATGCATTATTATAATTGGTCCCCTTTATAGACTAATCATAATCATGCTAAAATCATCATGTAACAGGCCAAATAGCTAATAAGAAAAATATCATATGAGAAGCTAATAATAATTGAGTCATAAAAGATAATCTCAAATGATGACATAAAATGCACCATGTAAAGCAGGAAGAATAACAAGGAAAATAGGCTAAACATGAAATCAAAGGAAGCCATTCCTCATTAAATCATATGAGACATGACTTCTAGTAGTAAAAACTTATCACAATAATAGTGGAACATAAGTGTCTAAAGTCCTAATAGTGATAGTAACAAGAAATCTAATTTTAGGTGAACTATAAGTGTTGGATGCTATAACAAAATACTCACTTAAATGAACCAAGTCAAGTAGTGTTGTATGTAGTTTGACAAAGTAATCTTGTAGATAGAACCTATATATCAATATAGTTTGGATGCTTATAGATGATGTTTATCAGTGAAGAATAATTGAGAATCTAAAATACATGATAATGCACTATCAACAGAAATTATTTCTTAGGCCACAAGAACAAGGAATCTTATTCAACTTCACTATGTCTACAAGCAACCTTATAAAACAAGTTCAGTTAACATATTATCATAAGATAAGAATCACCTCAGAGAATGGGAGTTTCCTTCTTTTTTCATATGTGTGTTATTTGGTGCGATTTAGGCTCTTTTCCTAACTAATTTGCCAATTTTAATGACAATATAACCTAATCATTGCTAAATTATTCACATTTTACGACCACCAGCGAATGATTCAATAATGCAAATAATTGAAAATATGATAAGAAAATGCATCAAAAAGATCTTCTCATTTCCTTAGATATCACACTATAAATGCTTGCTAACTATGAGACTTGCAATGTGTGTATATGTGTCTCTTACTTTTGATTAGGAAAATTTTATAGTACACCACTGATATAATGGTGTACTAGTACACCACTAGATTTGATTATTAATCAAGTGTATAGAATTTAACTTTTTAAAAAAGTAAAATTGATCAATAATCAGATCTAGTGGTGTATCGATACACCACCTACCAGTAGTGTACCATAGCCTCTCCCTTTTGATTATTGTCTTTATACTTTATTTTTACAATGAAAATAATTGTTCATGCCTCTTATCGATTATCATGTTTTGAATCTTGCTAACTTTAGGATATGTTTATTTGTAAATATAAAGTAACAAAAGAACACAAGAAACTTGAATGTTACATCATTGCAAGTTTGTCCAAGGTCTTATGTTATTATGCATATTTTTTATAAATTTGTAGAACCATGATAGATATTCCTACCTAGGTATATTTACTAAAGATGAAGGATTACATTATATACATTTCATACATTCAATTGTAGATTGGTAACTACAATATTTGCCATTCTTGCATTTTATACACTTAATGTGATGAAGAAAAGATTTCAAGTAAACCTTTTACCTTAAAGTATTAGTATTAGCATTCTTAAATCAATCAATAACAAACTTATATTGAATTTATGAAGAACAACAAGAATATGAGGTATTCATTTCTTTTTGTAATTTATGAAGTTTCTTATATTTAGCTACTACAAATTATTGGAATCCAAAGGCATGGAGCTCAAGTTTAGCATTATGGTTATAAGAATATATTTGATGCTTTGAGATAAATATTGAAGTTGGAGGGCATGGCTAATCTTCATGAAGGGGTAATTCCTTCTACAATGAAGCTATGCCAACTAGTGCTATAAAATTTGTGACATATGAGCTTATATTAGATTGCTTATTAAGTCACTGATATAGCATTATCATTTTTACATTCTTTTCATCTCATTCTTTTTGTTTTAAAAACTCGAGATAGCATAATTTATTATAAAAAATGTGTTGGACTTTTTTTCCAACTTATAGCAATAGCTGATAGTATTGTATCTTCTAGATGTTTGGGACTAATTAAATTAGTCATAATTAATAAAAGGGTTCATAATGAAATGGTTGTTTTTGGCCTTTTGTAATACATTAGAATGTTATTATTTTACATCAAATCATGTGATTATCTTTTTTTAATGCAATAAATAAATTTTCATTTCAACATTTATTATCTCATTTGTAAAGTTTATTTTATAGGATACATTTCATAATAGTGTAATTATTTTTGTTATAAAATGAATGTATTTTTATGGTTCTTTTTAATTTCACATGGTAACAATATTTGGTAGATAAGTAGGATGTTTACTAGGACTATCCAATTGTCCATACTAGTAAAGGATATGGTTTTAAAATTAACAATAAGGTTTATTGCATTATATTTTTGTGTACAAACATGATGAATGATGATGCAAAATGTTGGTATTTGACTTTTTTGCTATATAAGATTGAGAAATCAACTTAGCTACTTGTAAAAAAAAATTTTGGATTTCACTACCTCTATTGAAAAGAATTATTAAATACACTTAGAATATAGTGTCTTTTACTCACATATATTAAGATCTTTTAAGTCCAATATATTTTATTTTAGATCATGATATTTTAAAAAATACTATAATGTATTTCCAACTATATTCTTTTTTAAATAATAAATGAATCTTATAAAAATATTCAATGTCTCAAATAGGCTTCACTGCTTCTCTTTAATTACAAAAACATGAATGTATTTACAATTGTAAAGCTTTTGTGAGTGAAACAATTATTAGCACTTATAGGTGTATTTCTAACCTAGAAATGAAGTTTTATGCAACATTTGAACAAAAGTAAAAATCATGTTATTTTTTAAATTCAAAAGGAAATATTATATTTTTTATTATCATTATAATCATTAATATTTTTCTTTAGCTTTACTATGTAAACAATGTATACTTACTAAATATCTTAATATTTTCATTTTAAATGTGTCTTAATATTTTCATTTTAAATGTGTCTTAATATTTTCATTGTAACTTGAGGTTAGTATTTTGATGCTCTATGGTCTCATGAGTATATACTATAACCTTAGGTACGAAATAAATTACAATAGAAGTTTTCATATAAATGTATGGATTTGTTTTAGTTTTGAGTAAATGCTTAGAAAATATTTAGCTTTAGATGATCAAGGTTATGATTTTAATGCAAGTAAATATGTGAATGTGTTTCAGTTTTGGATTTATGATAAGATTATGTATAATTTATGATGATATAAGGTTTGCTTCATGTTCTTGTATTTATGATTTTCACTAGATTGGCTACTTATGGATTAAAGATGAATGAATACTAATTAGCCTAAATTGAATATGAAAATAGGGTTAATAAATTCATCAAATTTGTAAATAATTAGGGGAGAGATTTAGTGATGACTTAATAAGATGTGCCTTACATGGATAAGCATATTGGTCTCATTAAAGAGGACACTTGTGGTAAGAATGAGTAATAGGTAAAAGATAAATATAATCACTCATTCATCATATGGTTTCACAATTGGATGGGGAGCTTGATAACATAAAGACCAAAGGCTATTTTCAAGACTATAATATGATTAGCCAAAGGGCTTTTGATGTGTAAAATTTTATCTATATTATTTTTTTCTATTTTATGCTTTTTAATGTGTTAAATATGCTTAGTTTTATAAGTTGGCCTTATTATATGATTAGGTGTTAATTTTCTACTATTTTGAAATTATTCAAATAATGTTAAAATTTTAGCCATAACATGAGTTTTGGATATCAGATTAGATGGTTTTTAAATCTTTAAAAAGTTTAAAGAAAGATTTATGACTTTATGTTATTTCCAAAGCCTAGTTTAGATGTCTAAAAGGTTGAAACTAACCGTGAAGTAAATGCTTTATTTCTATTCAAGCTAAACTAGTCTAAGTATATGGGTCATATCTAGAGCTCTAAAAGCCTAGTTAAAGTTAAACTAGTGCCTAAAATTTTCTAAGACTTGACCTAACAACTTTTATATTTGTGGTTTAGTGAAACTATACAGTTTTATGAGTCTTACAATGGCTAGAAGTTAGAACTATGAGATTTTTCTAAAATAACTCTGGTAGTATATTATTTTATAAATTAGGTTCTAGGCTTTTAAAATTAGCAAGCCTATATTTATTGTAACCCTAGGAGCATATTAATCTGGTCGATTAGGTGTAATACTAGAGAAATATAGGATTTGTGCCTCCAAAGGCAAGAATACAATCCCATACAACTCTAGACAGCTTTCTTTT
Organism: Sindora glabra; assembly: GCA_020226215.1. Classification (NCBI taxonomy): domain Eukaryota; kingdom Viridiplantae; phylum Streptophyta; class Magnoliopsida; order Fabales; family Fabaceae; genus Sindora; species Sindora glabra. The sequence goes on along the minus strand of CM035231.1, from coordinate 22,883,470 downwards.
CTTCTCCAAGTTTCTTCTTTTTCAACTATAGAAAGCTAATCTTCTAATTGATTCAAAAAATTTAAGGCTTATCTTTATTTGGATTATGAAATCCTAAGATATAATATTAACTTTTGCTAATTGATTTTCCTTTTCCTCTAATGCTTTTATCTAATTTTCTAAGATTGCATGAATTAAATTCTAATTTGGTATAATCTGTGTTTGTTTATATGATATATGACATATATCTAATTTTATGTTGAATGTTGGTTAACTAGTTATCATTCTTCTTATGAGAATAGAGGGTTCAATGATTAAATTAGAGGCTTTTAGTTTAATGCTTTAATTCAGCTAAATTCTATTTTCAAATTAATTTATATTTGACTTTAAGAATTACAATGGTTTCTTAATTCTACTAGTCTAATTTGATCAAATCCTAGAATGTTATCTAATGTAAATTTTGTGAATCATTGCAGAGGTTTCGAATGATTCTAGGTTAAAAAATTATTTAGAATTGTTAAATATATTGTAATATGTAATTAATTTACTGAAAAGTTCTTACTTCTTTGGATCAATTACATTTTTGAATTAATTCCCCAATGTAATTCTATTCACATACTGGTATTTTTTTTATACTATTTGTTTAATTGCTTAATTCTATTTTCATTAAGTTATTCTTTTTTTTATTAAATAGTCATAGTCAGTAATTGAATATAAAAGGATGTTTTAAGTGGATTACTTGGAGCTCGACTTAGTTTGTTTCCTTATATTACAAAATTTTTATCAAACTAATAATTTCTAATTTTGATTGGGTTTCATAGCCATTAAAATTTTGGCATTGTTGTCGAGGATTCATTTCAATTTATCCTTTCTCATTTTTTCCTAACTGTGATTTGGATAGTTGTTTAAACATTCTCTTGAATTCTGCATCCATTAATGTTTCTATGCTTTTTATAGTATCTATCATTTTCTTTTGTATTTTCTTACATTCTTTAGCTATTGCATATTCCAAAGACTTCTAGGATTTACTTTATATTTCAGGAATTCATTTATTGCTTTTGAAGTGGAAAAAATATAAAATATAAGAAAGAGTATTTTTTCACTTAATTTCAAGTCTTTTTAAGTCATTTTAATTACTTCTTATTGATAGAGATTTTGCATTTTTCATGAGGAGAATTCAATTGAAGTTAAATAGGATTCATATATGATTGAATGAATAATTTTATTTTTTAAAATTGATTAGCATAGTGATGGATTTTGAATCGATAAATTGAATTCTGGTAATATAACATTCAAAGTGAGATTTTAAGCCTTATGTTAATTATTTATACTATTTTTCTTCCTTCTTGTGTGATGTTTTTCTATGATTTATTTTCTAAAGCTTGCTTTGATTCTTTTTAAGATTATATTTATATATGTATGCATAAAAATGATAAAGATATTCTTTCTTTATTTAAGATAGAGCTAAATAGCTAACCTTGAATTTTTATTTTTATTGAATCTTCTTGATCTTAATTGCCTTTTCTTTGTTAATTTGCTCATGGACATTTCTTTTTCTAATGAAAAAGAAATGCCTTTACTTAACTTTAAGGATCAATAAAGCATTTGAATTTTTATGAGATAGGTTTTAAATAAGTATGGAGATATGCAAGTGTGTATATGGTGAAAATTTATTAACATCAAGTTCAAGGGTTGGTTAAAATGAAAAAAAGAAGAAAAAAAAGAAAGTCAATAAGAAAAATGAAAAAAATGATGATGAAAAAGAATGGAAAAAAAATAGAAGAATAAGGTAAAAAGAAATTAATGGAAGGAAAAAGAAAGAAGCTGATGAATGTTTGAATTTAAAGTTAAGTTGTTGTGTTGAGTTATAATTGCTTATGATTGGCCCATATATTTATAGTTTAATTACTCTATTGATTTCTTTCGTTTCCATCTTTGCATATGTTTATTTTTCCTTTCTTTTTTTCTTAATCATATTATAACTTTGAACAAAGTCTTTTTTATTTGTGTTGTATATGTGATTTAAGGAGTGGAGATTAGATGATTAGCTAGTTTATGGTAGAATAATTTTATGAAACAAGCTTGAGTGAAAACATGTCACGACAAAAAACTAGGGGCTGTGACTGGCACATAACCTTAGGGGTAAAATATAAGCCATACTAGCCTAAAACATTATAAGATAACCTGCAACTTGTTTCAAACTCAAGTGAGCATACACCCATTACATAATCATTGACATTTCACATACATATAGTCCCACATGGACTTTCTCATTTTTTCAACATTCACTTGTTAATTCATATATTAACATAAAATCTGTATCATTTAGTAACAAGACAATCTTTCCTCAATTATAACAAAATACATACATATAAATCAACAGAAGCATGCCTTGCCTATGAGTTTAATGGAGTACATCTAAGAGTATTCAAAATTTTACAATTTTCAAAAGCATGTAAAAATTCTACATTAAGCCCATATGAACAAAGTGTGGCTCACGAGAAAAAAAATACCCCTTTTACTCTAAGGAGTTACAGATGATGGACCTAAAGCCAAATTTCTATCTTAAAAACATTATAACAAAAAGAGTGAGTCGTTGACTTAGTGATTAGATAATATGAATTTCCAACAGAAATAGAACAAGCCGTCGCACAAGTTTTTCCTTAGAAAGAATCAAATAGTTTTTCAATACAAAAAGATATTACATGAGTTATACAATCATATTTGATGAAATAGCAATTGAAATTTTCATCAGAAGTAGAATACTAAAACATACGTTTCAAGCCAAGAAGTAGATAGTAGGTTCTTTAATCATAGAAAATCATCATGAACATAGAATCATGGTAAAAATTTCAATATAATATATTCATGATAAATAAGTAATCATAATCAAAGTTAATAAATTTTAACATACATAAACCATTAAAATTACACCTTGGGGTGAGAGATTTCCAGTTATAATTAAAAAATACAAGCATTCAACTTATGAAATAATAATCTTAGGAGAGCTCTCAACTCTAAGGTAACCCATTAGATTATCATAAACCAATCCACGTATGTTGGCTAACACATGGGGTTAGTAGTTCCTCTATTAACTAGGGTTCGAACCAAGATACACGAAGGCTAACGTCATCATTACCGTTAGTTATAGTTTCTAACTAGTCTTCTCCCAAAATAAGTTTATAAAAATAGCAAAACACCATGTGTATATATATAAGTAACAATTATATGAGAAAATTATTAAAAATAAATAGTTTCATACATCAACAGTTTAAAATAATCTCAATCCATACTCTTTTCAACTATGAGTAGCTTATTAGGGCTTTTAACCATGGCAATCAACATCTCCAATATCAAATCATTCTAACTTATCAAAAATCAATTTTACAAGCATATATAAAACTTCAACTCATTATCACTTCATTCCCAATAACTTTTCAAAGAATATTATACAATAAGGTTCCAATAATACACTAATTCAAATAAGTCACATAAATCAATTTCATCATCATAAAGTCATTTTAATACCATTCATAATTACTATAATTTAAGGAAAATTTAAGGTACTTGTCCTAAGATTGCCTAGAGCTCTACACATATATGAAATTAAAATGCATAGAAAATAATTACAATTAATAAAATTAATATTTTAAAGTATGGAGAAGTTTGAAAAATATATAAAAATGTGGAAATACACATTATCTGCTCACAAAATGGCCTATATGCTTGAGTTTGATTTGTTCGTACTTCACAAACCACCAATGTCATTAGGAAGTGTTTGTTGACCTTGTGCAAGGAATCAAATAACAATTCAAACATAAATTAATACCTAATTATATTATTAAGCTTTCTATTATAAAATCTCTAAATTTCCACACTATATGCACATAACCTAAGAACAAACTAATCTTTACTATTTACTAACTAATTTAAGCTAATCTAACTCCTAATTAAGAGAATAAAGCTTAGGAATTACCTTATTAACCAAATGAAATTTTTTTTTTGGATATTGCTGCCTAAATCCCTAAATTTCAAATTGAGCAGAAATAACAACAAGAAACAAGGAAAAATAAGGAAAAGGTGGAAGAATATATGTTGAAATATAAAAGGAATAAGTTGTTTCATGTGATTAGAAGTAGAAGAGGAAAAAGAAGAAAAGAAGAGTTAAAGGGAGAGCATATGTTTTGTTCTGCTATTGCTTCATAGTTTCTATTCTGCTCAATTAAGGTTTTGTTTTAACCGGGTCTATTTTTATTTCTAGGTACCAGGTCTGTTAGTCATGGGTTAAAGGTATAGGTTACGAGTTCAGCACATTAGTTCATAAGTTCAACAACTTATTTGCATTTTTGCCATTTAAGTAAATGGAAAGTAAAATATCAAAGGAGAAAGGGGAAATGAGGACATTTACTTAAGACATAAATGTAAATAAGGAAATACCCCCTATCTAGATTAAAAAAATATAAAAAAATTAAAACTCTAAAGAATAAAAATCTAGATTTTGAGTTCTATTTCAAAATATCAAATTTCAAAAAATTTTAAAAATAACATTTTCTTAAAATGTTCATTTTAGGTTCCTAAAAATTCATTAAAAATTACTCTTTGATATATAAATACAAGAGGAACAAATATTGAAATTTTTATTTTTTCAAAAATATATATTTCACATAACCCTCGAAGGGAGGTGTCTCATACATAGAAATTTTTTTGAAATTTTGATAGACTTAACTTTATTTATGAAATTAAGCTAAACAAGAATATAAATAAAATTAAATTCTTTTAATAAGTTAGAAAAGAAATAGTTTAAGAGCATTTAAGATAATATCAAGTTCATATCAAAATTATCTAACTGTATTTTTATGCTATAACGATTCTGTTACCTATTAATGGCAAGGCCATTACAAAACACTTGTCTTAAATACTTGTAAGTTAGAAAGTGAATTTTCTGAAAGTCTACATGTTGATTTACTCTTTTTAAATGAAGTTACTATATCAGTTAGTTTCAAGTTTGTCAAGGTTTTTCTTCATAATGTATTATGTTTCTTAATGGCTTTAATTATTTCTTATTTTTGGAAAGTAAGTCTTTTATTTTAGTTTGAATAAAGTTATGTCTTGCTTGAGATGATGCAAGGGTTAAGTGTGGAGGAATTTGATATACAAAAGTTTGTTTATATTATTTCTTTTTATTTAATGCCTCTTAATGTGTTATATTTGCTTAATTTTATAAAATTAACCTTATTATGTGATTAAGCATTGATTTTTCAATATTTTGAAATTATTTGGTTCATGATGGATTTTTACATTATTTCATATTTTTAGCTATAACTTGAGTTTCACATATTAGATTTAGGTGTTTTCTATATTGTTAGAAATCTTAAAGGAATCTCTACAACTTTTATGTTTTAGTCAAAGCTCAATTTGAATGTTTGAGAGATTGAAATTAGCTATGAAGTAGTTGTTTTGTTTTTATCCAAGCTAAACTAGTCTCAATTTTTAGGTCATATTTGGAGTTTTAGAGGTCTAATTAAAGTGAAACCAATGACTAAATTTTCCTAAGATCTATCCTAACAACTTCATGTTTGTAGTTTAGTGAAATTATGTATTTTAGGTGTTTTACAATGGCTGTAATTCAAACTTGTGAGATTTTGCTATAGTAACTCTTATAATATATTATTTTGTAAATTAAGTTTTAGGATTTCTAAAATTAGAAATACCCTATTCTTTTTAATCTAAGAGGCATATTATCCTAGCCTATTAGGTTTAATAGTAAAGGAAAATTAGATATAGGGTTTGTGCCTCTAAAAGTAAGAATGCAATTCTACACAACTCTAGATAGCTTTCTTCTTTTCTTTAAGTTTCTTCTTTTTCAAACATGGAAGGCTAATTTTCTAATTAATTCAAGGAATTTGATGCTCATCATTGTTTGGATATGAGAACCTAAGCTATAATGTTGACTTTTACTAATTGATTTTTGTATTTTTTTGATATTTTATTTAATTTTCTAAAATTGGATGAATTAGATTTTGATTTCATGTAGTCTATGTTCATTTATATGATTTATAATATCTATTTGGTTTTTGGTTGAATGTTGTTTGGTTAATCATTTTTCTTGTAAGAATAGAGAGTTAAATGATTAAATTAGAAACTTTTGGATTTGCCCTTCAATTCAATTGAATTTTATTTTTTAATCATTTTAGATTGGCTTTATGGATTATAGGAGTTACTTAATTCTACTAATCTAATTTAATAAAATGCTAGATGGTTATTTAGCATAGAATTTATGAATTATTATAGAGGTTATGGATGATTTTAGGTAGAATAATTAATTGAAATTGTCAAATATATTATAATTTGTGATTAATCTACTAAAAAATTCTCAACTCCTTGAATTAATTGCATCTTTGTATTTTCTTTTTTTATGGACTATTATAACTTACATTTTTTACACAACTAGATTCTACATTTGTGTATGAAACATTGAAAGATTCTAAAGAATAGCCCTCCCTTAGATAGTATCGATTAGTAAAGCATAAATAGGACTTGTTTTTACTAAGTTTGAGATAGCACATAAAGTAAGCAGCATGTCTCCAATCAAGCACCTCATTAGATATAAAATCCACAAAAAATAGCATTTTAGGAGTCCTCTTTTTGATAGAAGGAAAGTTATTCTCATAAATTATTAATTTGTTTCAAATAGGAAACGAGAGCCTTATTTATAGGCTGAAAGCAAAATAATAAGATGTTAGTTATTAATTTAAAATCAATGATTGTAGTTTTGGATATTTCTACTATTGCATTCACTTAAGACATTAGTTAAGTGTTAAAATAATGTATAAACCATATTAAAAAAACTTACATGATGGTCATAAAAATAATTTAACATTGTAATTTCAAGTTAATGAACTACGATAATGATTGAAATAAACTTGAATGATAGACATAAAAAATAATTGACATTATAAATTTCTTTAATATATACCATTATGTCTTATCCATTTAGACTTCTTAAATATAATTCATTTAAATTTATTCATAAATTTATTCATTTAAACATCTTTACTTTTTTAGTTTTATTCATTTAAACTTCTTTATAAATTCATTTATTCAAACATCTTCAATTTCACTTATTTAAACTCATTCATAAATGGCATTCATTTAAACATTGTTAAATTATGATAAAATGCCATTATATAGGATGCCAATTAGTCCTAAAAACTAACATTTTTTATCTTTACCATTTCCTCAATAGAAGCCTTTCAATTATTATGAATTCCTATTATGTAAATAGCTAAATATGAAAAGAAAGTTATTTTTGAACTAATTTAACATAAGATTTTATATTTTTTTGATATGTCTTCTCTTTGTTAATTTATGTAATCTAAAAGTCTATTATAGAATTTTAAGTAAAAACAACATATGTATGAGTAAAGAGGAACAATTTTGTAAATTTAAAAAAATTTAATTGCCATTGCACTATTTATTCTAAATGTACAAACAAATATGTAAAGAGATATAGTATTTGTGTAAATTTATATAAAAAAATTATATAATCATCAATAAACAAAACTATAGTTTACATATGAATACACAAAAATAATAAAAAATTACTATGTATCAAAATCTTCATCTTAAATGTAAACTCTAGCATTATTGCTAAAATTTCTCTTATTTGTATACTCTATGGGAAATGAAAAACTAAAGGTTAAAGCTCTCTTATTGTACAATCTTTTGATGAAAATGGACTGAAAGATTAGTAACTTTTTCATTTATTAGCTCTTCCATTCTAATTTTACTCTATAAGAAATAAAAGTGTATTAATGAGAGAGAAACAAAGGTTAAGGTCCTTCCATAGCACATTCTCTCAAAAAAGTGAATTAAGAGATCAATAGTAATATTATGTATCAAACTAATCATACTCAAAAATATATTGGAGAGATGTTAGAAGAGTTCACTTGAAAAGATAGAGTTAAAGGTAAGATTTATAGGAATATAGTATACATTGATTATTAAACAAAATAGACATCATACACTTTTGTAGTTTCGAAAAAGTCTCCATAATTGGCTTTTGGATGACAATTTTTAATTAGGATCAACAACCTATACTTCTATATCTTATAGCAAAACTTTTGAAATTCCTTTTAGATGATGGCTATTTGCTAAAACTAATGTCTTATAATTCTATAATTTCCAATGTAGTTTTTGAAATGTATTTTAGATGATGATTAAGTAAAAAAATGATGTTTTAAATTGTTACACGAGGTTTAGACATTGGTTATTTTTGTATAATTTCAAAAATGTTATTGTATTAAAATAAACATTGATTTTATTATAAAATGATGCTTGTTAATCAACATAAATAATATATTCTATAGTAGTGACACTAGCATCTAACAAGCACCTGAACCATGCAAACATCTAATTTATGATTATCTTCTAAAATCCCGCAAGCTTGTGTGCCTATCACCATTCATCTTAAGGTGTACTACTATGAGATATCTTTTATATGGATAAATAAAGTGAGAAACATTTACTTCTCCTAAGTTCATTCATCCTAGTACCCATTTATTGTCATAAGTTACTAGTAGTAATCTAAAACCCATAAAAATTAATGTTGATATTTAGTAGATAAGATGCAATATATAGAAATTAGGTCTCATGAGATTAAATAATCACACACATTACAACAAATTAATACTAATACTATGAATTATGCCACAAAAATTTAAAAATCATGAAACTTTTATCTTTTTCCAAGGGAATAAAAAAATTCAAATACATGTACCAAAAATTAAAAAGTTTATGCTATAAAAATACTTTACCTATGATAAAATATCACTTGTACCATAATATGCAAAAACTTTTCTCATGGTAATGTATTATTTGAGCTATAGACTAAGTTATGAAAATATATTCTTTATAACAAAGAATCACTTATTTTATCATATAAGTAAAAAAAATTTAACCGTAGTGAAGTATTACTTATGCTATGAATTAATTCTAGAGATAAAGTCATAGCCAAATATATTATTTCTATGGCAAATATACATATAAAAAAGGCTAATTATGATAGGTGCAATGTATTGCAATGCAATAGATGATAAAAAAATATAAATATTTATATATTATGGATATTTGACAAATAGGTAATTCATCACCTAAGTTAGAAGCCTTTAAGGCTTTAACAAATTGGCCAAGTTAAATAGCTATTTTAGAAGTTTTGTAAACAACTTATTTGATTTCTTGTTGGCCCCTAATTAGCCGAAATAAAAAGGTTATGGAAACTAGTATTTTAATTAAGTCAAAATGTATAGTTATGTACATATATTATTTTGCTTAAAATGTTAGAAAAAGGAACTAAATCCTAAACATTAAAATATATAAGAGAGCTCAACCATTAGACTCCTAAACATTTTTTATTTACTAATGCACCAATTTAATATCTATCAAAATATAATAGTTCTTAACTTTCCATTAATTAAATTTACATAATAAAATTAATATACATTAACAAAATAAATATTATAATATGTTAAAGATTGTGTTATATCATTAATTAGTAAGATTAACATATCTTCTTGTTATATATTACCTATAAGATTACTATACTTATTATAGCTTTCTACTTCTTTTATGCCTATCACATGCTTAAATAAGTAATTGTAATTAATTATTTTTAATTTATTTCGTTATTATACTTTGTCTGTGCCTATCACTTACTTATATGAGTGATGGCAATTAGTTAACCCTAATTCATTCTATTAATCATTTAATCACTAAAATATTTATCATTTATTTCTTCTTATCTCTTACAAGAACCTCTTGAGCTTTTTATTCTCTCACTCATGACTTCAACTTCTTCTTCTCTAGGCTTAAGCAGATGCTAATCTTATCCTTAATGTTCACCATTAAGCAATCTTCATTAGTGACTATGTCATTTGCTTTTCTAAGTTTGAGCAAGGCAACTTTCAAAGGTGTTTACTATGCCAATCCATCATTTAGGCACATGAAGAAGTCCTTATAAAGATTCATCAATGATCTTTTTTATTGCAAAATCAATTTAGGTAATTTCTCTTAAACTTAATTCATTTATTTATTTGTTATAGACTTCCTCTTCTCAATTAGACTTTTAGGTTTTTTTTGTCTCAATAGATATTGGTTATTTTCTTTTTTCTTTTTAGTTTACTTTAGTATCTAAATGATTATTTTCTTTACTCAACAATTGCTAAATTTCAATGCAAAAGAGGCTAAAATATTAAAAAGGTTAATACTTTAGAAGATTTTTACAGGACTTCCATGTCTTCGTTTAAGTATTGGTAGATTTGAGTTCTTTTTTTTTTTTACATATTTTATATACTTCTAATTTAATGTTAATTTATATTTTTTAAGGCTTCTATTGAAAAAAAGCCATTATAGATTTGATATACTTGATATACTGTAAATGTGTTCTTTTAACAAAATGCAACATGCTTATTAATTAAAGGCATAAGGATGCTCCATCTTTGTGCACAATAGCAAAATTCAATAGGATTGTAGATGACTAAAGTTTTAGATGCACATCCTAAGGTATGATTGCTTTAATATTTTAAAAAGATATCATTTGCTCTTTACTTCTATATTTGATCAATTTGGTTTTAGTTATTTTAAAATTCATGTATAATCTCTAATGATTTGGTGCTTTGTGTTTCTCTATTATAAATAGCGTGTTTTCCTACCATTATTCTTTCAAAACTAATTAAATTGTAAATTCATATAACTCAAATTGCCTAATGTGAAAGAAATATGAAAACTAATTTATTTAGTCATATCTTCTTTCTTTGTTAGCATTATGAAATTCCATTTTTTAGTCAAATGTTGATATTCTTTTGAAACTAACTAAAATTGTAATATCATAGCTTAAATCACTTAATGTGAAACAAATACCAAAATTGATTTATTTAGTCATATATTCTTTCTTTATTACTAGTGTGAATTTTCTTTTTTTTAGTCAAATGATGATATTCTTTTGAAAATAATTGAAATTGTAATGTCATAGTTCAAATTGCTTGATATGAACCAAATATGAAAACTAATTTATTTAGCCATATCTTTCTCTGTTATTAGTGTAAAATTCCCTTCTTTTAGTTAATTACTAGTCAAAGGATGTAAAAATCTTGTGCTCTTGTGCTGTAAAACATAATTGTTATGATCAAGATATTTTATCTAGGTTTGTTTATATGGAATTATAGGATTATTTTGGCAAATACATATAGAATCTTGAAGTTTTCTATTTCATGCTCTTGGTAGTCTATCATAAGCCTTTTGGATATTGGAATATGTGAAATAGATCTTACACATTGAATCCAATTTATTAAAGGATATGCAATTATCTTTCTACATTAATTATTCCATTTCTCATGACTAGATCTCAATGTGAGCAAACTAAACATTAGACTTTGTTAGTCTTTAGTTTTGCTTTTTCAAAATAATTATATAAAAGGTAATGGGCCCAAAATTTTCTAATATTTGTTCTTTTAACATGGCTTCTCACATTACATAATTTTCATGTGAACTTTATGTGCGTGTATAATGGAAAAGTTAAAAAATTACTATGTGGTGATGTAAGATAAAATGCTTTTGATTATAGAATGCAATTGTATAAAGAATGCTAAAGGTTAAAGATAGGCACTGGGTAATAAAGATTGAGGGTTAAATTCTAGTAATTAATGGCCAAATAAATTAAAATAAATCATTTTATGGTAAATTAACTAAACATGAAATAATTATCTACCAAAATAATAAAAGCCTATCATATAGATGGGGAAGTCAAAAGTTTTGTCCCTCAGAAGAAGATTTATTTAGATCCAGTAAGAACTATATATTATTCAAAACTTTATAAATTAAAATTCAAATATTGTAATAAAAGAAGACCCACTTTCTCTCTTTATGCAAATTATCTCAACATCAACCTGATTAGTGATTATAAATCTTTTACCATAACTCAATCCAACAAAGTGAGTTTCTTACATTTTTTATAACTTTTCAAGGTAGTAATTTTTTTTCCAATGATTATCTAACTTTTTTCCTTTAAATTTAATATCATTTTTATTTGAATATATGAAGTTTACTTAGGGTCTTTTATTTTAAAAGATATATTCTATAGAAATTTTTTGCCATTTCAAACAAAAAATTATGAATTAATTAAAAGTAAAAACTTAAGTAGATACTACTTTGATAAGGGAAATAAGCCTTAAATTTAATTTTTTTTAAATTCATTTTAGTGATTGAAGTATTATTTTAGTTCCTAATTTCTATTTTTAATTTCTTCTCATGTGCTTTATCCATATGTAAGCACAAAATATGAATTTCTCCTTTGTTTATTGCTTTAATATTTAGTGAATGATTTATCAGATAAGATGATGTTATGGAAACAAATGCTTGAATAAGGCAAGGCATTTAGTTAAAGTATGATGTAAATTTCTTATGCTATTATGGAAGGCTATTGTTCATACTATTTGTGCATGATTTTTCTTATTCCTCAAGGCTTACACTTTCTATAGACTTTAAATAAAACAATGAAGAAAAAAATGGTAAATTGTGCAACAAATATGGGTTATATATTAGGTAAGAAAAGGCATTTCTTATACACTCTACATGAAACAATTAAAAGAAAACACTAAAATGGCTCAAATTTATCTATTCATCATTGGATGCATCAAAATGGCATATGAATGATTGGGTGAGAGGTCAATATGCCAATTATGATTCGAATGAACCACTAGTTCAAGCACGATTATCTATATAGCTCTTGGATCTTGAAGTTTGTTCTTTGGTGTAGTTTCAAAGTCTATTAACACCTATAAATATTAAAATAACTATATTGTGTTAATAAGCTAAACCATTCATAAAATGGAGCAAGTGAAATAGAAGTTTAAAAATAGTTCTATGTCTATATCCACCATAAAATTGAGTGTTTTTTCCATTCTCAAAATAAAGTTATCTTTGCCCAAAGGATGTTTCTTTTTAAAAATTTTATGAGACAAGATAAGTAATAAAAAATTTCTCAAGTTCTCCTTAAAAATGGTTTATTTTCATGCAATCATTTTTTTATTGCAATCTTACTTTTCATTTAGTTCTCATCAAAGTTAAGAAAATGCAATGTGTTGGCATGTTCAACATCAACACTAAATTGTGTCATCTTTACAATTTAAAACTCTTTGCTTAAACCTTTTTAGAAAGAAAATTTTCTTTTCCAAGTAAGTCCCACATCCATTATACAAAAGCATGGGTTGAACATAGGTTGCAAAATTAGCATTTCATGTTCTTAAAAAGTCAAATTGTATTATGTTACTAATAATTTTTTAAAAATAAAAAATTGTTTACTTCTACTTTCACACTTATGCAATAATGCTAATTATATTGTATGCTCCAACATGAGATGCTCTATTATTTTGCAAGGTTTGAACTTTAGATGAAATGGTTTTCCATTTTAAATTTCTCAAAATGCTAAATAAAGTATGCATTGCATTTTACAACTATGTTTTCATCATTCCATAAAAAACTTATAATTTCTAGTTTTTCTGGTCTATACATCATGTTTTGGAAACATAATCAATTGCAAGATGTGATAATAATGTACTTTTAATGTTTCCTTTAGACTTCCTTCATTTGGAACCTCCTAAAATAATAATGTATGCAATCTAACTACGTTATTGATTACTATTAATATAATAATACAATAATATAACAACTTGATCAAATAATAATGATTTAAAAAGACATATACTACATCATCTTGCTTAATTCAAATATAATTATATGCATTATATAATTATTGTATTAAAAAAATGAAAATAAAATTTATATTCATCACATAAATGTTTTATAATTTAAAGTTTAAAAATCTAAATGTATGTTATGAACTAATAAAAATTAGAATTAATTAAACTTATGAATTGCACGGGTTACAAACTCATACACAACAACTTTTTCAATTAGTCATTTTATCCAATTTTTAAAACATCACTTAAGCAAAAATAGATCATTCAAGATATAAAAAATTATAAAAAGATTTATTTTTAATAATCTTCATATTCTTTTTAAAAAATGTGATGACAAAGAAGATATATATATATATATATATATATATATATATATATATATATATATATATATATATATATATATATATATATATATACATATTTTGATATTAAGAAAATATTAAATCCATTATAATATATATAAATAATATGGTTTGCAGCATAAGTGATAATAAGTTTTATTGTAGAAATATGTAAAAATAAGTTTTACAATCATCATGATGATATTAAAGAAACTTTTATTAAAAAAATGAAAATAATAATGAAACAAAATAATATATAATTTAATAATAATTAAATTATTATATTAAAAAATATTTAAGTAAATTATATTTAATGGAGTGATATATATAAAATAATCTAAAATCTTATTTTAGTCGTTACTAATTTTAGTTGTATCAATTTTGTTTCTCATAGATATTTTATATTAATTTCATCCCTTCTAAATCATAATTTAATTAATTTAGTCTATTTACTTATAATTTTATTGATAGTTAATGACTTGATAAATAGAAAGATAAAAATAAGATATCAATAATATATGAGAAATAAAATTGATACCAAAAATTTATGAAGGATCAAATAATTTAACTTATATTCATTAATGATAAAAAGTATCATAAATAAAAATTAAAAGTAAATAAATTTATAATAATTTAAAATTAATTTATAAGTAAAATGTAAATATCTATAATTGTTCAAAGTTATGATTTATATGAGTATTTGTTGTATAATTTAACTTTTGTTAAAGGAATTTCTAGAAAATAATAAAAAATTACTTAAAATGTAATAATTTTACTTTTTTATTGTAATAAATTAATTGATAATAATTAATGCAAAATATTAATAACAAGATAAAATTAACTAATTAATTATTTATAAAAGATAAAATTAATATAAGACATTTGTAAAAGATAAATTTAATACAAGCAAAATTAATAATAGAACAAATAGATTTTTAATCTATACAAAATAATTTTTTGAAATAAAATCATAAATATTTTTAAGCTTAGTGTATTTTTATTATATGTATTTTTGTAATATTTTATTATTATGTAATGAGTATTGCATGAATATAGTTATATTTTTTAACACAAATGATCAACTAAAAATTTATATAAAATATATTGTATTAGAATACTAAAGAAGTAAACTGGCATAATAATAAGGCTTAACTTTCCTTAATTTAGATATTTAGGTTTGATTTTCTATCAATACAATTTGCAATTTTCAAATAGACAAAGTTTGATGGTTTATACTAATTTGATATGGATCAAAAGTATTAATAGGTTTTAATAGATGTGCAAACAAAATGATAGGCTAACATATGATAAAATTAGTTAAATAATTAATTTAATGTGGATATATGAAAATTATTTTATCTAACTACATTATTTTTATAGTTATTTTATTTTATTTTTTATCACAATTCTATTCATGGCAATATGAGCTACTAATCATAAATATACCTTTTTTTTATCAGGTTTATACTCATGGTTAAAAGAATCTATTAGCTATGAGTGAATCTGTGATTAAAAATATTATTTATGCCACAAGACTTTTTTTTCTATTATGATTTCCTTACCACACCACTTATGCTAATGATCCATTTAACCAATATTTTTATGGCTAAGCAATACAGTCAGAAATTTTAATTTTTCTATGACTTTGATTGTGGCATAAGCGATTATTTATTATAATGATAGGAAAAAAAAAATTTCCAAGGTTTTTGTCTTTTATGGCTTCACTTTGGCAATCAGCCAAAAGTTTATTTACTTTTGTCATTTTCTAATTTTTGCACTCCTTGCAGCCTTTCCTCCCCCTATTTAATAAGTTATTTCTTTAATCCAATCGTAAAAATATCTTAACACTGTCTTTCATATTATAACTTCAAATTTACAACTAATAGTGATTAACCACAACAAACTTGCAAATATATAGCAAATGAAACATATATAGGAGGTGCATTTAAACCAATAATTGGCTTAAAAGTATTTGAATATGGACTGAAGCAACTTTCTTACCCCTAAAATTTAACCTCACTAAATAGTCCATTCCTTATTTTTTTAGAGGTATAACTGGTACCTATTAACTACTTTCTATTCAAAATTTTCATCCCTCTCTCCATAAAGCCATTCAACCCCCAAATAGGAAACATCGATATATATATTTTGGTAAGTAAAATAACAACTAATCAAAATCATAGATTTTCATGTGCAAGCATTCTAAAGAATCCAGTCACATCCATAAATCACATACTATTATGAATACAAAGCTTATGCATATAATGTGAAAGAAATATGAAAATTCAATACAAATGATGTCTTAGTACCAGCACTTTATTTCCTTCAAGAATTCTTAAATGTCCATGCTTAAGTTTCTTTCCCATCTACTTTGACAATTGAGAGAATCAATAATAAGCATGATTACATCAACTATTTTTTTCTTCTAAAATTTACTACTCTAGATTTTATTCATGACACTCTAATATATTAGATCATAAATTTCTTATTTTTTTCAAAGTTAAGGCATAGATTCGAAAATATGCTTATATCTGGTAATTTTTAGATCAATGTTATACAAATAAAAATATTGTGACTTGATACTTCAAAGAAAATCTAACCATATCATTTTATGAAACTAGATACTTGCTTTCTATTTTTTTAGAAGCTAGGATCAAGTATTTTGAAATCTACAAAAATTGGATTTTCTAGATCAAACTTCAATCATTAAAAAATATTAAAATTTGATAATCTAAAGAGGTCCTAGGTATGCTTTTCTAACACTTTAGAGAATCACATTTTTATTTTTCTAAATCTAGATCAAAGAAATTAAAATAGGTAAGGACCTATAAATTTTTAAATCATGTTTTTAAAGCTAAAAATATTAATATATAATGACTCGCCTTTTTTCTTGGAGGTTATCAGTATCGGAAAGTGGACATATCAGTAGAAAAATCTAGTCAAATGGACAGATCTGGTGGCTATGACTAAGGCTAACAATCATTCATTGCTTACTCACATTGCCAACTGCAATGGTTAGCTAGAGATGGAGTTTTGACAATTGATAACATGTGGCTATTTTGGGTGATGGAAGGAAGAAGGAGAAGAAGGAAAAAAAAAGGCAGATATAGAAAGAAAGAGAAAAGGTTAGGAAAGAGGAAGAGAATTTATAGAAAAATGAAGGGTTTTGGGTTTTCTTCCCATACTTCATACATACATAAGCCTCATTTCAAAACAAATCAAAATTGTTTATTTCATTATTCATCTCATTCTCACATTGTCATAGCCACACATTTCTAGAATTATTCTTTTAAAACTTATTCTCCCTTTCTAACAAGTGCCATAATAGCCTTAAAAAATTTATGAACTCAAAAATAAATATTCTAATTTTTTAATGATTTTGGAAGAAATCGTTTATTAAAATACCTATATTTATTTTATTAAATACTCATACTTACAATTGTTAAATATTCTCAATTTTGTGAAAGATTATCATAAAAATTGTTCAAATGAATTTTTAATCAAAACCTTGGCTAATTAAGTATAATTTGAATATTACCATTTATTAGAATAAATATTTCAAAGCTTAAAATAAAATAAAAGTATTTGAAATTATGGTTCGACTGTTACAGTCCAAGATGACTTCGGCCAGTTAATTAATTATCTTGAAACTGAACTCAGAAAATTGATTGCTTGATCAAATTTCTTATGGATTTCTAATTAACAGTCAAACAAATTTGGTATAGTACTTATCTTAGCAAAAAATTAAAGGAAAAATGCAATAATTAGAAATAGCCTTACCGATGCTAATTTGCTAACTCATCTAAAATCTATGCCTTGATCCAACTGTTAATTGATCATTTTCCTTATGAATATCAAGAAAATTTAGAGAACTATACACAACTGATCCATATAACTTAAGAAAATAGAACAAAAATTGAAGCAAAAAGACAGGATCATGACAGTCCAATATATAAATGGTGTTATTGGTATTTTGTGTAAAATAAATTTTATGGACTAACACATTTTAATATATATTTGAATTAAATAATAATTCAATGTCATTAATATAATAATAATACCTAAACTAAATATATTATAATATAATTATAAAATGTGTGTATATACCCTAATTCTAGATTAATTGTGATGGACCAATTAATTCTAGTTAGGTTTTAATTAGGGTTTGGATCCCTACCCACCACCTTATAAGGTGAGCTGTAGTCTCTCATCAAATTATAGTTTGTTATTCTTACAATTCTCTCTTAGACTCACCTAAGGACGTGTGGGCAGTGATCCAACAAATTTCTTAATCTAATATCATAGATGTAGTAGGAAGGCTAGGTAATTTGAAAACTCTTTATTTTATTTGTACAATTGTTGTACTCTTCTATTTGGATCCATAATTGTATGAATATTAAAATATTTTATGGATCATAAAATTCTTGCAATTGGTATCAAAGCCAATAATCCATATTGATGAGTCAAATTGTATAAATTATATTTTGATATTTTATTTTACCTAGTATAAATTTCTAGTATGCTTAGCCCTAATAAATTAGAAAAGAATTATGGCAATGTTGTTTTAAATTTTTTGTTTCTTATTTTTATTTAATCTGAATGTTGTTTGTTTAATTTGAGGTTAAATTTTGACAACAATTTTTCGGATCTATTTCAATAATATAAAGAACTTGTTAAGATTCTGAAAAATTATTGAATATTTTGTTTGAATTCTAGAAAACTATTATTACAAAAATATTAGGAACATGTTAATGAATAAAAACCCTCAAATTAATATGTGATAATAAGCTTTAAATAGATGCTAATGTTGAATAAAGGTGAAAATTGTACTAGTATATAGCCAAAATTAAAAAGCATGATATATTCGTATTCTTCTAGAATTAATTAGTGCATAATGTTATAAATTAAAAACCTATTAATTTTATTAACTTTGGCTTTAAAATTGAAGAATCAGGTGGGATTCAAATTAAAGTTTTTCCCAAACTCGAAAAATTTGTTTTCAGACCCGAAAACTAGTGTCGGGTGAAGAAAAAGCTTAAATAGCAATTTGGGGTGAAGCCCAGTCGTATGTCTGGCATGTGCACTGCACACGCCATCTGTGTGAATGGTCTTAGGCAACACCTACTTGCACAATAGGCGTGTGCCACCTTTGAAACATAATTCTGCAAAATTAAAAATACAGTTGTGCTCCACTCTCCGAGCTTGACATTTTGGTATTTTTTCATAATTTTTTGGAAATAAAATATTTTTTATTATTTTTTGTTCAATTTTTTTAGTATTGATTTAATTGAATTTTGGCCTGAAATTTTTATTGAGTAATCTTTGTATGATTGTATATTGTAACAAATTTTTCTGGATGATTTATATATTGTATGCATATTTTCTTAGTTTTATCATTAATATGTAATTGATTATTTAATTCATACAAAGATTATTGTTGCTCATGTTAAGCCTTTAAATTTTTAGTTAGAATCACCTATCGTGGGTTAATTGTATAAAATTTTTGTAATATTTTATTAATTGTATATATATTATGTTGATTAATTACTATTATAGTAATTAAATTTTAGAATAGTAAAAATTAAGAGAGTACTATATTAACAGAAATTATATGCTATTAGTATAATCCTATTAATGTAGTTAGTAGGTGATAACATGAGTGTTAGAATTATATGTTAATTTTTTAAAATTTTTAAATACCCTATTGGTGTTAGGTTTTAGGAATTTAGTATGTAGTTCTTGTATTATGTTATAATACTTATACCCCATTGGTACTAAGTATCGTAACATTATATTGTAAAATAGTTACATAACTTTGAGGAAAATTTAAGCATGATTATTGTTCAAATATGCTATGTTGTTAATTTATGATTAATTTAATAAATTTTAATAATTTTTCTCAGCTTCTGTTTCTATGCAACTGACCTTTGTGAAAATTTTAAATGAGACTAATCATGAGGATTAGGTAGAATCCTTGAAACTGTATTTAACAATCTCCAATCTTGATCTGTCTTTATATGAAGAGGAACTGAAAATTAATAAGGAGTCAACTTCTGCTCAAAAAGCACAACATGAAAAATGGACTCATTCCAATAGAGTCTGTTTGATAGTAATAAAGTACACTATGGATAAGACTATTAGGCAAAGTATTCTTGATAGTTAGAAGGCAAAATTGTTCTTAGATTCAGTGTTTGAAAAATATGTTAAGTTTGATAAAACTGAAAAAAGGGCATTATTTGTCTTTATTGGAGAAGACTGTGTATGATGAAGTGAGTGGTGTTCGAGAGCATATAATGAAACTAGTGCATTATTATAGTCGATTGAAGAGTACAAATGTTGATCTAGGAGATAGTTACTTAATTTGGCGAGCTTTAGAGTCATTTTCTACTTAATTTGATGTGTTGAAAACGTCTTGCAATACTCAGAAAGGAGAATGGACCATCAATGAAATAATTTCTATAGTGACTCAAGCAGAAAAGGGTATGAAGAAAATAAAGATGCAAGTGGCAAATTTTACCTCTCATGGTTCGAGTTCTAGACAAGCAAATAAGCTCTTCCAGAAAGAACAATAACATAAGCTTAAGAAAGCCTTGTTCAAAGGAAACTGCAAATTCTGCAAGAAATATAGGCATAAAAGGGAAGACTGTTTCAAATTTAAGAAATGGCTTGAAAAGAAGAAGAAAGGTAACCCTTTAGCTCTAGTTTGTTTTGAATCCAATAGTATTGAAATTCTTTCAAACACTTGGTGGCTGGATATTGGTGCCACATCCATGTTACAAATTGCTTGCAAGCACTGAGAAATCTGAAGAGGCCAAGTGAGAATGAAATAGCTTTGAAACTAGGAAATGAAGACAAAGTACAAGTTGAACACATAAAAGTCATTTTTTTATATTTGTCCACAGGTCATGTTTTAGAATTGAAAAATGTTATTTTTGTATATTCTATGAGAAGGAATTTAATTTCTATAACTTGTTTAGATTAAGATGGATATTCATATTTATTTGAAAATAATAATTTCAAGCTATATTATGACTCCTGTGTGGTTGGAACTGGTACTTTGAATAATGGTTTATATAAAATTAATTTAGACAATACTTTTAAAAATTCCATCAACATAGTTGTTGGAAATAAGAGACCAAGATTAAATGAAACATCTTCAATGCTTTGGCATAGAAGATTAAGCCACATCTCTAAAGAAAGAATGGAATGATTAATAAAAAAGGAGTTTTACCTAAATTTAACTTCTCATATTTCAACGTTTGTATGGATTGTATTAAAGAAAAACTAATGGTTAAAGCTAGAAAAGAGAAGAAAACTAGAAAAGAAAGTATTCTAGAATTGATCCATACTAATGTGTGTGGTCCTATCTTACCCAATGCAATAAGAGGTTTCAAGTATTTTATCACTTTCATTGATGACTATTCGAGATTTGGATGAGTAGAGCTTCTTTTTGAAAAGTTTGAAGCATTAGAAACCTTTGAAAGGTTCAAAGTGGCAATTGAACTAAAATTGGGAAAGCAAATCAAATGCGTACATTTAGACAGAAGTAGTGAATTTTATGGTAGATATGATGAAACTAAAAAAAATCTTTGTCCTTTTGCAAAAGTGTGGAATAGAAGCTAATTACATTATGCCTGACACACTATAAGCAAAATGGAGTTGCAAAGTGAAGGAATAGAACACTCATGTAGATGGTATGATGTATGATGACTTATTCCACTTTACCAGAATTTTTATGGGGTGATGCTTTGAGAACAGTTGTGTATGTGTTAAATCAAGTTCTGAGTAAATCTGTGCCAAAGACTCCATATGAGCTAATGTATGGTAAGAAGCCTAGCTTGAAACATTTTCATGTTTGGGGCTACAAAGTTGAAATTAGGCCTTATAACCCACATACTAAGAAACTTGAAGCAAGAACAATTAGTAGGTGTTTCATTGGCTACTACATTAGATTAAGAGGAAGTAGGTTTTATTGCCCATCTTATTCATCAAGAGTTATTGAGTCAGATCATGCTGTTTACTTTAAGGATGAATTGAATAGTGGGAGAAAGTCACTTCAGATCTCGCTAAAAGAAGAACAAAGCAATGTCTCCTGAACAACTGACAAATAAAGTGTTATTCCTCTAATGGTGCCTTTTGTTGAACCATTTCATATAAAGCTGCAAAATGATCCAGATCGACCTATGATTGAACTAATTCAATTGGTGGATGAACTAAATAATGTAATTGAAGAAGTTCTCCTAAGAAAATCACAGAGAACTCGTTGTCAGGCAATTTCAAATGACTATGTGGTTTATTTGTAAGAACATAAGTTTGATGTGAATGATGATTCTGATCCTATTAGCTTCTTATAAGCTATTTCAAGTTCTAATTCCTCATAATGGATTCATGCCATGGAGGAAGAAATAAATTCAATGTACAAGAATAATGTATAGGATTTGGTGGAACTACTTGAAGGATGTAAACCAGTTAGGTGCAAATAGATTTTTAAAACCAAATGGACTGCTAAAAGTGAAATTGAAAGATATAAGGCTAGATTAGTAGCTAAAGGTTACATGCAGAAGGAAGGAATTGATTATAAGGAGACCTTTATACCAATCTCGACCAAAAACTCATTTCGAGTTATAATGGCTTTGGTAGTTCATTTTGATCTCGAGCTACATTAAATGGATGTAAAAACTGCCTTCCTTAATGGTAACTTGTCAGAGACAATTTATATGAAATAACTAGATGGTTTCCAAGAGAATGGAAAAAAACACTTAGCGTGTAAGTTAAATAAATCAATATATGGCTTGAAACAAGCATCGAAGAAATGGTATCTTAAATTTCATAAGATTGTGTCTTCTTTTGGATTTAAGGAAAATGTAATAGATTAGTGTATCTATTATATGATGAGTGCGGGCAATTTTATGATTCTTGTGTTATATGTTAATGACATTCTCCTTGTGACTAATGATATGAATCTTTTGAATGAGATAAAAAATGCATTGTCACAGAATTTTGATATAAGGATCTTGGAAATGCATCTTTTGTGCTTGGCATAGAAATCTATTGTGATAGATCTTGGGATTTGCTTGGTTTGTCTCAAAAGTCATATATAGATAAAGTGCTTAAAAGATTTAACATGACTTCATGCTCGCATTGTGCTACGCCTATTCAAAAAGGTGAAGTGTTTTCCAAAGTCCAGTGTCCTCAAAATGATGATAAGAAATCTAGAATGAGTATGGTCCCATATGCTTCCGTTGTTGGTAGCCTGATGTATGCCTAAGTATGCATACGTCCAGATATTACTTTTGTAATTAGTGTGCTTGGAAGGTACCTAAGTAATCTTGGTCAAAGAATTATATGTTGACTTATAAAAGGTCTAGTGATCTAATTTGTATAGGCTATTCAGACTCAGACTTTGCAAGTTATCCAGATGATAAGAAATTAACATCTGAATATATCTTTATGCTTGCAAGAGGAACTGTATCGTGGAAGAGTGTTAAACAATCTTTAACAGCAACCTCCACTATGGAAGCAGAGTATGTCGCTTGTTATGAAGCCACTCGAGAGGCTATATGGTTAAGGAATTTTATCTCTGAATTTTGCTTAATTGAAAGCATTTCAAAACCTTTAGCCATTTATTGTGACAATACTATTGGTGTTAGCTTCTCTCAAAACAATAAAAGTTCTGCTTGCACAAAGCACTTTGATATGAAATATCAGTTTGTGAGAGAGAAGACATGTGGGCATTTTACTCATATTGAACATATTTCAATAAATTGTATACTTGCAGACCTATTAACCAAAGGTTTAGTTGTAGGAATATTTAAAAAACATGTATTGGATATGGGCCTTATTGAATCTTTTGATGTTTTAGGTTAGTGGGAGTATTTGTGTATCTTGAAACTCAAATGTGTTGATCTCGAGATTTTTTAATATTGCCATTTTATCATATTGTAAAATGTACTTATCATATTATGGCAATATAAGGAGACATTAAGACCTTATCTCAAATTATTGTAAAGCATCTTGGGCGGATGCATGGATCATTTTATATAATTTGATTATACACATGCTTTATATTATTTGATCTTTTGGAATAGGTATTTCATATATGTTTATCTTTTCAATCCTATCAGATGATCAGATATGCATTTAATGAAATCTCATATTTGACCTATGGTTGTAATGGTATGAATTGTATTGATGACATTGTTTAAATATGGCCACATATTGTAATTCAAAATTATGTATTAAAATATGATTGTCCAAGTAAAAGATTGTAAAATAAATTTTGTGGACTAACATATTTTAATATATATTTGAATTAAATAATAATTCAATGTCATTAATATAATAATAATACCTAGACTAAATATATTATAATATAATTATAAAGTGTGTGTATATACCCTAATTCTAGATTAATTATGATGGGTCAATTATTCCGAGTTGAGTTTTAATTAAGGTTTGGATCCCTACCCACCTCCTTATAAGGTGAGCTGTAGTCTTCCATCAAATTGCAGTTTGTTATTCTTACAATTCTCTCTAACACTCATCTAAGGACGTGTGGGCAGTGATTCAGCTAATTTTTCAATCTGATATCATGAATGCAGTAGGAGGGCTAGATAATTCAAAAACTCTTTATTTTATTTGTACAATTCTTATACTCTTCTGTATGGATTTATGGTTATATGAATATTAAAATATTTTATGGATCATAAAATTCTTACATTTTGGTCCTACTAGCAATGCATGTATTAGCAGTGGCTGGTAGGTTTCTACTATGTGATTGGTTGCATGTATCTTGTAAATAAGCCTATAGGAGGTTACCTTTGTCGGAGGCGGATCTAAGGATGTGTGGGCAGTGATTTAGCTAATTTCTCAATCTGATATCATGAATGCAGTAGGAGGGCCAGATAATTCAAAAAATATTTATTTTATTTGTGCAATTCTTATACTCTTCTGTATGGATTTATGATTGTATGAATATTAAAATATTTTATGAATCATAAAATTCTTACATTTTGGTCCTACTAGCAATGCATGCATTAGCAATGGCTGGTAGGTTTCTACTATGCAGTTGGTTACATGTATCTTGTAAATAAGCCTATAGGAGGTTACCTTTGTCAAAGGCTCTTCGCCTTCGACAATCAAGTTAAAGAGAGAAAAGATAATGATATAGCGTAAAGAGAAATTAAGGTTAGAGAGTTTAAAAATATGTTGTGTACTTGGTTAGTATTTATAGGGCTTCAATTAGAAGATTCTCGAAAAGGGCAGACCAATCTTCTTACTTCAATTGAAAGTTTTCAAAAGGGTAAAATGATCTTTACATAAAGTAGAAGATCCTAGATAATGACAATTTAGTAATTTCATCAACCTATCACCAACAGACAAATCTTACCATTGTAATCAAATAATTCGATTGGTTTTATGTGCCTATAACAACACCAATACTTCAAATTGATTGACCATCTTTGAGCCACTTCAGGTCATTCCTTGGTCAACCACTCTTTCAATTTGGTTGGCCTAATGATAAATATTTATTCACAATGAATTTACATTTTAACGATAATTAAGGTTTCAATTTTGCTACCTATAGCCCTTAAGACTATGCTTAAGAGTTAGCAAATAACTATTATTTATTGTTATCTTCAATTCTCAAAGGAATCTTGTGAAAAAAATATTAATTAAGAATTGAGTTTTAATTATCTTAATTGGTACCTCTAATAAATTGTCTTTTAAAATAATTGTCAACTACTTTTTTTTCTTTTAATTTTTCAAACAAATTTGTTAATAAATACATTTTTAACCCTAATTGCATTAGTGTTTTTCATTTTATAAGTGTGTGTGTATAAAGTAGAATAATTATGATGTGACCATATCTTCAATTCTCAAAAGATTCTTGTAAAAAAATTAATTAAGAATTGAATTTTAATGATCATAATTAATACTTCTAATAGTTTGTATTTTAAATTAATTGTCCACTACTTTTTTTTGCTTTTAATTTTTCAAACAAATTTGTTAATAAATATATTTTTTAACCCTAATTGCATTAGTGTTTTTCATTTTATAAGTGTGTGTGTATAAAGTAGAATAATTATGATGTGACCATATCTTCAATTTTCAAAAGATTCTTGTAAAAAAATTAATTAAGAATTGAATTTTAATGATCATAATTAATACTTCTAATAGTTTGTATTTTAAATTAATTGTCCACTACTTTTTTTTTTGCTTTTAATTTTTTTTAAACAAATTTGCTAATAACTACATTTTTAACTCTAATTGCATTGATGTTTACATTTTATAACAAAATTTTATATATATAATAGAGTAATTATGATATAGCTATATTATTACTATAAATATAGTGAGGGTGAGCAAAAATCAAGTCAACCTAAGCCCAACCACATCCAATTTTTTTTATACCTTTTATATCCAGGTCCAACACTTTTTGAAATAAGAATGCTTAAGCCCGGCCTAATTTAAGCCTAATTTTAAAATTTTAATATATATTGAAATTAAAGATTATAAATATTAAAAATATGTATATATTTACATATATATTATATTTAATATACATATATAATAAAGTAGAAATATCATTAAAAAATATTATATACATATATTAATCTTTATGATTGAGATCTGTATCACATAATATATATTAAATATATAATATAATAAAATATTTAATATACAAATTAAAACTCAACTAGCCTAATTTTAAATACACAAGTTCAAGTTTGACCTGTTTATAAAATAAGACTTAAAATTTTGTCCAAACTCGAACCTAATCTCTTAGACCAAATTCTATTTATTCCAACTTAAGCTTAGACAAAAAATGGGGCTAAAATGCATTTGTACACCCTTAAAACATAGCTATATACCCTAAATCCTAGACTCAACTATTGAACTTAATTTTTTAATCCAAATTCTATTTATTCCAACTTAAGCTTAGACAAAAAATGAGGCTAAACTAAGTTTGTCCACCCCTAAAACATAGCTATATTACTATAGGATCTATTAGGCTGAAAATAATATAAGAAATTTTAGAATAAAGTTAATAATCCAAAATAACAATAATCAATAATAAGTGGTAAATTTAACAATTACTTGCTTTATGTTGTTTTAAATAGAATTCTATTACTATGATAAATTTAAATAATTTTGAATAATGTTATATTGTAATTTATTCAATATTTTGTAAAACAACTGAAATAGCTCATAATTTAAAAATAAACAAAATATTATTATCTGATATACATCTGAAGAAAAACATATATGCAAATATTTCATGATTCATAAAGAACAAAAACAAACTACTTTTTATTCCAAATTCACCATGATGATCTATATTTGTTGTATCAAATATTCTTATATTGTTTTCAATTCTACATGGAAGAACATAAAGCTAATTACTATTAAATTTACTGCTTATTATTGATGATTTAGTTTATTATTTTTTTAAAAAAATTTCTTAAATTGTTTTCGGTTTAACAAATCTTATAGTAATAATATAACTCCAACATAACTATTCTTATATATATACATATATATAATGTAAAACACTGATGCCAGAAGATAATTTATTAGAAGTATTAATTAAGATCATTAAAAAGTTGATTCTTAATTAATATTATTTCAGACTCTTTTGAAAATTGAAAAGCAAACCTATTTCTTTATCTCAATCTTCTTAATTTTTACCCTTTGCTTAATTGCAAGGGGAAAAAAAGAAAGGGATGAAAATAAAAATATAAAGAATGAGAGGAAAGAAAATAATAAAAAATTTTATCGTTTCTTTTTAGGTGTGCGCAGAGAAAATAAAAGGAAGTAAAAAAATAACTTTTTCTTGTTTTTGATAGAAATTTAAAAAATAAATTAAATTGAATGACAAATTTGCCATTCAAATTAATAAATTAATTTCCAAGTTAAAGGAAATTAAGGATATATAAAATTGTAATAAAATAATTTTTCTTTCATTTTCTACTCATATGTGTAAAGAAAATTTTTGATCAATCATCCATCCCTTTTTTACCTTATAACTAAGAAGAAGAAGATATTATTTTTTACTCATTTTCTATAGAACCGAATAAAAGGTTAACTCTATTCATGAGTTAATATGTTACACTTGGCTCAATTAAAAATGTTAAATTTTCAAAGAAATTTTAAATTTTTTTTAATTAAAGTAACATTCAATATCCTTTAAAAGCTTTTTATCTTTCATTATATTGAAAGTTTAATTTCTTTAATTTCTAATTCTTACATATATATATTCAATAATTTAATTAAAAAAAAGCACACCAATGATATTTTCTACCGCAGTTTTTTAACTAAAAGTTAGAAAGTTACGAAAATAAAAATAAGAAAAAATAGATTAGCAAATTAAAATGAATGAAAAATTTAGTAAATTATTCGGTTTTCATATTGGAAATACGTATTTCATGCATTGGCAATGTAATTGTATATCCATCAATGCTACATGAAACTTGTTTTCCTTAAAAGTAAAAGTAACACTTAAAAATATAAGTTTTAGTGCTTCCGAGAAAATCGCATTCAAAAGAAAAGGGCGAGTCTATTTTGGAAAAACACCACCTCTTGTTCATCGTTTTCTTCGCTACAACAACGTTGGCAAAACCTTCATCGCCCATCTCTTTCTCTCTCACCCTTGAGAAAGAATCTGCTGTCATCACATTCACTAACAAAACCACCAACATTATCTGTCTTTCTGCTCTTCCTTCTTTTAAGCGACATGTCCTTCTTCTCCCTCCACTCTCTCACGCCCGATATTCGTTAATTAACGCCGCCGCTTCCGCTCCTCCTCCTCTTGTTGCCAGCCCACCCTACCCTTCACCGCCGGTTCCTGACCCATCTCCATCATATGGGTCAGCACAGCCGCCGTGAGTCCTACCCTTCTTCCGCCTCGTCACGGCTTGACCACCACAATAGTCACAACCACCAGCACTATAACCACCGCCTTGATCAATCCGACACGGATAATGTTCTTGCGTGGCCCTTCGGAAAGATCGATGGCCTCGACCAAGACGACATCCGAGAAACTGCGTACGAGATCTTCTTCACGGCGTGCCGGTCGACGCCGGGCTTCGGAGCGCGCAGCGCGCTGTCGTTTTATTCCAACCATGATAATAACGGCGACGGCGGCTCGAAGCCGAACCAGGTGGTTATGTCGCCGACGAGCAGGGTGAAGCGGGCACTCGGGTTGAAGATGATAAAGCGGTCACCGTCGAGGAGAATGGCGTCGGGCGGGAGCGGCGGAGGCTCGTCAACTCCGTCTTCGCCGGTCGGAGCAAGCAGCCCTATGTATCACACGTTGCCGCCTGCGAGGCCAAGGCGGCCGATGACTTCGGCTGAGATCATGAGGCAGCAGATGCGGGTGACGGAGCAGAGCGACAACAGGCTTAGAAAGACCTTAATGAGGACCCTTGTTGGCCAAGTAGAAAAATGATTTGTGCATTGTTTTTTTTGTGACAAATGTTTTTTATTTTTGTTTTTCTTTGTTATTTCTGTTGGAAAATGCCTTTTTTTTTTTTTTACAATGTTCTAGAACTTTTCAAATATAAAATTAGCTTAAATTTTTAGTGAAATTCTTTGAAATTTTAGGATAACGTTTGAGCATATTTTAGTAAATTTTTACGAGGTTTTTGATTTAAAACTTATATTTTTATTATTTTATATGTAAAACTACAATTTTGATTACAAAAGGTTTGTAATTTTATAAGAATTGACATGTAATAAGTCCATAAAAAACATATTTAAAAATTTTAAACTTTATATTCTTATAAAAAGTTATAACATTTAATGATTTACAAACAGTGACAATTTAAATTACAAATGCAATAAAAAATTTTTTTGAACCTATATGAAAGTTACAATGTCCAAATTTGGAAGAAGAACAATATTAAGCAAATCAACAGTGAATCAGTAATATAAATAAAAACTTTGTTGTATAGTCTATGTGCCAAACTATAGCTTCTCTAATGAAACTTAAACATATAACATTTCATATTTGTAAATGCAGGTAGGCAGGAGAGCAGAAACCATAATCCTTCCCTTAGAACTCCTCCGCCATCTCAAGCCACCCGAATTCAACGACTCAAACGAGTATCATCAATGGCAGAAAAGACAACTCAAAGTTCTAGAAGCAGGCCTTCTCTTGTATCCTTCAATCCCACTAGAAAAGACCAACACATTCGCCAAGCGCCTCCGCGACATCATCCGCAGCGGCGAGTCTAAACCCATAGATACAGGCAAAAATTCGGATACCATGAGAACTCTCTGCAACTCTGTTGTTTCCCTGTCGTGGAGAAGCTCCAATGGCAGTCCCGCTGATGTCTGTCACTGGGCTGATGGATTCCCCATCAATATTCACATCTACGCGGCCCTTCTTCAGTCCATGTTTGACATCAGGGACGAGACATTAGTCCTCGATGAAGTCGACGAGCTTCTAGAACTTATCAAGAAGACATGGTCCACATTGGGCATCACTAGGCCTATTCACAATGTGTGCTTCACCTGGATATTGTTTCAGCAGTACATAGCCACTGGACAGATTGAAAATGATCTTCTTTGTGCTGCTCATACTATGTTGGCCGAGGTGGCGAATGATGCTAAGAAGGAGAAGGAGTCTTTCTATGTGAAGATATTGGCTTCCGTGCTGGGTTCAATGCAGGGTTGGGCTGAGACGAGGCTGCTTAATTATCAGGAATATTTTGTCAGAGGAACTGCTGCACAAATTGAGAATCTTCTTCCTTTGGTTTTGTCTGCATCCAAGATTTTGGGTGAAGATGTTACGATCTCAGATGGGGTTGGGCTAGAGAAAGGAGATGTAACTATAGTAGATTCATCCGGGGATCGGGTCGATCAATATATTCGAAATTCTTTGAAAAAGGCTTTCGACAAGGTAAATTTGTAGCCGTCATCAATGAATCATATATTCACTCATTTTCATTTACACACTATCACTCACTTTACAGTGCAGCAGAATCTGATTTAAACTAACTTGAATCCCAAGTCATTAGCCTCAACTGTTTCAATTCTACTTACTGCATTCAAAGTACATGCATTTATCGTTCTGAAAATTCATATATCTTTTATCATAACATATTTCTCTTTCCTCTGTGAATGCAGATCATCGAGACACTCAATGCAAAATCTGTTGAAAGTGAAATAAAAGAGGAAATGCATGTAATTCTGCTTCGATTGGCTCAAGATGTTGAAGACTTAGCAATAAAAGAGAGGGAAGGATTTAGCCAAATACTAAAGAAATGGCATCCGTCTGCGACTGCAGTTGCAGCAACGACGCTGCACCAATGCTATGGGCTTGTCCTGAGGCAATATTTGAGTGGGGTGACCTCATTGACGTCCGAGACAGTTCAAGTTCTTCATAGGGCTGGAAAACTTGAGAAAGTTTTGGTCCAAATGGTGGTTGAAGACTCCGCTGATTGCGATGATGGTGGGAAGACAGTTGTGAGGGAGATGGTTCCATATGAAGTTGATTCAGTCATTTTGAATCTCTTGAGAAAATGGATAGATGAATCATTGAAGAATGGCAAAGAGCGTCTTCTTAGAGCAAAAGAAACTGAAGTAAGTGCTTCTAGTATTAAGAATAATGATGAAAGAACACAAATATGGTGTTTCTAGAGAATTGTCACATATTTTGAAAATAGGCTATGGTATATTTATGTAAATGTTTTGTTCATTAATTGCAGACTTGGAATCCAAAGTCCAAATCAGAGCCTTATGCACAGTCAGCGGTGGAACTGATGAAATTGGCCAAGACAACTGTGGAAGAATTCTTTGAAATTCCTATTGGAATTACTGAGGATTTAGTCCGAGATCTAGCTGAAGGTTTGGAAATTCTCTTCCAAGAATACACTGCTTTTGCGGCATCATGTGGTAAGTCTCCTTTGACTTGCTATGCCTCTTCCTTTTCGAAGCTCGTAATGCTCAGGATATAATTCTGAATCTGATACATTGACAGTGAAAAAGAGATTAATACTGGTGTTGCACATTTAAAATAGTTAAAGTACTTATATTATTGTGGAAAGTTCTAAATTACTA
This sequence comes from Sindora glabra, assembly GCA_020226215.1. Lineage (NCBI taxonomy): Eukaryota > Viridiplantae > Streptophyta > Magnoliopsida > Fabales > Fabaceae > Sindora > Sindora glabra. The sequence continues at coordinate 22,851,327 of CM035231.1, read as the reverse complement.
AATTTTTTTCAAATGTTGTGTCGCGAATTTGATCAAGAGTAGTGTAAACAGTATTAGTTGAGAGCGCATCAAATTTGAATTGTATCAGTTATAGTGCAAAACTTGGTACAACGAGCAAAGGGATTGGTATTTTGCTAACCTCTACTCTCTTTCAGGTTCAAAGCAAAGCTACCTTCCCTCACTTCCTCCATTGACAAGATGCAACCGGGATTCGAAGTTCCTGAAGCTGTGGAAGAAAGCAGCCCCTTGCGGTGTTAGCATAGAAGAGCAAAGCACAAATGGGGCAAATGAAGGCCACCATCCCCGCCCTTCTACTAGCCGCGGAACACAACGCCTCTACGTTCGTCTCAACACCTTGCACTATCTCCTTTCTCATATCAACTCCCTTGACAAATCCCTCTCTCTTAACCGTGGAGTTTCTCATCCAATTCGTCGCTCTGCAAGCAGCCGGAGATCTCAAAGCGGTGGTGCTTCATACTTCGAATTGACCAACTCGACCATCCAAGCATTATGCCAACATGTCTCTGAAGTTGCAGCCTATCGGCTCATATTCCTCGACTCAAACTCTGTCTTCTATGACGGCCTCTATTGTGTTGATGTAGCCAATTCAAGGATCCGCCCAGCGTTGCGAATCCTAAAGCAGAACCTCTCCCTCATGAGTGCAATTGTCAATGATAGAGCTCAAGCCATTGCAACGAAGGAAGTCATGAAGGCTTCATTTGAAGCATTCCTTATGATTTTGCTTGCTGGAGGAAGCTCCCGGGTGTTTAACCGGTCTGATTACCAAATGATCAACGAGGACTTCGAGAGTTTGAAAAAGGTTTTCTGCACTTGTGGAGAAGGATTGATAGCTGAAGAAATCGTGCAAAGAGAGGCTGAGGTAGTGGAAGGAGTCATTGCTTTGATGGGACAAAGCACCGAACAGTTGGTGGAGGATTTCAGCATTGTAACTTGCGAGACGAGCGGGCTGGGTATCATGAGTAATGGGCAGAAATTGCCAATGCCTCCAACCACAGGAAAGTGGAACAGGGCTGATCCCAACACAATATTGAGGGTAATGTGCCATAGAAATGATCGGACCGCCAATCTGTTCTTAAAGAAGACATTCCAATTGGCAAAGAGAAGATGATTGCAAAGAGGAAGAATATTAATTTTCTTGCGGTGGTTGGAGCACTGAAATGAGATCCTGTTTGCAAACCCTTTTTTTTTTTTGTGCAGTCCTGGCTTGTAACGGGAAAAATTGTGTTATGGGAGGGGCTCAAAGGCTTAAAATTCTTGGAGAGATTAAGGAAATGAAAAACCTTTGGGGTCATGGAATCAAATGTAACCTATTGAATTCATTCTTTCTACACTAAAGACTAATTCAGAATACAGAAAATGTGATGAATTGTATTTCTATCTGGAGCAAACTTTTGTAAAGAAAAAAAATGAAGGAAAGAAAAACACTGTTTTATCATGTAGTTTTGGTTAAATATACAATTAGTCTAAAAAATTGCCTATGTACCTAGGATGCTACAAATGATTCTAGAGGGTACAGAGATCAAACTGTCTGCAACTCTGCAGACAGACATTGGGGATTACTGCATGTATAACCCAAATGGCTAAAATGAATATATATGAATTTTCTTCTCTAATTGTAGTGTAAATCAAAAGGACTTCCTGATAAATGGATTGAGTTAGATTGTTAAGCCAGAAGTAGTTAATGAGCTTAATGATATAATAGTCACAATATTATTTTCTTGGTTCTCATGGAATCCATTTCAGAATTAACTGAATAGCATTTTCTCGAAGTAAATATTTAAAAAATTTAGTGCACATGTAGATCTGAAACATGTACTCAGAATAAGTGGAATAACATTTACTTCTATTTATCCTTTTTATAAGCGAATATGATTCTAATAAAAATGGTAGGAATATAACCAACTTGTAGTTCATTTCGTTATAAGGTATAGTAACTTCTTCCTTTTCTACTTCGAAGGTTTTCATAGACAATCACATATTGTATTTGTATCACCTGAGATAAAAGTTAATAAATTTAGGTTCCATTTATTTCATTGAAAGAAGTTTTTAGTATAAAATTGTAGTTTGCTTCTATATAAGTAAAAGGTTCTTATGCCACTTATATCTTGCAATCAACAAAATAATGCTTGATGGTATGGTAGTAAGAGAAAATAATTTTTTCCTTTTATAATAGATATTATTTTCTGCATACTCTTTACATGTAACATTAAACAAATAAGACGTCTATTGTCGACCATTTTGCAGAGATGTTATGGCTAGCTCTAACACCATTGTTGGATTATTTGATATCAATTGTATAAAAAGACTAGGTGTTAGTTTATAGATGTGAAGGAAAGCCTCAAATTTGGAGTTAGCTTTGAGGTTGAAAAGGCCCAAATAATACTTGATACTTGTGAATAAATATATATCCATCATATTATATATCAACAATAATCTGTTTTCAAAATATAGCAAAAGTTACATGAGTTATTTTCTGTAATTGTACATTGTGCTAATATTCTTCTATCCTTGTAATAGAAAGAACTTATTGTACAAGCCACATGAAGAATGCAGACCATAGAGTAAGTGAAATTATGGAAAAAGCATAAGTTGCAAGCATGATAACTGAGCATTCAGTCTGACCAGCTCCAAACAATTGAGTCATTGTACCTACCAAATTAACAAAATACATATGAATAATTTTTTGATTCTAGGCTGAAAATAAATAATAATTCTTAGAGCAAGCCCAGTGCACAAGATTCCCACCTAATAAGGTCTAAGGAGGATAGATGTAAGCAAATTTAGCCCCATAATTGGAGAGGCTCAAAATAATAATGATTCAGAAATTTAATGGTATTAAAAAGGTAAAGCCAATAAACTAAGATTTAAGTATGAAGTTCTTTTGTAGCCTCTAAATGCCAAAAATTTGCCTTCATAGAAAACTTATTACTTTGATGAAAATACTTTTGCTTTCTTACAATGTAATGTATCATGCATATTTCTTCTAACAAAGGTTTTTTTTTTTCTTTTTTTTTCCCTTATCCTCTAATTTAATGAATGTTGCATGGTTTGGTAGCACCAAAATCATGAGTACTAATGCAATGGTAAGGCCTACAAAAATCAATAATCCTAATGTATTGGTATTAATATCTTGTGCTATCGAAATCCTGACCTTTAAGGAATAGGCTTGTAAGACAAAGATTTACTATATATCTATATTTGTGGAAATTAATTTATGTTATAGTTCTAAAGCATGAAAAATACATTATTTATTATTTCATTCAATTTCATAATGTATTAATTCAATCATTGAGATACCCTAATAGAAATAAATTAATGAATTTTTTTAAAATCTATAGCTAAGTATCTAATTTCCAAACAGCCAGAATCAAATGTCACTTTGAATGAAACAAAAATACACATCAAATGCCATAGTTTAGACAATTTTTATGAGAATAAGCCAAAAGGGATACAAACTACCTTCAATTTATGCCTTAAAACAATATAGATTTTACATTAATAAAGTGCCTTTAGAGTAAAAAATAACTTCAACTCTATTGAAAGATAACATAATGTTAACTACCATAGATTAGAAGTTTTATGGATAGAATAATTAGTTTGTTAAACTAGTATACTACAACTTCAGCAAGTATCATAATTAACTTACTTAGGGCTACTGCAGGAGGAAGAGAAAACTGAAGCAGCAAAACAAACTGATATAATGGATCACGGTGGATCAAGCCAAAACGGATTGCACCTTTAATAATGGCTACTCCTATAGCTGGCAATGCAATGAGTTTGACTACAATGATTCCAACAATAAGTGATATCCGCTTACCTTTCCCTTTTAAACCTAAAAAAAAATTCAATTTTCAAATAATCAACTCATTTTCCAAATGTCTACTAGAGGATACTTAAACATATGGAAAATGTTAAGAGTTTTATGATAGTCATTACCCTCAAGAAGATTTGCCCCAACTAACAAAGTGACTATTGGAATGCATGCATCACTGTAGATAAAAAAAAATGAATCCATGTTCTTATGAGTTAATGTAAGTGAAATTTGAGAAAAACAAGCCCATATCCTAACAAATCTTATTTACCATATGTAAATATGACTTTATAATTTTTATATTAAACAATCAATATAAAGTACACTTAACCTCTAGAAATCTACTGTATATGGTGGCCAACTTGTGTTACCCCTAATAGGCATGTTAACATAGAAATAATCCCTTACTACATAATGTTTGACTTAACCACAATTATTGTCCAAAGAGTGAGTCCATCATCACCACTAATATATACATTAAGAGCCTTATGTTAGGATATTTACTTACCCCAACAAGGATGTAGAGTCCTGAACCACACGAAGAGGAGCGTTATCACCTATTAATACCTTTCGAAATGGTGAGACTCCACCAATTATAATACCAATGATCTACATATGCAAAAGAAGAGTAAAAGTATCATTGTTAGGAACAACAATAAAGTTTCACATAGATTTTGATTACTAATTTCTGTTGTGTTCTTCCACATTTAATATTCAACACATATTATTGATATGTTAAAGGTTATATTGAATACCATGTGAATGAAGGCCTCATCAATTTTGGAGATTTAATCTTAATATCATTGCTTATTTTTAAAGATTCTATTAGATTTTTTATTATAGACTTATTAATTCAATAATAAAATAAAATATAAAAGGTTTGGTCTAATATTGAAGTAACTATATGGTTTGAACCTAATGGTAGTCTAACCTAATAATGTAGTCATAGTAATTTTCAACAATTGGTCGACTCACTAATTGTTACAATATAAGAGTCATTACTCCTAAATTTTGAACACTTCCCATCAGTTGCAAAGAGTTTCCCTAATCAAATGCTTGTCTAAGATTGATAAGAGCAACGAGCCTTCATTGGAGTTCTTAATTAAGATCAATCATTACTAGCTCATAACCTATAACAAATTTGGATTCTACATTCATTACATAATGAATTCATTAAGTAATTATTTTACTTTATTCACATGTAACATTATCTTTTCACATGATTCAATTGGATTTATCATAATTATAAAATTTTTATTTTAGCAATTGGCATTAGAGTCAATAAATCATGTAGATTGTATATATTATTACATGGATTTATTAATCAAATTTTATGTTTTGAATAATATCCTATTTTATGATGAATTATCCTAAATAAATTGCTATAAATTTCAAAATTATTTCATAGTGCTCATACTATTTATTTTGTGCTTATATGTGTATTATTTTTATTCCTTATGAATATTATACAAATTATATATGATGAAAATTTTATATATATGATTCATCCATGTTTAGCTTCTATATGTGTTTTGGATGAATTTGTTTAGGTGTAAAATACTATAATATATATTGAAATATATGTTTCGTTTGTAAATCACAATTCAACTATATGTATATATTATTCAATTAAAGTTTTGGTTTGAAAATTTTAGATCCATTAATATCATTATTTGATCATGAATGTTAGAAAAAAAATTTAGAAATTTTTTCTTCACAAAAAAAGGGATTGTAGAATCATCGGGATTGTAGAATTTTTTTTAAAGGTACACAATATTGATTTTGGAAAATTCTTTTCCAGTTTTGATGGATGTATATCATCAAGGTTGTTCATACATGCTTGGGTTCTATTTGAAGAATTTCAATTCATTTACAATAAGTTTTCAATGGTGTTTGAACAAAAAAAAATCTAGCAATTTTTTCAACCATATCCTATAATTTTGGAACTTTTGATTTTTTTTGCAATTAATTTGGAAGTAATTTTCATTTTAGTGCATTACAATTTAAGGATAATATATTTTGCCACTTATAAGTATTTAAATTCAAAATTTTTAAAAAAGAAAGGCCATTAATACCATGTTTACAATTCTAGAAAATTTCAATTATGAGAATTAGTTTTGAATGTATTTTTTTTGAAAATTTTGGTATTAAATATATTAAAATCCATTAAAGTAGCAATATGTGTGAAAATTACATTAAAATGCAAAAAATTAGGTTTTTTGCAATTAGGTCACCTTGGGTTTGGAACTAAAAATGAGCAATGGGTTAGGGCTTTCATGCAAAATTGCATGAAATGTATGGCTCGAGTTCAAGCCTGGCACGTTGAATTTTTAAAAAATTTAACCCAATTTGACCTATTTATTTATTTTTACATGACTTAAAGGCTCGGCCCAAAAGTTTGAATATTAATATTTTTTAAGAAAAATAAATTTTTAAAATAAAAAATATATATTTAAAGATATTACATGATATTTAAATATATAAAATATTTAACTATATTAATTAATCTTTTTATATTAAAAATAGATATAACTATATTTTGTAATATATAAATATATTAATTTTTTTTTATTTTCATGGCCTAAGTTCAGCCTAAATAATAATTAAGCTATAAAAAGAGTTCAAATCCTATATTTTTTTTACTAGACCTATTGAAACAAGTGGGTTGCCTGGCCCATGTACAGCTCTATCTAGAACTTGGTCAAGCAACCCATTTTTAAACCCAGCTGGGTGAAAAAGATAATGAACAACCCATGCCTAGCAATATTCATGCGTAACACTAGTGTGTGCATGTCAAGCACTACTATAGCAATGTCGTTCAATACTAGTAAAAGCTCTTTTAGGCTCCACTCTCTGAGTTAGATTTTTTAGACTTTTTTAGATATTTTTTGCCTATTTAATTTGAATAACTATTGATTTTATTTAGGCTAAAAATTTTATTGTAATATTCTTGCATTTTTGAGCTTCCATATATATTTTTTTATCATTATTTGGTCCATCAATTATTTTTCTATGTATATGTGTGTATAGAAAAATAATTTTAGAAAAATATTTAGGCTTATATTATACTACAATAATTATAAGGTTACCTATTATGGAACCCAATTACATAAAATTTTGTTCATTTTAATAAAATAATAATTAGATTAAGGATAGTATTATATTAATAATATTCTAATACCCTATAGGTATAATATTATTAGTAATGATTTGTTAGTAATAACATAAGTGTAAAAATAAATATTATGTTTCTAAAATTTTTTATCATCTTATCAATGTTAAAATTTTAGAAATATAATATTTAGTCATTGTATCACATTACTGGACCTTTAATGCACCATCCATATTAGACCTTATAGTGTAATACTGAATTCAATTTTATAGTTTGTTAAGAAAATTTTCTAGCATGGTTAAGGTTAAACATGCATTAGTGTTTTAAATTTATCTCCTCAATTCATTTACCTATGCAATTAAATGTGATTAAGACATTTAGGCTCTGTTTGTTTCGTCGGAAAGCATTTTCTACAAAATATGGTTATAAAAATGATAGCATAAAGGAAAATATTTTACTTATTTAATGTTAAATATAAATAGTTTGGGAAAAGCAACTTCTTCTATTTCAAAAAGGAATTTGCCTTCCTTTATTTCCAAGCTTTTAGGTATCAATTTTTTTAATCATCAATATAAATAATATATCTTCCTTTCATTAATTTATATACAAATGAGACTTTCCTATGAAAAATACTTTCCTACGAAACAAACAGAGCCTTAATAGGATGAATCATAAGGATTGAACTAAGTCACTAAAGTTATATCTCGCAATCTTTAACTTTAAACTAATGATTAGAGAAGTAGAACCTCATATCAATACTGAGTCTATAGAAAATCAAAAAAATCATCATAAAAAGTGGACTCAATTTAACAGAGTATGTTTAATAGTAATAAAGTATAAAATAGATAAGAATAAGAGAGAGCACTCTTAAAATAACAAATGCAAAATGATTCTTGGATTCTTTAACAAAAAAATATAAGAAGTTTGATAAGGTTAAGAAGGGACAATATCTGTTATTACTTGAAAAATTAATGTACAATAGTGTTAATGGGGTGAGAAAGCACATTGTCAAACTAGTTAGGTATTACAACAAGTTGAAAAATGTGCAACTTGATTTAGGAGAATGTTATTTGACTTGGTGCGTAGAGAAGTGGATTGTTTTAAATGTAATTATAGGTTTTGCAAGAAGTATAGATATAAAAAAGTGGATTGTTTTAAATGTAAGAAATGAGTTAAGAAGAAAAAGGAAGGTACCTATCTAACTCTAGTCCATTTTGAATCAAATATTGTTAATGTGTTATCAAATTCTTAATGGTCAAATACATGTAAACTATTCATGTGTCTAATTATTTTCAAATGCTAATAAATTTGAGGAAACAAAATGAATAAGAGCTAATTGTGAGACCAAAAAATGGAGACAGAGTCAAAGTGAAGCATATAGGATTAGTTAAGTTGAAGTTGAAGACTAGACATAAGCTTTTATTAAATAATGTAATCTATGTATCTTCCATGAAAAAGAATATAATTTTTGATGTTGCTCTGAATCCTATTAGATATTCTTGTAATTTTGGAAATAGAGAAGTTAAATTGTTTTATAAATCCTCTATTATGGAGATTATTCTTTGTGTGATGGCCTATATAAAGTTAATTTAGATCCTAATTTTATGAACTCAATAAACTCTTTTGTTAGCAAAAAAGATGTCGAATTGATGAAAGATCCTCAATATTATGACATAGACATTTAGGGCATATTTCTAAAGAAAGAATTTGGAGACTTATAAAAAGAGAAGTACTTCATGATCTAGACTTCATAGATTTTGGAACTTGTATGCACTGCATTAAGGAAAAATTAACAATTAAAACTAGAAAAGGTAAGACAAACAGAAAGAAAAATGTTTTAAAATTGATTCATACTGACATTAGTAGGCCTATAACACCTACTATTATAAGAGGCTACAAATACTTCCTCACATTCATTAATGATTACTTCACATTTGATTACGTAGAGTTACTCAATGAGAAATTAGAATCAATAGAAGCCTTCAAGTCATTTAAAGCGATATTTGAATTAAAATAAAGAAAAAAGATAAAGTATATTAATTTTAATAGAAGTGGTGAGTATTATGGTAGGTATAATGAAACAAGAAGAAACCCTGATCCATTTGTGAGATACCCACTAAAGTTTGGAATTCAAGTAAGTGATACTATACTTAGAATATCGAAGCAAAATGGAATTATAAAAAAGAGAAATCTTATGGACATGGTGAGATGCATGCTAGCCTATACTTCTCTACCAGAATTTTTATAAGATGATATATTGAGAATTGTAGCATACATTCTAAATTAGGTTCTCAATAGGCCTAAAGCCTCTTAAATTATTATATGGTAAAAAGCCTAGCTCAAGTCATTTTCAAGCTTAGAGTTGCAAAGCTGAAGTAAAGTCATATATTCCATTCACAAGGAAACTTGATTTAAAGGCTATTAGTAGATACTTCATTAGGTATTAGAGTAGCTTAAAGGGAAACAGATTTTGCTATCTAACTCATATGACCATAGTAATTGAGTCTAATCAAGTTATCTTTTTTAAGGATGAGTTGGATACTAGAAGCTAAATACCATGCATTATGGATTCCTCTGAAAATAGAATAATTATTCTGCTAGCACCAACATTAGGAAAGTCACTTTTTGTTACTCCACCAAATCCAATACAACTAATGGTAAAAAAAGTTGAACAAGATGAAATAAATGAAGAAATTCAGTTAATGAGATCTCATAGAGTTTGCAAATTAACAATTCCTAACAATTATCTTCTATATCTATGAGAGCATGAATATAACATTAACAATGATACTAATTTTACAACCTTTTCTTAAGCCATATCCAATTTAAACCATTCTGATTAGATAAATGCTATGAAAGATGAAAGGGTTTTAATACATAAGAATTAAATATAAGAGGTTGTAAGCTAGTTAAATGTAAATGCATCTTTAAGACCAAGAAGGATATTTGAGGTGAAGTTGAAAGGTACAAGCCAAATTAATAGCTAAAGGTTACATCTAGAAGGGAAGTATAGATTACAAGGAAAATTTTTTAATAGTTTTAACCTAAAACTTATTCTAAATTGTCATGGCTTTAGTGGCTAATTTTAATTTAAAGCTATATTAGATGGATATAAAGATAACCTTCTTGAATAGTGATTTATTAGAGATTGCTTATATAAACTAGTTAAATGGTTTTCAAGAGAAAACAAAAGATCATGTTGTGTGTTAGCTTAAAAAGTCCATGTATAACTTAAAATAAACTTCTAGATAGTGGTACCTCAAGTTTGATGAGACAGCAACTTCTCTTAGGTTTAAGAAAAATGCAATAGATTAACGTATTTATATGTTAATGAGTGCAGGAAATTTATGTCAATCTGGTACTATATGTAGACTATGTTCTCCTTACAAGTAATAATACAAACTTGTTGATTAAGATAAAACAAATATTATCCAAATAATTTGATATGAAAGATCCTATATATGTTTCTTATATTTTAGGAATAGAGATCTGTCATGATAAATCCTAGGGCTTGCTTGGTTTGTCTCAATAGATATATATTCAAAAAGTATTGAAAAAGTTTAACATGTCAACATACTTTCAATTTCTAAACCCATTTCAAAAAGGAAAATTTTCTTTAAGTCTTAGTATTTTTAAAATGATGTTAAAATAGAAAAAATGAAAAATGTTCCATATGTGTTAGTTATTAGTAACCTAATGTATGCTTAAGTATATACAAATCCTAACATAGCTTATACTATTAGTGTGCTAGGAAGATACCTGAGCAATCCTACTTAAAGAGATTGGACTATTGCAAAGAGAGTCATAAGGTACCTATACAGTATAAAAGATTACATGTTGACCTATAGGATATTAGGAGATCTCAAAGTTACAGGGCACTTAAATTCAAATTTTGCTAATTGTTTGAATGATCACAAATCAATATCTAGATACATCTTTATGCTAGTAGGAGGAGTTATGTCATGGAAAAATATTAAGCGGTCCTTAATAGTAACCTTTACTATGGAAGCAAAATATGTTACATGTTATGAAGCTACTTGCACTATTGTATGGTTAAGAAATTTTATACTTAGTTTTAAGATTATTAAAAGCATCTCTGAATCCTTGACTATTTATTGCAACAATACTACTGCTATAAACTTTTCTCATAATAACAAAGATTCTACCTATAAGAAACATTTTAATACAAAATACCAATTTGTATAATAGAATGTACACAAGCATATCATATGTATTGAACACATTTTCACAAGTCGTATACTCATAGATTCACTGACAAAAGGCTTAGTAGTAGGAATATATCATGATCATATAATTAACATGAAATTAGCTAAATCTTCTAATATTTTGCCTTAGCTGTATACTCATAGAGATATTTATACCCTATTTGAATATTGTATTGAGAATTATGATTCTTACTTAGTATTTTAAGTGGATGCTTCAACCCAATGTGTAAAGATTTATATATGTTTTCATAATTCTGCTATGTAAATCTTATTGAATACAATCTTTTTATGTACATCCCTATTAGATATTGTGTCGACAAGGTGTAATTATATAGTATATATACATTTCATTGATATCCCTATTGGATACTATGTTTTATGTTACTGGACATTTATGATCTCAATTTAGACCTATGAATGTACTTTTACATCTTATTAAAGTGGCTATTATTATTAAATTATATGGTTCAAATGAGAGATTATTAGATTTTCTATTATGAACTTATTAATTTAATAATAAAATAAAATATAAAAAGTTTGATTTAATATTAAAGTGATTATATAATTTAGGCCTAGTGGTAATCTAAATCAATAATGTAATAACAAATGGTTATTAACGATAGGTCATCCCACTAATTGTTACAAAATAAATAAGAATTGCTATTCCTAAATTCTAAAATTGATTTTAAATACTCTTTATTAGTATCAGAGAGTCTCCCTAATCAAATACTTATTTAAGGTTGATAGAAGCAACAAACCGTTATTAGAGCCTGTGATTAAGAACAATCATGAGTAACATGTGACCTACAATAAATTCGGATTTTACATTTATCACAAAATAGATTCATTAGGCAATTATTTTATTTTTATCATTGTATAACATTATCATTTTACATGATTTAATTGGATTTATTAAAATTGTAAAATTTTGATTTTAGCAAATTCAACAAATGAAGACATACTACTTTACTCCTAAAATAAGGACAAATTCTTATTCAAGAAGAAATTTAAGAAAACAAGAGAGTAGGAGCCACATCAAGGTAAGTCCCACTTTTGTGGGATCCACCTCCTTTCTTATTTATCTTTTTATCCTTCCTTCTTGAATAAGGATTTTCCTCTATTTTAGCTTGTAAGTAGAATTTTTCCAAAGATACTCTCTTTAAATGTCATAATTTCTTGTTGTGACTTGTATAGTACAGAAAGTATTCTATCTCCTTCGAGAGTATATTAATCAGTGGAAAACATAGGGATAGTATTAAAGAAAATTAAGAGAAATATTGGCTTACTAATCCAATTGTTGAAGGTGATACTATGACCCCTTGCAGATTGAGCTTTTCTGCTAACAATTTTAATTTTGTCACACCTGCTACCTGCAAAACTATGGACATAGTTAGATCATAACTTCTATAGAAATTTAATATCTTTGCACTTTGTCAGAAGTAGCTTGCAGATATAGAAATGTGATCCTAAAAATTGAAATACATTTCTAGACTTGTGTTTGAAACATCTTATGGGGAAAAAATTATTAAAACAATAAAGAAATGTGCATATGATTTATCTTGTTATATACATCATAAAGCAACCTTTGCTTTTCCGTCAGGCACTGTACTTTCGATTTCAAGATGATGCATATCATCAACAGCCTGTGATTTGTTTTCTGCAGTATGTAACGGTCCATCCGAGCATTTTGAAGCGGCTTCAACTTCCGTTTCCGGAGCAGGCAAAGTAGGCAGAGAATTTTCATTGGAAGCTTCAGCCTTATTCCCATTGGAAGTCTTCCTAAAAGACAGGCGGACAATGTTGTACACATAGGTCCACAAATAAGTGGTTCCAAGCTTGTAAACCAGAAAAAGAAGAAAATTTAACCAATTAATAATGATTCATGATTTTGAGGTTCTTTATATGATTATTTCCAGTGTCATAATTTAAAGCGTCATACTGCCATAGATAGAGAAGTCAATGCCAGTCCATTTTGATGGCAAACATCTGCAGCCCCGAAAACAGTGCTGCTTTCTTTGCAGACTGCAGGGACTAGGATCATTGGCAAATTGCCAAGATTTCCTGCACAAATCCAAATGAGAACATGGATAGAACTTTTCTTCTTTAACTTAATCAACACGTTAAGATTGCTTGCTGAAGAAGACTCTATCAAATCTCAAAGTAAACGTGCCTGCGGCGCAGCATCCTAAGACAAGGCCATGCAAATCTTGAGGAACTTTAGTGATTTTAATGAGCAACCATCCAAGCAGTGTTCCAATGATGAATGCAAGAAGAACACTTAATGGCATGAACCAACTGCGCGCAATTCATGAAAAATGGATCAAAATTTGGAGAGAAAAGGAAAGGAAAGAAAATGCAGAGATTGGTGTTAAACAGTTAACTCACAGCATGGCCAGGCTCTTGAATGTCAAGCTTTTTGACACGCTGCTGTAAACAAGAGCTGGAGCAAAGACAAAAAACGCCATCTGTGTCAAAGAAAAGTCATTAGATTCATTGCAAATCACCAAGTAACTAGATATGAATTAGACTAAATAATTTTACAAGCAGGAAAGATAGATTATACTGTCTAACAATTAAAATGGCAACTTGAGTATCATAAACTGGGAGGGTGAGGTATTTTTTTAGCAGGGCCAAATACTGTTAAAAAAATAAAAAAATATTTTTTTATAAGATGGATAATTAATCAAATTGAATAACTACTCATTCAAATTTGAACTTAACAAAAATAAATAAAAATAAAAAGGCATATTTGGCTCCCTAACTTTTAATTAAGTTTTGATCTTCTTCCATAAATTTTATTTGAAACAAATCTATTCTTTAACTTTTAAAAAAAGTGCGATATTACCCAATTGATTAATCAATTAGAATTTGATTAATGTTATTAGAATTTTGAACGATGGTGCTTAAATGGCAACTAGCTTGACATCACATCATGGGATATATAAATTATATTTTAATATTCTTTTAACAAAGAATGTTTTTTATCTCCTAACTTTTTCTAAAGTTTTAAATTTATCCCTTAAGTTTTTTTTCTAACTAAATTTATTTTTTAACTTTCCAAAAATATGATCATTGTTATGTAAGGACAAAAAATATGACTATAATATAATAATTTCTATTATAATTAACCAATGCAAATGAAGAACAAGTTCAAATAATAATTTGAAGAACTTTAAAGATAAATTACTTTTATATTTATAAATTGTGATACTCATTAAAATAGTCGATAAGAATTCAAAATAAATATGCAATTAGTACCACATAGAAACAATGAATATAAATAAATATAACTTTAAAATTTGAAAATGTGTTTTTATAGCATCACATACTTGTTTTGAATTCTTAGCAACTATTTGATGAGCATGGCAATTTGTAAATATAACATTAATTTGTCTTTAGAATTCTTTAAATTATTATTTGAATTGGTTAATTAAATGCAAGTCGTTCCATTCTATTACATTTTGTCTTTATGTAAAAGTGATTGTTTTTTAAATAAAATTTAGGGGATAAAATTAAAATTGTAGTGGAAGTTAAGAGACCAAAAATGATTTTTTTTTATCATAAGAATGATAAAATATGATTTATATGCCACATAGAATGTTATGTGAACATCTCAATTAAAAAACCTAATGTCATTAGCTAAGTGGATAACATTGCACATTTTTTAAAAGTTAGAGAATAAATTTGTTTCAAGTAAAGCTCAGAAAATAAGATTGAAACTTTAATAAAAGTTAAATGATCAAATATACCTTTTTTTCTATAAATGAATTTGGGTTCAAGTTTCTTAAAGGTTACAAAATTTAAGCTCAAATTTGACTATTATACAAACCCAATCAAGCTAAAATGAGTCTTGACATATTTAATAATTATGGTTATTTTTAATAACAAAAAGAAAAAGAAGAAGAAATATGACAATAAATTCCATTTTCACACAGTGTCTCCTTTCTTTATTTTTTCAATAAATCACTTTCTTTCTTTTCTTCAAAAGAGAAAACACTAACATGGGTGTGTTTAAAAATACTACTCCAGGATTTAACTAAATAAATTCGAACTTAAAATTATATTTGTTGTTTTATTTGTTCACATTTAATATCAAATTAAGTGAAAATTCACTAACAACGTATTTGAAAGCACTAATGCAGTGCTTAATTGAATAAATTTAGACATAAAATTGTATGTCATTTGCTTAATGTATTTAGTAAGAGTTATCCAGCTGAAAATATCTAGCAATTAATTCTATTTTCCTTTTATAATAACTATTTAGCTTAATATACAACTACTTTTATTTTGATAAAATATCCAAAGTTATTTATATTTTTCTTTTATAATAACTAGATACTCCTTCCGTCCCTTATTATCTATCTTAATTTAATTTGTTTATTTTTAATTAGCTTTTCAAAATTACGTTTTAATTCAAAATCAAAATTTACTTCATTCTTATTTCTCTTTGTGATTAGATTTAAATGCTTGCATAACTCTCTCTCTCTCTCTCTCTCTCTTATTTTATGCACAAATTTCTACTTGATTGAAAATTAAGAGAAAAAATGAAATAAATTTATTGAAATATTCCATGATGAAAATGTAAAATAATAAATGCTTATTAATAAAAAAAAGAGTAAAATTGAAAAAATATATTTGATGCTTTAATAAAATTTTAAGAAAAATGCGATAAATAATAAGAGACAAAAATTAAGGTAAGTATATATTACAGGAGATTATTAATCTCCATATAAGGGTAGCAATCTTCAGCCTTAACGTTTATTATCATAACGGTTTTTGTCAGTATCAACGATCATTGTCGAGATGAGAGAACGGGCAAAGTTGATTTAAACGCATTCATTAATGGAAATAATTAATATTAATAACAAATTAATTATAATATTTTTATTATTTTATTATTATTAAATTAGCATTATACGCTATAATATTTGTCACATCATTTAAGGATTTGGAATATTGAATTTGCAGAATTATAATTAAACAATATGAAATTACATAAAATTTTAATATTTTGTGATAAAATTTTTAAATAATTAACTAGATTCAGTATTTAAAATAAAAATTTATTCAAACATAATAAATTTAGCACTTAAATTCAATGAGTAATAATTATATATATCACCTTCTTTAAAAATATGATGTATAAAATTTTCAAAATTATAATTATGAATAATTTTAAAACTATGCAAAATTTTAATATTTTAGGATTGAATATTCAAATTATTGGTCCAATTTAGTGCTTAAATGAAATTATTCAAATGTCATAAAATTAATACCTAAATTTGGCGGTAAATATTTCAAAATTATTAAATACATCCTTATTTATTATATCATTTTTTACGTTTATTTCATTTTTAAAGGGGCCAAACTAACGTATTATCTACTAAAAAAATGATGCACATATACTAATTAAAATTTTCTTAAAATTAAGACACCAAACGAAACTTACAGTGTTCAAATGCTTCCTGGCATGCTTGCGTAGTATATCAAAGCGATCCAGCGCGAGAAACGTCCCGACAACAGTAACCAAGAGGACTTTAAGAACTGGCATTAATGCTGCAACGAAGAGCTTCAACAAGTCCATAGCTTCTTTGTTTCCTTACAAACTTGTGGAAGGAAAGAAATTCCTCACTAATTCTGAAACAAAGCAAGATTTTGTTCTGATACTGATTAAAGTAAGACGTATTCATAGAACCCATACACTTTTGGAGAGATACGTTTTAATTAGACACTGATATCAATATTAAATACCCTTTTAACCTTGTCAAGACTTTTCCTTCGAACTTTCAAACTGACACCTAACTCTATCTAATATGGCAACATCAACTTTCTACTCAATGAAAGTAGCAACTAGAAACAAAAAGAAGCATGTCATGTTGTGCTTGATGGATGCAAGAAAGGATTAATATTGCTAAATAATAGAAATAGAGAATGCAAGAAGAAATTTAATTTGATTTAACTTCATTTTGTGGTGGAAACCACCGGCAATATTTGCTGTGAAAACAAAAAGAGAATAAAAAAATGACTCGACAATATTTAAATAAAGTAAGAACTGTACCTATGCACCATTGATCTAAACAGATTAGATAAAAGTACCAAAATCTCTCCCTTTAAATAATACCCAAAAATGATCTCTCTGTTTTCTTTTGTACTCTCCACTGCAATACCTATGGGCTTCTTCTTTCTGTGATTCCAACATGTTTTCTATTTATATATTAATTTACTATATGTATGAATGTATATGTGTGCGTAGGGAGATTAAATGCTCAGCCGCTTAATATCTGAAAGTTGGCAGAACCGTGCCTATTTTATCGGCGCGGAGTCGGATGAAAAAGGGCAACTTACTATTGAGTATAAATGCCATCTGTTAGCAAACGAAATTAAGGATGTGAATTTTGGAGGGTGACAAATATATAAGTGTATTTGTATTAAAATGATGGGGTTAAAAAAAAAAATGAACTTCAAGATAAAATATCTCTCTTAAATTTAAAAGAAAAAATATTTGACAAATAAAAAAATAAAAGAATTTTTTTGAATGATATTAAGAAAGTACTTGTTTCCGCACGTGAGAATGAAAATAAAATGAAATCAAATAAGGATTAATAGAAAGTAAATTATTATTTTTTAAATGCTTGATTCACACTGAGAATAGCAGAATAACAGCACACTGTTTGCAATTCTTTTTCATATTGCTTAATTTATTAATTAGGGAATGAGATTACACTGCAATTTGTAGAAGCAATGATGATCAATAGTAATAGTAATATTACAAGTGGTAGTAATAGTGAGGATTTTTTTTTTATTTCCAATAAGTAAAGTAACATATTTAGGAAGATAAAAGAATTCAAATAGAAGGAATTTGCTAAAGGCAAATAAGCAAATAGACTCTACTACATATAAATTAAACATTTAACAAGAAAATTAATTTTTTTATAGTATTTCCAACTCTTTTGTCCCTTCGAGGCACCCGATAAAATTTCCAACTCTTTTAATCTTCCACTTACAACGACCTAATTTTCTAAATGGCTAAATCCCATGTTTTGTTTGCTTAATTTGTCAGAGCTTACCACCACGTTTCTTCTCTCAAAGGTTTACTAAGTGATAATTAGGCGTGTGTATTATACACCACCAGCTAAATTCAAGCTATCAATCATATCAAAACATAACATGTAAGAAATTTTTACTAATAATGATTTATGGTGGATCCTCAATTTTCTTAGCCTCCTTGAACATATCCAAACAAGCACGTGCCTCGATGATTGCCCTATCAGAATGTAAGAATTCCACATTATAAAACTTACAGGTTACTTTAACATGTAATTTTTTTAGAATTATTTTAATAAAAATAATTTTAATATATTTATAAATATATCTTATTATTTGATAATTTTATTAAACATAATGATCTCAATTTATTTGTAAATAAATGATTTTATTTGGAATATATTAAAAAATAAATAAAAATTAAAAATTAGATTTTAATGGTATGATAAATACAATATTAAAGAAAAGAAAAATTTTATATATAATATATTTTTACTTTAAATGAAATGAATTCTAATGAAATTCGTTTTTGAACTGAATGGATCTTGTAATGATAAAAAATATAATTAAAATAGAAATTGTAAATAAAATAAAATTTTACTTAAAGTCAAATATTATTTAAAAGAAATTCATTTAAAAATGAAATAGAATCTTAATTTTGGTTATCACAAATAAGGGGTACATATTTTTACTTTTAAATTTGTGTTTATCACCTTTCTCTTGAAGTAATAGAAAAACTAGATTAAAGAGTAGGTTAAAATTTTACCCGCGGATGGCTTATCATGTATCATGGAGCATGCGCACTTTGGACACTGACCTAGCACACTTAACACCAAGTAACAGTATGATCAGGCAACGTTATTTGTCAAAGACATGAATACCCTTCCCTACCTCTCCACCTCCTGTTAGACCACATACATGTCCTAATTGATTCAAAAGTTATATTTACAAAATACTTTACCTATGATGGAGCTTTTTGCTGCCTCATTTAACTTATTACTTATCCATCAAAGTATTTTCAGTAGTATCTCTCGCCACTTACTAATTGAAGACAAAATTTTTAAGAAATATTATATATCACTTGCTAATAATAAAATTCATACTTCAAACCTACATAAAAAGATTTTTAGAGCAATGATGATCATGTTAGAATATAAAGTTGATTTAACCCATTCAACGATTAGACTTTTACCATTTTATGTTAATGTTAGTGGATTGTGAATGGATTCTTTAAACGTGGCCCATTATCTTGTAATGTATTCTAGATAGTCTAGAAAGTGTTAGAAATATCTTCTCTAATGTGGGAGATTGGTTGATGAAATAATTTTGTGGTAGATAATAGTTGGTAGTTAGATGTTAGATCCTATATTTAATGTAAAAGTTTATTAGAACCCTCCTTTGGAGTCTATCAATAGATGACTTCACTTGTACTTGTAATCCAAGCCAAAGAAACAAAAAAAAAAAAAAGAACAAATTTCTCTCTTATTTCTTATAAAATACTAAGGTTGTCAATTGGATGAACTAGTACAAAGGGGACCAAATTTATGTGAACTATGATCTATTTAATTTTATGTTAGAAACAAATTAAATTTTAAGTAGTCTAGTTTGATTTGATTTATAGATCAATCCTATTCAAATAAGTTCATGCAAATTTTAATTATAAAATTCACAAACTGATTTAATTTATATTGATCTATGCGAGCTTCAACCTTAACGAATTATTTCATTTAAATCCACAATTAAAATAGACTAAATTTTATATGATTCAACCCCTTCAAATTCACATATCAAAATTGGACTAGATCGGTTCACAAACCAAAGTCCATTTTACAACCCTACAAAACACCCATTTTCATATTGCTTCAAATCCTTCCTCCACAAACAAACACCCAAATTAAATGACCCCAAAACACCTAAATCTTCAATCCAACAGACCACCTCTACAATATGCTGGGGTGGGGAATAAATGGATTGAAAATCTTTTCAAATTAAAAAGAAAAAAAAAAGTGAAAGGGAGAGAACATTAAGGTGCGTGCTTTGAGAATTGAGTGTAATTAATAACTCATCATCTCACACTATCTATCTTGACCATCTATTTTGGAATTACCCCATTAAAAAATGATAAGATTCATCAAAATAAAGGTTAGGATTTGAAGCTAATACTACAATAGCTGCAACCCCAGCATGAAGATGAAGATGTTTACATGTACACACTGCGTTGAAACATGGAAGAAAACACAGTCACTCATGCAAATACAAGTATAGAAAGTTCAACAATTCAAGTAAAACAGACACACGTTCCCACAAAAGTTGATGCTTCATAATACAATTAACGATCAACGTACGAATTATTCCTCATGCAGAAAATTCAGAGGAAAAAAAGGAAGAAGAATGGAATTAGGTAGAGCAGAATAGCAGCAAAAAGAATGAAGGCAATACCTGGTGCTCTCGGTGCTTAGTGCCCATATAGAGAGTTATTTTTATAAACCCCAAAATGGTGGGCCAAGTTGGCCAAGCGCGTGCATGAGGAATAGCATGTATATTGCATACTGACAGCTGAACTAAGATCGTACATGCACCAAGACAAATAGACAATCACCAAACCATTACTTGTTCAACTTTTTCACCAGGGGGAAAAAATTTGACATCTTCTAAGATTCAGTGAAACTACATGATAATTTTAAAACTTACTTGAATCTTATTTAAAAGATAAAAAATGCTATATTTAAGTCTAAATTCCAATATTTCATTAAAAGTAGTTAAAAATGTTGATTATTAATTTAAATATATCGCTATGAGATATTTTAAGTATTTGTTGATCAATTATATATATATATATATATATATATATATATATATATATATATATATATATATATATATATATATATATATATATATATATATATATATATATATCTCATTATAAGTATTTAAATACTTTATATTGTTTGATTTGAATTTATTCTTTGTAAAAATTTTGAATATATTAATTTTTGTTTTATATTTTAAAAAATCTATGCATATTTTTTTTAATCAAAGATTTGTATAAATTTTAAAATTAGAAAAAGAATTTAAATGTGATTTATTATTAATGTAAATTAATTTTACATCATTATCTACCTATCTATTGTTATATATTTAAAAAATTATTAAAACTCTTCTACTATTGATAAAAAATCTATTGTTAATATTAATTTTTTAAATGAGGTATCATCTTTTCATTTATCAATAGTGTAAAAAATTTATGTTAATAATAAATTAAATTTAAATACTTAAAAAATTAATATAATTCTATCAAACCTACGTGGTTAAAATATGGTTTTTTTCTTAATTAGTTGAAATGATCGTAAGTCCGTAACGGAAAAAGAGAAAGAGGGGGACATGAAGAGCGAATTGGGGATGCCCGACCAAAGTAGGTAGAATATTATATTGGATTTTTATTTTAAGCACCGTTCGTATAGTTCCCATTTACACCAATGATGCACAATATTTTGTTGTACCTCCCATTACCTCTAAAACAAGTTTAAATCAATCAATTGTTTTAATTTTT
This sequence comes from Sindora glabra, assembly GCA_020226215.1. Lineage (NCBI taxonomy): Eukaryota > Viridiplantae > Streptophyta > Magnoliopsida > Fabales > Fabaceae > Sindora > Sindora glabra. The sequence continues at coordinate 22,829,560 of CM035231.1, read as the reverse complement.
TCATTTCTATTTTAACCATTTTTAAATAAATTTTATTCTCTTTCATATTTTTAAAATTTTTTATTTTTAATAGATTATAAATTAATTTTTCGAAATGATTTTATAACATATTTTACCTATTTCCTTAATTTTTTATTTTTTAAACATTTTTTAAAAAATTATGCTTTTTATATTTTTAAAATTTTTTTCTTAGTAAACTATAAATTAGGTTTTCAAAACTATTTTGTGACACCCAACTATATATATATATATCTCTCCCTATATATATATAGATATTGTGATGGTATGAATAATTAAAGGGGAAGGCTATGGTGTCTTTGGGAGAAGCCTGGGTTTGGAACCCTGAACATGTGGCAAAATATTATTGGACCACGTGTTAAATAATGCAGAAAAATAGAAAATTTTAATGGTCAAGAAGATTTGGATAAAATTGCAAAAATGATCCTATTTTCATAAATCTCTTCAAATCACATCCTAAGTAGTAGAAGTTATTTTGCCAGCATCCCTTCCCTATCAGTAGCTAATAGCTTGTTGTGTCTGTGTAAAAAATGTGTAGCGATTTAGATAGAATTTTGAAAAAAGCATTTTGAGTCATTTATGTGACCAAACTTGATTGTGCTTCCCTTATTCTTGTTCTTCATGGATTGAAGCTTGTTTCCTAGTGAAGAACCTGTGTTGGGAATCCTATGAATTTGGCTTCGAGCAAATTGTTGCACATTGGTGTTGCAATTGATTTCCAAAAACCTAGAAATGGAAGCCAAGGTGATTTGAAGAAGGATGTGGAGATGAAGGTGAAAGACAAAGTGAAGAACTCAGAGAAGGTTGAAAAGTTAAAATCCTAAAGAATTCATCGTTGAAGAACAATACTCACTTATTTCGCGACCAAGAACAAAATACAGAGTGTCGAAGAACCAAATATAGTTCTTCCTTTCTGGATTCCCTTCAAATCCTCATCCTTGCAATGAAATCGGATACTCTCACCCGATCACGGTAATCCAACACACTTCCACCACTTGAAAACCTAAACTCCATTCGATTTGATTTTGCACAGCTTTGAGGGTTCTATCTGAATTTGCCATCTCATTGCCTCCTCTGCAATGCGATAGAACCCAATCATTTGACTTCACAGGGTTTACCAACAATTATCATTATCTTCCATGCTGTAACATAAATTTTCATAATCTTATAAAATGAATTTTTTAAATAATGGTTGTGATTGTAACCAGACAATCGGATGTTCAAAATAGGACCACGTCACCCTGGGCTCCAATACCCCTAGGGTACCGTAGAATCCCCCATAATTAAAATACTAAATGCATACATATGAGAATCAAGGATCAAACTCTGAATGTAATGAAAGGCACAAAACCTTTAAAGAAAATCAAATACCATTTGAGTTAAACTCTCTCAATATTCAACTGCACTCTTTCAATTAAATAACTTATTACTTATAAAGAAAGTTTGCAACATGTAAATTTTTAAAATCTCATCCCTACAAGTTTTTGAAAGTTTGTTCTTTTTATATAGTATAAATTATTATATACATGCAGGATCAAAGATCAAAATCTGAATGTAATAAAAGGTATAAAATTTGTACGGAACATCAAATATCATTTGAGTTAAACTCTCTCAATACTCAATTGCACTCTTTCAATTAAATAAGTTATTACTTATAAAGAAAGTTTGCAACATATAAACTTTTAAAATCTCATCCCTACAAGTTTTTGAAAGTTTGTTCTTTTTATACAGTATAAATTATATATATATATATATAGAGAGAGAGAGAGAGATAAGGAAAGACTATGATAACAATACTAAATGAGTCATTATATAAATATGCATATAAAAGATATTAATAAAAAATTCTAGTCAAGTCTTTTTTATTGGTAAAAAGAGGACTACAATTTTTCTTTTACTTTTAAAAATTAGGGTCCTGATCTATTACTTAACTATGTGGCCATCAATAATTCTTGCATTAATAAAAACATTTATTACTGAAAAACTAATTTATTATTTACTAGAAAAAATAAAAATATAAAAATATAAAATTTATTAAAAAAGTAATGATTAAAACATTAAAAAGGCTGACGTTGCTCGGAATTAGGTCAAAAAATTACAAAATCATTTTTTTTTTAAAAATCATTTATTAAAAAGTTAAACTTTTGAAAATATAAAAAAGATAAAATTTATTTAAAAACATAATGGTTAAAAAAATTGAAAAAAAAAGCTGACGTTGCAAGGAAATATGTAAAAAAGTTGTAATTACAAAATCATTTTAGAAAAAATAATTTAAAGTTTACTAAAAAGAAAAACTTTTGAAATTATAAAAAGGATAATATTTATTTAAAAAATAATGGACAAAAAACTCAAAAGAGTTAAACTCGAAAAAAATTAAAATAATTGGTTGATTAAGAATTTTAATTTAGAGGTAGTGGAAGGCATGATAAAATATTATACATTGCTAACGCAAATCCTATAATTATATTTCTCGACAACGCATTTTACGGTTTTTTCTATTTATACGTTATTTTATCTATGATATGTTTTAGTCATCGGAGACCAAAATGCTATTACATACTTTATGAATTCCTTCATTTATGGTTTTTCGTTATACTTGCAGAAAAAATATGAAACACAAGATAGTGCCTCGTGTGTAACTGATATAAATAGAATTGTTGAGAGAAAAATATGAAATATTCCGGATAGTTATATTTTATTCTTACTAAATTTTAAAATTTGAAAGTTAAACCTTTAAATTTTTAAAAAATTGAAAATAACACCTATTATATGCTTAATTAATTATTTTATTAAATTATATACTTTTTATATTTAGATATAAAATTATAACATTATTATATATTAATTTTTCACATAATTTTACAATTTATTTTCACGTATCTAATCAAAATTTGATATGTGAAATTCAATTTTTATTAATTATGTAATACATAATTTATGTGAAAAATCAATATGATAAACTAATATACATAGACTTCCTTTTATGTAACTAACTGATAATTGATAATTTATAATTAATAAATTAACTAATTGAATAAGAAATATTTTGTAAATTAATTGTTAAACTCATTAAAATTGTAAAATAATATAAAAATATATATTAATAAAAATAGATATATAATTAAAATAATTTATATTTATCAAAATATTAAATTATATTAATGCAATTAAGAAGTTTAAAATAAAAATATAATATTTAATATTTAATTAATTATATTTTACTAAACAAAAATATAATTAATTACATTTTATGAATTTATTTATTTATATACATATTTTTATATATTTATAATTTAAAATTAGGATATAATCTTATTAAAATTGATTTTATCACATTTCATAAAAAATAATATTTAAATTTATATTATAAAGGGTATGAGTTGTAAATTAATAAAAAGAATAAAGATAAATTTAAAAAAATTTTGAAAAGATAATAATTTATAAGTTATAAGTTATTTTAGATAACTTATTAAATTAGAATTTATTATTTTCAATAAGTTAGTATATTAAATATCTCTAGAAGTTAACTCATTTGTTGCATAAAATAAAATCATAATATCGTGATTCTTAAAATCCTTGAAAAACATTCACAAATTTCAATAAAATAATTAATTAAATACATTTTGGGTGTTTTATTTTAAGTTTTAAGTTTTATAGAGTTAAATGATTTGATAAGCAAGTTTTCAAAATTGATGGGAACAAAAATGCAACTACCTCAAAATTAAAGAGACTATTTTATGTTTTTCTCAATTATATACTCTACTAATGCAATAGAATATTGTTTTTCTTAAATCTAGGATGATGTAATAATTTTAAAAAATATTAGAATAAAATCATTTGATCATATTTATTAAGAAATGAATGATTACAATTTAAATAATTTAATATAATAATTATAAAATTTATTACATCATCCTCGTCTTGTTTAGTCGTAGAAATTTCAATATTAATATATAAGCAAATTACATTAAGTTCCTTGAAATTTAATTAATTATAAAAATATTTTTATATTAAATTTTAAGCTAACTCAAAATTCAAATCCTATTTCCTACTTTACACATATATGTTATGTATTTTTTTTATAACTTTTTTGTGAAAAATTGAATTATAACATTAAACATAATAGAATTGATGTTAAAATATGAAAAGATAACAATGTAATTTTGAATATGATAATTAATATTTGTCTAATTTCATAGTATTTCATACTAGGACAAAGTAACACACATATATATATATATGAACATATCAAGAGAAGTGTTTTTATGTAAAAGATGTGGAAAGTGGATCTTATATTAATAATTAAGATTAAAATATAATTTAAAGTCACGTGATTACTTAAAAGAAAATTCATAATTTTCTGTTTTAGTCATAATCCTTTAATATTAAATATGATGGTTGCAATTTACTCCTTTTACCACACGCACACATATGTCCTTGATTCTTTCATTTGCACAAAAATTATGTTACTAATTTAATAATAATAAAATAATAAGCTAATATTCACTCTTTCATTTATACAAACAAATCATATTACTAATTTAATAATAATAAATAATAAAAATATTATAATTAATTTATTACTACTATCAATTATTTTCATTAATGAATAAATTTAAGTTAACTTCACTCGTTTTCTCTTATCTCCATAATAATTGTACTCATTAATGAAAGTAATTGATAGTCAGGGTAGCTATGATGGTAATTGATTATAATATTTTTATTATTTTATTATTATTAAATTAGTATCATAATTTTTTATCCTAATAAAAAAGGACATTATTAACCTCCACATATAAATGTAGAAGTTAACAATTTCATATATATATATATATATATATAACTATTGGTATCAATATAAATTTAAATGATTTATACTAAATCTATATAATTAATTATAATAAAATTTAAAGGTTAAGATCAACTTACTTTTGAGTAATTTTTACATTGCATAAACATATTTTCTTTTTCAATTAATGCATTAAATAAAAATTTTCAAATTATTGATATTTTTCAACACTGTTTTAATAAAAATTTTAAATTAAAATCAAAATAATTCAACCTTTAGCTTTTGACGAAGACTGCAAATTGCAGTGAATTTAGATACAAGTTGCATTTGGTTGGAATTTTATAATTATTAATATGGGTATATTTTTATTTTAAAGTCATAAAATGACATCCAAAATGCACTACTACAAATCATTAATAGCTAAATATTTAAGAAAATATATAATATGAAAATCTATATAATTATATGGAAATGCATTTTTTATTTGCATTATATTAATAAATTATTTTAAGAAAATATATAATGTAAAAACTAAACATATATTATTAAAATAAGTAAAAAATTATAATATTGTGTTCTAACTAAATTACCTGCAAGTAGACAAACGAATTATAGAAAAAAAATTGTAATATAAGGTCTCATAAATTTTCTTACTATATAAGTTTTAGATAAGGGCGCAAAGGTACCATAAATAAATTTGATATGAATATCTCTGTATGATTGTGACAACATATTTAAAATATTCATGAAATATTTATATTTATTTTTAGAGTGTAAAATTTTTGACATTATCAAAAAAATAAGAAAAGGACACTTCATTTAAAAATAATACTAACTAAAAATTTTTACAAATTTTTACCAATGATAAAAAAATTTTAACATGTTCTTAATAATATGTGAATGATAATGTAAAACTAGTTTACACCTATCATAGATTTTTTTATTGTAATAGTAGAAGTAGTTAAACTATTAAACGCACACATGCAAAAATCAAGGATTGAACCATGAATGTAGTGGAAGGTATAAAGCCTTCAAAAGATATCAAATACCATTTGAGTTATAAGCTTTCAACTACCATAAATTAAATTTAAATCTTTATTTTTATACTCAAGTATATTGTACATGTTTAATATTTTATTTATAATTGTAAATTAAAAATTGCTTTAATTTTAAAAGGAAGTTAATACATAATCATAAAAGCATTATTTATATTGAAAGAGAATTGTATTTAATAATCATAATAAAAATCTTTTGATTTTAATCTAATACTTTTATTAAAATAGAGTTGGATTATATTTATAATTTAAAAGTTTTCATTTAATGTATTGATTGAGGGCAAAAGTATGTTATATGTAATGTAAAAATTTATCTAGAGTGGGTTGATTTCAATCTTTAAATTTGATGTTTAAATATAATTTTAGTCCCTCCAAAATATAAGTTGGGTAATTTTAGTCCTCAATTTAAAGTGATTTATTTTGTTCTCAAAATATTAAATTAGTACAATTTTAGTCTTATTATTTGATTTTCATCAATATCTTAATTTTACAAGACTATCTCCATTTAATATTTTCTCTATATTAATCTAAAATAACTTTTATACAAATATAAAAGAAAATTTTTTATTTAAATTTTAAAATTTCAAACAAATCAATGAATTACATATGAAAAATAATAATATAAAGAATTAATAGAATATAAAAAGTATAATTTATCTGAAAAATAATACAACAAATGTTTAAAAATTAAATGAGAATTGACAAAATTTTAAAAAGTTGATGAAAATTGTCAAAAACCGGATAGAGATAAGGAAACCAAAATTACATCAATTTAATGATTAAAAGATCAAAATATATTATTTTACATTAGAATGATCTAAATTGTACAATTTATATTTTAAAATAATTAAAATTGTATTTAAGATTGAATTTTATCATAATTAATATTATAAATTTAGTATAAATCATTATATATATATATATATATATATATATATATATATATATATATATATATATATATATAAGGTGGTCGGTTTTGGCTTTATCATAATCCACTCCATGGTTTAGTCGAAATATTTCTAATTCCGTTGATATTGAAATCTCCATATTTGTCAGGAGAAATATTCTCTCTTAAAAACTATAAATATCAAATAATTAAATTAATCAAAATAGTATAATAACAATAAATAAATAAATTTAATATGAAAATTTTAAATTCTAAAAAAATTATAAATGAAATAAATTATCCTATTATTAAATATTATAAAAATATTATAGGATAATATATATAAAAATTTTTAACTACAACTCTGTTATTTTCTAACTAATATTTTTATGTCTCGCACAAACTTATGTGTGAGATCCATAAACCTTATATGTCTAAGCGAATTTCATAACTCTTAGAATCATTCATATCATATTTCTCTTATGCTTTAAATTTTTGTTAATACAAATATTTATAATTTAAAATTATTTATTTAATAAAAATTACATTTTTGCTGTAACATGAAAAATTAATTTAAAGAGAAAAATAATTTATAATAAAAAATAATTAATAATAATATTATCGTATTGTGTTATGAGAAATCAAATTAAATATAATTTTTTGTTATTCAAATTTAATTGCTGACTCGTCAATTGAGCCCTCAACTATTTTATAGGAATATAAATCAAATATCAACTAATTTTAAATTTGAAAGAGTTATCTGTACTTTAAAAAAAATTTCGTTGAAATACTGACTATTATCAATGAAAAACACCCGCACTAACAAGGGAAAAAAGAAGACGATAGGGAAAATTTTCGAATCCCGCATATCATGCTGATCACTTGATCAACTAACATTTGAGTGGAATGACTTGATAAAATTTATGCCCTTTCCTTTTCCTTGAAAAAGTAGGAGATGATTTTAATAATGATGTAGATATAAAAAATATTAAATCAAAATAGTGAGTTCTGATTAAAAAAATAATTAATTTTAGAATAAAAATTATATATATTTTTAAAAAAAATACTAGGAATAGGGGTCCAGATCTATGTAATATTGCTAATTAATTTTATTTAAAAAATAAATAAATAATAAAATATGAATATATCTTTATTAGTTTATTGAAAACTTGGAAAGTACACTGCCTTCAAAGATATTTTACTTGACAATGAATATTAAAAATTATTTTTGCTAGGAAAGAAATTTGTTAATATTTTAATTTGTGGAATGATTATTTCTCTTAATAATTAAAAACTAATATTTCAAAATTAAAATATTTTCTAATATTTGGTATTGAAAATTACTTTTATGTGCGTTATATTTGTTATGGAAAAAAAAATTCCTACCTTTCATGGGATGACAACAAAATTACTTTTTCTACTCGATAGCTGCGATCCATTTTATAAAAGAACATCCTTTTATATAATTATTTGTTAAATGTTAACTATGATTTTCATAGTGGCGGTTGATATATATCATCCACACGTTTACAAGGAGAAGGATAAATTGGATTTTGGAACCATATTCTGCCTCCTGACTGGCTTAACTATCTTATCTTTATTCTTTCCACCAACATACGTTCAGGTGAGTGGTGAAAGTTTACTAATATACATTGTGTAAGGCATTAAGTGAGCACCAACCTGCTTGTCATTTGGGGGAGCTGTCAGTGGGATTCCCTCTCATCCTCCTTGACAATGACGCCTTCCTAAAATTTTCCCTCACCGAGGCTCCGATTTATTCTGAAAGTGAATTTCAGCGGGATTATAATTATAAACCATTAAAATCATAAAAACAAATTTATATATTTAATACTAATTATTTTAAGAGAATTTGATAGAATATAATATCTTTTTTTATAAAGAGAGATATACTTTAAAACGCTTTTTATTATTATATTGATTTTATATTATAATATTTTAATCAAAATGAATAAAAGTCAACACCTCTTTATTTTTGTAAAAATAGATAAAATTTTCGTATAAAAATATCTTCTAATGAAACAAGTGGAATGAAATAAATTTTCCATACCCATTGAATCGAAACTTTTTTCCACCTGCCACCATTAATTCTTTTAGTCACCTTTTGGCTATCAAATAAGCTAACGTCTTGCTATTTTTCTAAAGGACTACATTCCTTTCGGCATGCTTCGTAAAAAAGAATAAAATCATAAAATCAATATCAATCAATGCTATATGATAAGCGTTAAAACTCTCCCAAAACCAAAGAGAAAGAAGTGTATTTAGTCAAAATCGAAGAATTGGTGCTGTGATGATAATGGTTTGAGGTTAAGTATTTGTAAATTTAGGGCCCGTATCTTCAGTATTTTTAAGGATTATCTTCGTCTTTCTCCACTTTTTTAAGGTTGTTTTCATCTTTTTGTAGAGTTATACACGTAATTTCTCATGAATAATCAATAAATTCAATAAACTTTTTAGCTTTGCTCGAGAGAATCACCTATAGGACAAAATATATGGATAAATGGTATTTAAATAAATTAAAATTTTAGAATTTTAAAATAGCTTACTTTTTTCAAAAATCCTCCAAAGACCGTGCAGATAATAAATTTAAAAAATTAATATATAAGAATAAGTAATAAAGCACATAATGTAAAAAGTAAGAGAAAAGATTTCACTGGTATATAATAGTTTGATTATTAAAAGAAAAAAATGTTCCCCTCAATTTACTTCATTCTCCTAAAGTCAAATTGAACATCAGTGATTATCCACTAATACCTTTTTTTTACAATATCTTTTTACACTTTTACACTTTATCTTTTAAGTATTTAAGCAATCCTGCCACAAAATACTTGAAGATTTTCATCTCACATTTTAGCTACAAGGTGTTTACGAGTATTTCTATCATACGTTTCCACCCTAATTAGTGAACATTTGATGGGTAAGGATTGTCTCTTAAAGAAAATACAAGGCTATTACACTCTACTAATATAAATATACTAGTTTAATCTCATTAAAGAAGATTACAAAAAATAGAAAAAAATCCACAAAGAGAAAGCCTTGTTAGAAAGAAGAAGATATACTTGTATGTTGTGCCAATAAAATATTATCCTTTATTTATAGTGATCGGATGAAAACTAGCCATTAGGGATAAACATATCCCAAAAGGGCAACTTCATCCTTAAAGTTCTTTCTTTTTCTTTTAAGTCTCCTTTACTACTTACTCTTTCTAAATTGTCATTATATAGTCACTATCAAATTGAGCATTTTTGAATTTGCAATGCTTTCTCTTTTATTTGCTATCTTAATGTGTCATTTTCATCATGTACTATAAAAGTATGATCAATTTGTTCTTTTAAAAAAGTTTGAATTTGTGCAATGAGATGTCTTTTTCTGTGTAATACCATAATTTGTTTGTTCGAAATTTTATCCAATTAAAAACTCTGTAGTTGAGTTAGCATGAGGTGGTAGAAGCAAAGAACAACCTACAAAAAAATAGAAATTTTGCAAAATGTAGAATGGCAACATATAGAACCAAAGAGTTGCTTGGAGATATTCATTGTATTATGATATTTGATGATTCAAAACTTCAATTTTTCACATAAAATTGAAAAGCAACAACATCTCATACATCAAATCAATTCCATTTTAAGTAATAAACCATGCAAAATATGGATGGAATTTAATTTGATACTCATATAATAGTCTAAAAAGCAACTAGGTACACTTTCAATACTAAACCAATAAATTAGAAAGCTTGCAATCCAATATCATCATATAACATGAATACCATATCTTAGCATTTAACTAATTAATTTCGTTAATTGTATTCATGAAAACTAATTAAACTAGCTAATTAAACATACTTATGAAAAATAATTTTAATAAAATAAAGGAAAAATGCAACCAAATAACATGTAAGATATCAGAGCATAGCAATGTGTACTAGAGTGATATTAATTCTTTTAAAAAGCTACCAATTATTAAAGCATATGATATATATCTAAGCCTAAATAATGCATCTTACTCTTTGGTTTAATCTTTTTTATTTTCAGTAGATAATGCATCGACTTGCTCTTTGCTACTATTTTCTTAGAAGTTTTTTATTTTCTTCCTTTCTTTATCAAAAACATGATGGATCATAGCAAATAAAGTGTCAAATAAGTGAACTACACTATTCCTTTTAAAATATTGGAGCATGTAAGTTAAAGGATAAGGTCCTATGTTATAATCACATGTTGTAAGTTCACAATGAGGGGAAAAGAATAAAAAAACTTTAAAAAATAAAGGGTTAGATATCAATCGCCATAAATGCAATCCTTCTAAGATAATACGCTATTAAAAATTTGCAAGATATATGAGTTGATGGCACAAAACAACTTACTCATAACGGTATAAGCAATAGAACTTATTAAAGAATTTAAGAGCAAATAATTATCTATTAATTATACTATAATGTTGCATTTAGTACAACGGAATAAAATGATCTTTTCCTAATTATGTTTGGTAAAGGAAGGAATGGAATGGATAATCCTATCAATTTTTATGTTTAGTACTAAAAAATAATGTAAGAATGGAATGGAAAAAAATGTAGTTAATAACAATAATATCTTTATTATAAAAATAATAATTATCTTGTTAAATAATTTAATATTATTAAAATATATGATATGATCAATAATAAAAATTATCAAATTTAAATTTTATCATCAAAATTAAAATTAATAAAAATTTCTATAATAAAATCATTAAAAATGTAATTTAAAATTTTTTATATGAAATATTTTTTAAAGAATATAAAATATCATATTTTAAATTTATTATTAAAAATATAATTATTAAAATATTTTAATTGAGAAATATTCAAAAGTTAATATTTTTATTGTATATTGACAAAAGGTAATATTAGAATATATAAAAAATATGAGAAATATGTGTGTAAAATAGTCATTCCATAAATAACAGAATGACTCATTCTTTCACTTTTATTATGGAATAACTCATTCTATCACTTGATGGAATAGCCATTCCCATTTCATAGTACATATCATATGAACTTTTAGGCTATTTATTTTTCCATTCACATTTCAATCCATTCAATCAAATGCATTATAAGTTCCAAAAGGTGAAAATTGTAGAAACATTGAATTCATAGGCAATAAATGCATTCCAAATATGATTATACAAAACACAAGATGATCCTTCTAAACATAGACACTACCACAGAAAGTATTAAAAACATTGAGAACAACATCATAAAACATACTAAAAATAGCATAAACGATAACACATACATGCATGCATTATCCTAAAGCTACATGATCAATATGAAAGGGTTGGAAATCATAGTAAATTCCTTCTAATTCTTTCCAAAGTGTTCATCACTGGTTGGATCTCAATATAAACTTCCCTTTACATTTCTTAGATCATTCTCCTTAGATTTTGCAATTTAGCTATTACAATCTCATACTGAAGTTTCAAAATTATGATTCTAGCATCAAGATTAGTCAACCTCTCATTCACAACATTCAAGCCAACTTGCTAGGTAACATACTCTTTTATACTATCAACTTTAATATTCACTTGAATGTCTACATCAACATGGCTCCATGTTGTACTAAAAGGCTTGACATTGGTCAGGGGTTGCTTAATGGTAGTAGGACAATCAATGACAAGAGGTACAATACTTATAAGAATGACAAGGTTAGGTCTAATTAAGTTAATGGGAACTAAAGTTAAGTCATTACCTAGTCCAAAGAATATGTCATTTAAGTTGATTATGATAAATAGTGCAAAAGGTATTGGTTTAAGAAGATTCAAAGGTATGGTTGAGATTAGCCATTGAAATTCCTAAAAAAAAGTTCTAATGCTTGGCTAAGATAAGGTTGCTGAAACTGGTTTTAGGCTATGATTGATCAAGAATGATGACAACAAGGTTAGTAGTAGTAATGGAAAAGGTTTATTGCTCTTTTTAAGGTAAGGCTAATGAAATGGAAGGTTTTTCTACTAATTGATTCAAATCTTGCTTAACCTTTTTTTACATAATTAGAGCAAGTGAGAGTTGATTGGTTTCTTAGCTATTAGCATTACTCATTTGTAATTTGAGTAACTAGGTTGGACATGGCATTGTTATTTTTTTCTTCTCACTAGTTTTTATTAGTCTTTTTATTATTAAAGCTTACTGTTGATGTTCTAATTAGGAAGGAACTAAAGCTATACCAAAAATCATCTTTACATCCTTGAACTACTCTCTTTTAGATTTTGCCTGCTTTTTTTATTTAGATTAGCCAAATGAATGGGATGCACATATATAGTTTCTTTTTCCTCCTTAGATAAGTCTTTAATGAGGATAGACATATTATATTTTTTTGCTTCTTAAGAATAGAAAAGGCACCAACACTGGCTCTTAGCTTGTTAGATCTCTTTGGTTATAAAGGTCCTTTAAGAGTAGCTTTAAACTCAACATTCCTTAATCTTTTAACAAACTTTTTTAGCTTCTATTTCTAAATGGCTAAGGATGGTAATGAGTTAGGTTTGGGCAAATCCAATCTAAACCTAATTAGATTCAAACTCATTAAATATTCGCTATTTTAGATTCATTAAATATTTATATCCATTAAAGATCAAATAAAATCTTATTAAAAGATCCAAAATAGATTCACTTGGATCCACTAATACAATTATAATTTAAACCTTTTTTAATAAAAAAATATTCTTTTTTATTGATAATAATTACACTTGATAATTCTGAATTATACCTATTTTCTCATTTATATACATTCTTATTTTAACACATCCATACTATCTACATTAACTTTGGGGTAAATGTAGGTTGTATTATTCCTATTAATAATAATTACACTTAACAATTATGAATTATATCTATTTTCTTATTCATATTAATTTTTATTTTTAATCCATTTATATTATCCATAATGGCTTTAAAGTAAATATAGATTATATTAAGTCAAATCATAAATAATTATTTATTTATTTATATTATAATTAGATATTCCTACATTATAAAAACTAATATTATAAAATAAAATAATATTATTTTAAAATATTTTTATAATGTAATGTAAATTTAAATATATTTAATATTATTTATCTTAAATAAGCTATTACAATATTTATATATATGATAATATTAATTCTTATATAATAATAAGTTAATAATAAAATATATTATTTAAATAGATTTAATATAATATTTAAAAGAAATTTAAGACTCGTTAAATATTTATAAGATATAGACTTATGCATTGTATAAATTAATATTAACTGGTATCCAAAGTGGATCTAAGATCTATTGGATATTTAATGAGTAAACCCAAATCCAAACTATTAAGCAATCTGTTTAATTTGAATAAAATTCATTGGGTAAATATTAATTGATTTGGGTAAGACCCATTTGATATAAGTATTTTTGCCATCCTTATAAATGGCTTCTAATGAGGGCTTTGCAATGTTCTTACCTTTAAGATCAACAATGAGTTTAGAACCTTTGGTTTTCATAAGAATTGGCTTGTTAAATAGTAAAATACCCTTAGTCTTTGGTATTGGTTAGTTATCATGATCATAAAAGGAGATTCCTAGCATGCTTGCTTTTTAAGAGTCAATCTTAGTTGCTTTTAAATCTTTATCTAATGATGATTGCTCTTTCTATTCTAAAGCAACATCAAGCTTCCTCTTCACACTATTAAGCTTCAAAGGGTTTTTAGTTTTCTTGGATGTCCGGTTGCCTCTAAAAGAAAAAGACCTTGACTAGCCAATATTTATAATATTGCCTTCAATCACACACCTTCCTATCTCAAATGACTTATCCATTCCAAGCTCTTCATAAATCCTAATAATTATCATCCTATATAGTAAACAAGCTCTTACACCATGTACTAAATAACTAAATGTCTTAGGTTTATCTTAACTTCTTTTTCTATAGCCTATATAAGAAATAGCTTAAAATTACTAGTATTACCTAGATCACCATGTTTAAAAAATATTATTTAAGTAATAATATAAAGTGATACTTGTTTATCTCTACTCAACATTTCTCCTCTAACATAGCCTAGTCCATTAGAGAATTCCATTATCCATTTGTCAAAATTGTATCTTTAGAATGAGATCTCTCTTTTTTTTTAGTATCATAATTTCTCCCTTATTTAGAATCCCAATAATTTGGTTCATCCATTTAGAAGTGATATAGTGGACTTCCCCTTTCACTAACACCTACAAAATAGTACCTAAATTGGAAGCATCAAAGTTGGCATAGAAAAATTTTACGTAACTCTTATATACCAACTCATTTATCTCCACCAACCTCTCTAATTACAAGTTTCTAATATAATCAATGCATTTTAGATTCAGAAGAGCTAGAAAATCTAATTAACTTTTCTATTAGTTACACATATCTTTGAAACAAAATTGGTGTATTTGACATTGTTTTTGGGTCATATGAAGCAAACGTTTAGGAACTTTATAAGTGAGGATTAAGAAGCCATTTTGATAGAAAATGAAAAAAAAAATTGAGTAAGGGTTTCTAGTGTGAATGAAAAATAGGGACATTCAAACTTTATAAAGATAAGATGTATTGAAGAAAGTAAGGGTAAAAAGAATGAAATTATACATTTATATGAGTTTTAAACCAAGAATGTGTTTTGAAATTAAAAACAATTTTGCATGAAAAAGTGTAAATTTTGAAAGAATAATTTAAAGTTGGAAGCTTTAAACAAAAGTATAGATATATGAAGAAAAACCTTAACAACAATTGAGGAAAGTTTTGGAAAAAGTGCTTGTAACATTTTAGCAATAGTGGTCACAAAAGTTTCAAAGTGCCAAGGGTGGTTTCAAAATGTTTAGCATGAAGGAGAAAAAAAATTGGAATTCTATGAGATAAAAGGGGATTCTTGGGTTTTTTTTTTTTTTTTACAAAAAAGCTTTTGCTAATAAATATGATGATAAATGAAGTCAATTTCAATTTAGAGAAATAGTAAAGCAATTTTAGGATTTTTTTTAAAGAGTATTTTGTTAAAAAAAAGTACAAGAAATGAGATGGCAATTTTTCAAAATTAATTTCCCAATTTATGAAAAATTGAAAGAATAATTTTTTGAAAAAGAAAGAAATAAAATGCTAAAAAAGTGTAAAGTGATAAATAGGGAAGAAAAGGAAATGTGTAATAAGTTGACCTTTTGAAAAATTGAATTTTGGATCTTAGGATCTATAATATGTCCAAATTTTTTCTTTCCTTTATAGACTTGATAAGTTTCCTTTGCAAAAGGAATATGCTTTGTCACTTTGCCACTTTCCATGTATAAATGATATTAATAGAATGCATCCTGAATATTATTTTTCAAAAAGAATTTTGAACTAAATTAATTATGATTATTCATTCTAAGCTTATTTCTTATAAAACAAAATCTATCTTTGTGGAAGAATTTTGAAAAAATATTAACTAATTAGTTTTTGGTATTTATAAAATTAAGCTCAAGGTCTCCATCATGAATATAATCTTTTATAAAATAATGTTTAATCTTAATATTTTTAATTCCCAAATGTTGAATATGATTTTTAGTTAAATTGATAGTACTAGTATTATCATAAAGTATTGGAATGTGATCAAGATTCAAACTATAATATCCAAGTTGTTGCTTCATTCATAGTATTTAAGTACAATAACTTTTAATTGCTATATATTCTACTTCTACCATAAAACTTATGTTTAAACAAATTAAAACCTTTGATTCTTCCAAATAGGGCTAGAATATTTATTCACCTAATGTGACAAAGATTTTTAAAAGGCAAATTCAATGTTTCTTGGCCTAAATCACATAAAGATTAAGAATTTCTCGAGTTAAGGTTCAAATTCCCTATTTGAACTAAAATACCCAAATCTTAGAGAGGAATGAATGGAGATCCAATAAGAATGATGATCTTACCTTGATTGAGTGAAAGTTTTAAAAAAGATTGATGTTTCCTTACCTTGATTGGAAGAGAAGAAAACAAAGAAGTTGATGAGTTTAAAAAAAATTAAGAAAGTGAGGATTAATTAAGTGTTATGGTGGAAAATAAAAGGTGAATGGCTAATTTGAGGCAAAAATAAGGAATAGTGCAAGGACTATTATGACCTATCTAATCGCGATTGATAAGTAACCTATTTTTTTATTTCCATAAGCTATTTAAGCCTACTTTGGTATCATTACATAGTAGCTAACAAGTTAATCAATTTAATCAATTTATTAAACAATGTTTTCCAAAAAAAAATGAATACAAATGAAGCTTACACTGTAACAAGCTTAAAACTATCTACAAAACCTAACACCTTTACTAAATATTTACTATTGAGATTATGGCTACACTCAAACATATCAAATAGACCTCTACTCCTAAGTTACTAGTGATAGTTAGGAAACTTTAACAAGCATATTTACAAAAAGTTTAACAAGCCTATCTACAAAAAAAATTAATAGCTAAAATAATAAGTTATAGACCCAGTAAGTAAATAAACTACTTAATAACAATGTATGCCACTATACAATCTTCCTCTTTCTCTCTCTCTCTCTCTCTCTCTCTCTCTCTCTCTATATATATATATATATATATATATATATATATATATATATATATATATATATATATATATATATATATATATCATTATATGCATAATTATTCATACCTAACTTCTTAATTTAACACAATAATTCATGTTAACATGAGATTAACATAGCATCATCAATATAAAGCATCAAAAATAAAAAATAATCAAACCATCTTAAGACTCTCGAATCATCCTTATCCACTCATAGATTTCCATCCTTATTCCTCCTAGGTCCTACCTTATCCTTTCCTAACATTTTTCCTTGGATTTGATATAAATTCACATTTGCTCATTTCATTACACCTATTTTCATATCAACCCATAATTCTATTCATATACAATTTCATACCCCTTCAAGGATTTCATCATTTACCAATCATATTAAAACTAATAAACAATTATAACTACAAAACAATTCATATTTTGTTCATAACCATGCTAGGCATCTCACTATTAATTCAATTTCAAAACCAAACATATAACCCTAACAACATTTCAATGTCATCCATATTATACAAATCAACTAAGATCATTTACACTAACATATTATTGAGTGAAATTAAACATTATTCATTAATATATCCATAGCTAATATATATATCATAAAATAAACTTGCATATTACTTCATAAACATTTTTTAGGAAAACCAAGATAGTATTTGAGTATAATATTTGAATATAAGACTCCAAAATTGAAGTCTAGAGCTCATATTTGAATACCTTATCGAATATAACCATTTAAAGGCTACTTATTTGTAAATTACTTGAATATAGCTTTAGGAATACTAGTCCTAAGGCCATATTTCAAGTATTGTCAACCAAAGATAAGCTAGATCCTAATATTCAAATATAATATTTGAATATAGCCTCTTAAAGATGAATTTCAAGCCTATATTCAAGTGTTACACTTGAATATGTTTTTGTAATTTCTAGAAATTATGTTTGATTTTTGCAAAAGCAAGCCACTAACTTGGCATTCTCAACTAATAGATAACATTTCAGCTCATTAACCATTATATAGGCATTATCTAACCACACTTTTCAACCAAAATCAACAAGGATTCCTTCCAATGACAAGATTCAAGTCACGAGTCATTATCACCATATAAACCAACTAGTAACTAAATTATAAATTTAAACTTTTATTTCTAAAGATTAAGTAAATTATCTACTTATTTGGTGTGTAGAGGGGATGCAGAAGAATTAATGGAAAATTTTTCTTATCCTAACAATATCAATTTACATAGAAATCGGAAGGAGCATTAAAATCCGTAAATGTTATACCACTATCCACATTTCCTAAAATTTCCTATTCAAAGACCTTAGGTTGTAAGGCAATACCCTGAGCTAGTTGAAGAAAGTAAGTAGTTTTCTTAAACCCTTTAATGAATTGTTATTGCTTGAAGAAGATAGAGTCATGAAGTGAGAAGGAAGAGGAACCATGAATGTCTCTAGAAAAATCAAGAAAGAGAAAAGCTTTTAGGGTTCTATAGCTTTAAACATAATTTTGTAATTTCAAGAGATTTTAAGGGGTAAAATTAGAATAATGATCCCCAAGTCTCTTTTATACATCCCTATTTAATTCTAATTATATACTAACTTCTCAATAACTTATTTTCACCTACTTCCATAAGAGTGCTAAACAAGTTTCACAAACTAAGCCTAGCCAAAGCTCATGCAAGCCTGACTCCTTAAAGCCTATATTTTATGTGGGTCCTTTTTGGAAAATTTGATTTGCACCGCAAGCTTATAAATTGGACTATTTTGCCTTAAAAAGACAATTAGCCTACAAGCTAGCCTATGATCTGCAGGAATTAAATTTGTGTAGACTCAGGCTGTTTAAGCCTACATTTTTGCAAACTTATTTTTAGCAAGTCCAATCCATAAAAACCTTATGGACTAGTTTGCTAAACTCGTGCACCTTACGCTTGTTAAGCATCCTTATATTTCCATTATAAAATAATGTTTTACCTAATTTAAACACTACCTTAAACATATTCATAATAATTTATTAACTAATATGTATATAAAGGATTAATGTAATAAATAAATAAAGTAAATTCTAATTTCATACAATCTTATAATTAATTTAATTCTTCTTATTTTTGCTATAAAATTCTATTTCCTTTATATAAAACTTTTTCCTAATCTCATTGTAATTATTTATTAGTTGCTACATTCATATAATTATTAATGAAATAATTAAAATATATTTTAATTTTCTTGGGAGGTATGACATGGGTGAAATAGAAAAAATATCCTAAATCTCTTTTATACTTATATACTCTCTTTTAATGACTTAAAACCTTTAATTTTTTTTATTCTACTAACTTTTCCTTATATATTTCTCATAGAGATTTCATCCCCAATCTAATTGAATCTTTAAATTTTATTTTATCCCATATCTCATTTATATTTCCATATTATGACCTATCCATTTCCCATACATATTCCATCTTATTTATTAATATTAGGATCATTTTAATTCGTTCTTTTATGAAATAAAATCTCTAAAATTCCAAAATTTTAAAGGGGGTATAATAAAAGAGCAACTAGATAATAAATTTCAAAAATTAAATAATATGTAAAAATAAGCAATAAAACACATAAAATAAAGAGTAAAGGAAAGAGAATATAGCATAAGTATATAGTGGTTTGATTATCTAAAGGAAAAATTGTTCCTTGGGATTTACTCCTCTCTCTCAAGGCTAAATCTAAACTTGATAATTATCCATTAGTACTTTTTCTTTTATAAAGTGCTTTTACACTTTCTTACTTGATATTTAAAGAATTCAATCTTACCTTAAACACTTAAGAATTTTCTTCTTATAACATAGCTATAATATATCTATAAGTGTTTCTCTCATACTCTACCTTAGTTAGTGAACCTTTTATAGGTAGGGATTGTCTCTTGAAGGGACTATAAGATTATGACACTTTAATAGTATAGATAAGCATGTTTAAGCTTATAAAAGAAGACTACAAAAAATAAAAAGAAACTAGAAACAAAAAGTCTTCTTTGATAGAAGAAGAGATAAATATGTGTTATACTAATGAAATGTTGTCTTTAACTATAATGGTTACATGAAAACTAAGCATTAGGAATGCACACTTCCTAAAAAGTAACTTTATCTTCAAGCCTTTTTCTTTTTCCTTCAAGTTTTCTTTACTGCTTGCTTTTTCTAAATTGTCATGTCTAGTTACTATCAAATTTAGTATTGATAACAACCAAATTAGACCTAATTAGATGAGGATATCCTAGCCTTATTTTAGGGTAAACATGTGCCATACCATATCAAGGGGAACTTCATTTAGCCTTTAAATCTAGTTAACCTAATCAAAGTTGACTCATAACTTAATCCATTTAACAAAGGTCTTACTCAAATACTAGCTATCAACATAAATATAAGCTAAAGGCCCTCAATTATGTTTAAAGATTAATTTTAATAGAGAAAGTGCCAAATCCATTGAACCTCTAGTACACTCATAAATGCCCATAAACTTATGAAAAGACCCTAGGTACACTTTCATAAGGGAGAACACAATTCTATACATTGTTTTGCCTTTACTTTTATTGACTTAGACATCAAAATGTGCTTAATGAACCACCCTCCACTTTGTACACTTGAACTTTTATTTCCTATATAAGTAAAACTAAACTGACTAAACCACTCTGGTCTGGTCAACCAATCTCAAAAGTGTCATTTAGTGTTATTTATGGCTTTCCTAGCCACCATGTCTTGCATTGTTCACTTTACCTTTTCTCAATCCAACATTCAAGAAATATCTATCAAATTATGTCATCGAGAATCCATTTCCCCACTTCATAATCAAGGATTGGTCATCGATGACTACACCATCTTTTTAGTCAAAAGAGATCAATGAAGGACCATGAAAATAGAAAAAAATATCCTAGTTGAACAAGTTCGTTACCTTAAAGCAAAAATTAAGACCTTTTAATAGTCTCAAAGGCAACCTCAAATGACTTTGCCATCAATAATTGATTTCCAACCTACATTATTAGCCACTTTAGTCCTCAAATCATCACCCCCACCATGCCTAACTACCTCTTACAAATTTCACTCATAAGTACATAACTAATAATAATTGACCCAATAGTATCTTTACTATAGCAATTAATGAGACCACATATGCCTTTAGCACCAAACACTTATGTTACTAACTATCAAAACCAATGGGACTTTTATTACCACCATTAATACCTTCATTGCCACCACTGATATTTTCTTCACTACCAATATTTTCCTTACCACCACCAAATTTTGACACTTAACATTTCAATAGAGTTTCATAAGACCAATAACCTCAAAATAAGGAATATTACCCATTATTGCCTTTTATTAGCTAGAATAACTTTCAAAATTGACCTCATCAAAATATTACTCTTTGAGATAATGAAAATTATCCATTTATAATAAAGGTTATGACTAAAAGCATATGATATCATCTTCAATCTTATGGAACTTTTAAATACTTTCCAAACATTTATGCTCTTTTCAAGAACCCTTAACATGATTATATGCCATATATTCTTAATAATACTAAGAAAAGCCAGCCTTCGATGGTTCATCTCACAAAAAGCCATTCATAACACTAGTTAACTTTTAACAAAGTTAATAAGAAACCTTCCAAGAAAATGTCACTCAATCTTATGCTCTCACTTTCAAAATAAAAAATCTTAATGAAAGAGTATCCATTCATTAATTAATAGCTAGAGTTTAAGTAAGGCATCTCATATTGTCCTTGTTGAAAAGATCAACATACATTTTCAAAAAATTACGTGCCCAATTGAAAAATTCATATATGTTGAGGAACAAAATATGAATAATTTACAATATGATCGAAGGCACATGAAGTTTGGACAAAATACATGATTATAATAAGAAAAGAAACAAGATAAAGATTAGGTTAGAGCAATAAGACAAGCCATTTCAACACCTATAAGCCTTTGAATGCCCTACTAAGCAAAATTGTACAGAATGTTAAAAGAATTAAGTTAATGAAATTTTATAGCCTAAGAAAAGGAAGCATCTATTAGTTGATCAAACTAAGCTTGTAAATTTCACAAAGAATATAGATATGAAACTAACAATTACATCACCTTAAAGGATAAGATAAACCATTTAATGCATCAAGGGTACCTTTCTAACTATAAAAAATATAAAAGAGATAATCATTAAGAAAATAATACTAAGCCTAAATAGTAAGCAAAAGAAAACTAAGAGGATTAGTATCAATCAAGGGAATTAAAAGCGTAATTCATTAAAATAATTGCTAAAAGATTTATGGGTAAAGGAAGTTTAAATCACTCTAAGAAAAGACATGCTAAACAAGTCCTTACAATTAGGTAAAAGCACCAAAAGGATGGGTTTAGTGAAATTGATTGAAACTATAATAACCCAATAATGATCATTGTACTAGTTTATAAGTTTCTAATTAAGCACATTTTAATCAACTAAGGCAATTCAACAAATGTTCCTTGCTTAAAGGTAGTAGAAAATAAAAGCCTCACTAAAAGAGTGTACAAGCTATATAATGTTGTGCTCAATAGTTTCACAAGAAGTTAAGTGCAAGTTAAAAAACTATAATGTTAAGGGTGTTAGGAATTCGGATTATTACATGCAACAGAATTTTAAAATTTTGATCCGAATTCTACCTAGGATCCATGCAAAAAGTATAAATCAATTATTAGGATTTTACCTATTGGGCACTCGTGTTTCTACTAATCAAACTTGAGAGCGAATAAATCAAACGCCGGCCGAAAGGTACAGCATCTCTACGGTATCCACACGGAATGAACAATGACCTCTCGCCCTCCACGAATCTGCTAGGATGCATTTCTCTCTCTAGGAACTAGGATTTTGATGTTTTCTGAGTGATTTTGAGTTTTAGGAAGTCTATGAGTGTGTTTCTAATATGCTGCCCTCAAGCCCCCTTTTATAGAACTTAAGCAAGCCACAATCTTAGTCCTACTAAGATAATGCTTCTAAAATCTTAATCACACTTAACAACTCATTTTATCCTTATTCTAGAGATAATAAGGAGAGATATGACTTAACTATTAATTATCTAACATTAGATAATATTATCTCATAATATAAATATCTTAATATTAGATAATTGCATATAATTATCAAATATCAAAATAATATTATCTCATAATATATTTATCTAATATCTGATAACGTAATTATTTGATATTACTTTAATATCAAATAATATCACATAATATATATATATATATATATATATATATATATATATATTACGTGAATTTGTTATTCTTAATAATATATATATACACAAAAATAAGTCCAATTAATTGGATATTAATATAATTAAAGTTCAATTAATTATTGTCTTATTCCTACTCCTTTTGTGTGACCCTCTAGGTTCTTACTACGTTGACAATGACTTATTATTGAGTCATAGACAGTAAGCAGTATCTAGCAATACATCACTACCACTCAAGTAATAAGAATGTTTGTAATTCGACATCCACCTAATACATGATCAACGTTTTGCATCATAACCCTTTTGTAATAATATCCAAATTGAATTGGAGGCATGGAATGTGTCATCCTCGCCAATGTTCAATTTATATTTTTTGATACTGAGTAGACTTAAAATAAATTATTAATATCACATATTAATTCAATTGAGCATGGCCACGCATTTCTAAGTCTCACTTAATCAAGGGGCTTAACGATATTTCTCTTTTATACAAGAGTAACAAAATTTCATCTACATCATTTACTTCCCTTACACGATTTATGACACACCCAATCAATGCCCTACTTGTCATCTTGATTAAAGATGACATAGGATAATATTAAAGTGAGTAATTCCTCATATAGGGAACTGTAGTGACTTCAGGTTAAAGGTTTATGTGTATTTGTGATCATATGAGAATAACTTATGACACGTCTATCCATGCAATATTCTTATAGTGGGTCAGTCCAGTACATTGTTCACTAGCAATGTACTCATGTATTGACTTGATATCACATATTTATGATTCATAATCATCAGTCACTATACATGTTAGTCTCGATGTATTATTACTATCCTTTTCGTAATAATACTTAACTAGGGGCATTTTAGGAATAGCGAAACTATTCCAAGGATAATTATTATATTAAGTTATAAATTGCGCATAATAATAATAAAATTATAAAAATAAAATATAATAATTAAATTGCCTAAAATAAAATATAATACATTGTGTATAACTTCAATCATCTATATGATTGGTTCTAGGACACACACCAACAAAAGGGTAATTCTTAACTCTAAAAGCAAAATGAAGATAATTAATATAGATTTCCTCTTAGTTTTAGCATCTAATACTACTTACAATGCAGTAATTGGAAAACCCTTACAAAATTGAGCAGGTACCATTGTATTTATATTAGATCTACTAATAAAATTCAACACTTTGAGTAGAATAGGTTAAGTAATAAAGGATTAAAAAGTAACCTACCAATGTTACATGGTGAGTTTAAAGGGAAAAGAAGTTCAATAAGAAGCATAAGGAAAAAGGTCAGCAAATCTTTCAAAGGAATGCCAAGTAGTGGACTCTGCCTTGTTGAATGTCTAGTTGAATAACTTAAAACAATTAAAGCCTAAGTTATAGGAAATTAAGTTTTTCAAAGGAGACAATAAATAGACTATGAAAATAAAAGTGAACCTAGAAACTAATGATAAATAAACCTTTATATAGATATAAAAAGATAATAATATAGTCTTTACTTGGTCTCTAGCAAATATGTCAAGCACTGACATCAAAGTATCCTATTATAAGTTGCCTATTGATCCAAGCATGAAACTAGTTCAACAGAAGAAAAGGAATATAGGATCAACAAGAAAAATAGATGTAAAAAAAGAAGTCACCCAATTGTTAAAAGTAGGATTCATCAAAGAAGTCCCTTATACCACTTAATTAGCATATGTGGTTCTAGTCAAGAAATTAAATAGTACATGCAGGATGTGCATGAATTACATAAACTTAAATAAAGTTTAGCCAAAGAATTGCTATCCTCTACCAAACATAGATCACTTGGTGATAATTTGTTAAGATTTAAAATTTAAAGCTTCAATAATGCTTTTTTTAGATATAATTAGATGAAGATGCACTTGAATGATAAAAATAAAATAATTTTCATAACTAACTAAGGAGTATTTTACTATAAGGTGATATCATTTGGATTGAAGAACATAGAAGCTTCTTATGAATAGATGATGAATGAGTCTTTGCCAACTAGATAGGTAGAAGCATGGAAATTTACATTAGCAATATGATTATCAAATCAACTAGTGAAGAATAACATTGGAAAGATATTATAGAGACATTCAAAGTCCTCAAAAGATACAAGATGTGGCTCTACTGAAAGAAATATGCTTCTAGGATAGAATTGGGAAATTTCCAAGGTTGTGCTTATAGAATATGGAATCAAGATGGATCCTTTAAAATATCAAGCAATTATCCAAATAAAAAGCCTAACAAATATCAAAGAGATATAAATACTCAATGGCAAATTAACAACCTTATCCATATTCTTATCTTGGTTGAAAGGTAAATGTTTCCATTTTACTCTGTGCTTAAATAATCGAAAAGTTCAAGTGGAATACTAAGTACAAAGAAGCATTTTGTAGGCTAAACAATTAGCTAGTTATGCCATCAATGTTATGTTGACCAAACCTAGAGGACACCCTATATTTATAATTGGATATATTAGAGATCACTTTTAGCTTGATATTAGTCGAAGTTTATTTCACCAGTAAAGTTTTACATGGGGTGAAGTTAAGGTATTAGAATATTGAAAAGGTAGCATTTATCCTATTATATTCCTTTAAAAATGTAAAACCTTATTTTTAGAGTAATGAAATAGCCTTCTAAATAGACGTATCAATTCTAGTAATCTTACACAAACCCAACCATGCTAGGCGATGACTTGCTTAGTCAATTGAACTTTTGAAGTATGACATTATCTATAAACCGAGGAGAATAATTAAAGAATGAGTGTTAGTTAACTTAATTGTAGAAATAACTTGAGAAAAGCAAGAGTAATATCAACAACATTGGAGTGGTTAATATAAATGGATAAGTCTTTAAACAAAAATGGAAGTAGAGTAAGCATAATCTTAGAAAGGAATGGAATCCAATTGGAATACTTGATTAAATTTAAGTTTAAGGCTACAAAAAACTAAGCAAAATATAAAGCCCTTATAGTTAGTTTAAAACTAACAATAGAAATAGATGTGGAGCATATACAAATCTATAGTGACTCACATTTAACAGTTGCCCAATTATAAAGGAAATATAAGATAAAGGAACTAATATTGATCAAGTATATAAAGAAGACAAAATCACTCTTAGAAAAATTCTAGTATAAACTGGTTAGAATACTTTAATTTAAAAACAAAAAGGCTAATGCATTAACCAAACTAGCTAGTGTGAAAATAATAATGAATAACTAATTGATCATATAGGAGTTAATTAACATATCTATTATCGATGAAAAAGAAGTTTTGAGCATCAATCGTTTAAAATTTTAAATTGCTCCTATTCAAGCATACTTAATAGATGGAAAACTCCTAAGCAATAAGATAAAGGCATAGAGAATTCAAATATAGACAACCTATATTTTCATTAATAACAATTGGTTATACAAATGAAGTTTTAACTTACTAACTCTTAAATGCTTCCACCTAAAAGAAGCCAAATATATTCTTAGAGAACTATACAAAAGCATATATAGAAGCCACTTGGCCAAAACCATACTAGCTTTAAAAGCCATAAGGTCGAGTTACTATTACCTAAAGATGAAAAGGGAAGTAAAGGAACTCATCCAAAGTTGTGATGAAAGTTAAAGGTTTGCAAAAGTTAAAAGATAACCATTAGCTCTAATAGAAATTATCTCCTTTCCATGGCCATTTGCAAAGTAAGGAATCAATTTACTTGGACCACTTCCAATAGCTCTAAGCCAAGCTAAATACTTGGTGGTAATAATTAACTACTTCGCAAAATGGATAAACTTCAAGCCACTTGTGACCATCATAGCAAGGAACATTCAAAAATTCTTTCATAAATCTATAGTGTGTAAGTAAAATCATAAGCATCAATTTGATCAAATGTTTTTTCTTATGATACTAATCTTTTTGTATGCAAGTTCAGCTTGCCAGAAACATTAGTGTTCAATAATGGAACACAATTCACAACCTAAAAACTTCACTAGATTCTATTAAGGTTAATCTTACTAATTTTTGCTAAAAGATATCTTTATTACTACTCAATTATTTATCTTATACATCTTTTTTATTCTTAAATATTAGGAATTAAATAAAAATTCACATCTATCAAGCATCCCTAATGAAATGGTCAAATGAAGCTAGCCAACAAAAACATACTAGAAAGACAAAAAAGGAGTCTAGATAAAGCGAAAGGAAGATGGGTAGAAGAACTACCAAGCATCTTATTATTATGCAAGATAAAAATACAATCCACTACGGGAGATACCCCCTTTAAATTAACTTATACCTTAGAAGCCATGTTGTAAATTAAAAGAGAGAAACCAATAAGCAATGAAAGCACTACAAAAATCATGTAAATGAACAATGAAGGAAGGAAGATCTAATCTCTATCTTGAAAGATTAAATGATGGCCTAAATTTAAGCCAAATAATATAAAAGAAAATTAATAGCTTAATTTAACAAGCTAATCAAGAAGAAAGAATTTGATAAAGGATCTTTTGTTCCTAAGCTAGTAGAAGGACCACCTAAAGAAAAAAAAATTCCAATAAGGGAAAGTTAGCCTTAAATTAGGAAGGTCCATACAAAGTTAAAAAGGACCTAGGCAATAAAGCCTATAAATTGGAAACATTGGAAGGCATACCTATTCCTCATATATGAAATATAACATATTTAAAAAAATATTATGTAAATATTTAAATTAATAAAAGAAGCAATTTAGTAGAAAACTATCTAAAAAGCTTAAGCAAACCCCCTTGGTAGCAAAGCTTTAATAGATCCCTTTGGCCTTAAAACTCAAGTAAACTCTATTGATACTTAAAAAGCCCAATTAGACTCCTTTAAGGAGCAAAATTTAATTTCTTAACACTAAAACTTAAGTAAAGCCCTTTAATACTTAAAACCTTGAGAAAACTCCCTTAATGAGCAAAATTCATCTTTTTTGACATTAAAATCTAAGTACACGCCTTTGATATTGAAGAAATTTGAGTAAATTGCCGTGACAAAGTCCATATGGACTATTGCAAATATAAAGGCAAGTTATCTCAACAAAGGCCATACAAAAGAAAGCAAGATAAAATTCCCTTATCTAAGGTAACTTCCATAACAAAATTCAAATATACTATTATAAACACAAGGGTAAATTATCTCAACAAAGTCTATACAAAAGAAAATAGAATAAAATTCCCTCATTTAAGCAGATTCCCATGACATTCAATATCTTGAATAATATTAAAGTTGCAAAGATGAGTATTATCTAAATTACCTACCCTTTCAATACTTAGAAACCTAAAGTAAACTCCTTTAAGGAGCAAAATTCAGCTTTCTTGACACTAAAACTTAAGTAGACCCCTTTGATATTGAAAAAATCTAAGTGAACTACCATAACAAAGTCCTTATAGACTATTGTAAATATAAAGGCAAGCTATCTCAATAAAGTTTATACCAAAGAAAGTAGAATAAAATTCCTTTATCCAAGTTAACTTTCACAACAAAGTTTAAACAAACTATTATAAACATAAGGGCAAATTATCTCAATAAAGTCTATACAAAAGAAAATAGAATAAAATTCCCCCATTTGAGTATATTCCTATGACATTCAATATCATGAATGATATCAAATTTGCAAATATCAACTTCATCTAAATTACCCATAAAAATGCAAGAAAGCAATAGCAAAATATAAGTTGGTCAATTACATAAACATCAACCCACCTACCAAAGAAAAGGAAAATCAACCTAAAGTAATGGCGCATGGTTGGTGATAAACTTTAAAAATAAAAACAACTTGCTAAAGGTTATCAAAAAATAATAAAGCTATGATGATGGCAAAATGCAATGCTAACTAACTAAAATTTAGTCGATTGATTTGCTAAAGTAAGAAAGGCCCATATAGTGAGATAACATCCAATTAGTTGTAAAAATAAAAATAAAACAAATAACCCATTGGAGGTCACAAAAGGATTGATATTGAACTAAAAGTAATAATTATTAAGTAAGAATGCATTTATTTAAATGAAGTTTTAAGTGTTAAGTATTTAGAGATACCAAAAAATTAAAGGGTATCCCTTTTTTTCAATAATTCTTCAAGTGTAAAGTCCTTGTCAATCTTTGACATATCAGTTGAAGGATTGAAATGTTAGACCTACCAAATAGTTTCCTCAAACCTTAAGCTGAACAAGGGATAATAGTTTGCCTAAGAATTCAAAACTTTTATTTTAACATCCTTAAATTACTTTTTAAAGGCACAGATCTCTTCATTTTTTTCATTTAATTCTTAGTCTTATGTAATAAGTACCTAGTAGCAATTCTACATTCAATCAGCCTTTGCTTTCCTGCTTTAATTTTTCCTTCAAGTTTAATTCCATCTACTTAGGATTAATAAGCTTTAAAGTCTTTGTATCCAAGGATTTATGGGTAGTAGCTAACTCCATCTTTAAGAATAGCACAAAGAATGGTTCCTAAGGCTTGACCAATCTCTATCATAGTAAAATAAAGAGCTTGACTTTCTCCATTTTTAGCAAAGTAATCATGATTTTTTTCTAGTTGACTTCTAGCACTAACTAACTCCTCATCCAAGGAGTAGAGTCCACATTTTGATACCACAAGCTTAAGGAATCCTAACCTAAGGAGAAATATCGATCAAAGTTATCTTAAAATCCTTAACGTCACATTCTTCTTCAACACTCATACTCCTTATTATTATCTTAAGACCCTCTTTTCTTTTTTCTTACCTCCTCAACATAGATAAAGACTTAGTAGGAGTAAAGACATTGAGAGCTTACACAATAAAAGTTCCTTTGATCACAACAATAGAGCCCTCCTTAATTAGAGTTTTCTCAAAAATCATCTTCTTAATAAAGGTAAAACTTTTCCTTTTCTTTTTTACACTTTTCTCTTTTCCTCTTTAAATAGGATTTTTAAATAAGAGCAAACCTAGCCAGATTCATCATGAAAGGTAGAATGTCAAATCTTTAATCCTTAATTAACATTTTGGTAAAAAAATTCAGATCAAAAAGATAAAAGGAAAAATCTAAACAAAGTAGAAACATATCCTATATACAAGTATGATATCTAGAAGCTTTTCTTGGATGCATGTAAGAAGGCAAATAATGGTATCTTGATCGTATTTCAAGAAATCTTTAAGTTTGTAAGGAGGAGAATTCATAATCCTTTTCATAAGATATAATTATCAATCACCCATTACCTAACATGGCTTAATGTCATTCACTATCTAGACTTTAAAGAAATTATTCTTCCAACCTTTCATGCTAGAACACAAGCTATCAAACAATATTGATAAAAAAAACTGCATAACACATGTCTAAACCTTTATTTCTTTGATGTGAGTAAGTATAAAAGTAAGAAAACATCAGAGGTTGCAAGATTTAAGTTTCAATTTATCATAAAGAATCTCAAAATAAGCTAATAGATACCAAACATTATAAATGAATTAAGTCGAATAGACATTCAAGTGTCTTATAACATGCTGTTGAAAGATAGAAAAAGAATGAGAGATTTTGACTTGTTGAATAATCTCCCTATAGAACATGAGAAAAGATGACATGTCATAGCTGTAAGCTCACTTGTCATTTTAAGTCAAGATAAATTCCATACCTATATTTCCTATGATCAAGTAATGTTATTAAAGATCCATAATTACTTCAAGGTCAATCCATTGATCAAACAAAGTGGTAGTTTGGATATCCATGTTCACCTAACTTAGGTCCTCAAGACCACTCATGAAGAAGGAAGCTAAATCTACACCTTTAATGTTTCTAGATTGACTGGCCATCATAATAGTATTAGGAAGAATAAAGATAACCCTAAAAAGTACCTCTTATTCCAATAGGGGTAAGGAAGAACTCAAAGATTCTGATGAAGAAGAAGGGATCACAATAACACAAGGAAGATAAGACATAAAGAATCAAACGAAACCTTTAAAAAAGATTAGAACTAAGTTAGGACATACAAGATGTTAAGCAAATGAAGAAATTAAATAGAAAGAATAATGGAAAATCTCAAGGAAACTAAGTTAGTCAACCAATACTATAACTTGCTCATTTAGAATTTTATTCAATTAAAAACTTCCTAGCTAAGTTAGCATAAGTTGGTAGCACTAAGAATTAACTTGTAGAAAAATAGAAATTCTGCATAATGCAAAATAACAACATATAGAATTGAAGAACAACCTAGACAAATTCATTGTATTATGTTATTTGATAGTTTAAAACTTTAGTTTTTCACATATTTGGAAAGTATCAATATCTTATACATCAAATCAATTCTATTTTAAGCAATAAGTCATGCAAAACATGGCAAAAATTTAATCTAATACTTATACAATAGTTTAAAGAGTAACTAGACACATTTTCAATGTTAAACTGGTAAAGCAAAAAGCTTACAACCTAACATCATCATCTAATGTGAATATCATGTTTTTATATTTAAAATATTTAATTCAATTAATTTTAATCAACATAAATAATAACTAAGTTAGCTAATTAAAGTGCACTTTGGAAGTCTCACATTTGACAATCACAAGTATGATAATGAACTTAGCAAATAATGTTCGAGAGAAAAGAATATAAAGACAAGAGAAATGAGAGTGATTGTGGTATATATAAAATGATTTTAGAGAACAAGATTTATCTAAAAAAATATATATTATAACTATTAAAAAATGACTATTTATAAACGATAGAATTATAAACACTGAATATTTAACAATTTATATTTATTGAAGTAGTAGAACTTAACCAAATGCTTTCTTAAAAAACTCTAATTATATTTATAACATGTTATAATAATTTATCTAATTATTTATTGCATATATCAATTATTGACAAACTTCAATCCTCGATATATTTTTAAAATTATTTACCAATATCACATAATTACGTAAAAAATTATTTACAAAAATTTTTACATAACAAATAATTAGTTAATTCAGTAAAAACAAGTTAAATCCAAAAGTATTGCAAGCTTAATAAAATGTCTTGACTTTAATCATTGAAGATGCTTTTATTAGAAGGAACTTGCCATCTACTACTTCCACTTTAAACGAGAATTAGTTCTATACTTAATAAAAACATCAATAAAATACTTTTAAATAAGTTATTGGTCTTCAAAAGTTTATAATCCCAACTATTTCACTTAAGATCTATCATTAATACTCTTTAAGTTATTGGTCCTCAAAAGTTTTTAACCCCCTATGTTTCACTTAAGATTTGTTATTGATTATGATGATGGATAATGTGCATATGGAAGCTTTCCTTATGAGGACATAATTCGAATTACCTCCCTGAATTGTTATTATTTCCAAGTTGATTATCAAATGATAAGTCCACTTAAGGATACACACATGTATCAGATTTTCATCACTCATCAAAGGCATGATTGATTGGTAATATTCAAATGTCTGACTTATTTAAAATAATTGAAATCTAATTTAATAACTTAATAAGATTAGTTTAAGTTATTTTTTATATAATTTAAATTATTTAAATAATTAAATTTGATTTCTTAGATATCATATTCATACCGTAAATTAATCAATATGAGAGTTTTATAATATATTAATTTTGTTAGTGATATTAAAATAATGAAGTGAAAGAGGCTTGACTTATCCTTTTCCTAAAAAATGATATAATTCCCTAAAATATTTCAAATTTTTTTATTTACCATTTAATAGAAATGGAAATGGTAAAGAACTTTTGTAACAATCATCGAATTAAATCAGCACAGCATTATATACATGTGTCAATTATAAATGAAATTTAAAGCATCTAAATAAAATAAAAATGAGTATGAAGATTCAATTTTTAAAATTCTAAAATTTAAGAATCTATTTAAAAATTAATTTAATTATAAAAATTGACAAAATGATATAAATTGTTCGAAAAACTTAGTAACAAATTTTTTTGTCCATGAATTTGGAAGGAAATTAAATATTGACAAGTGTCGAGACATTTAGACACTAAATGCTTAATGTTTAGGATAAATTATACTTGCTTTTTTTTAATTTATCCTTATTACACTTTTGTTTATAACTCCTTTATTTTTAAAAATACACAATTATTTTACTTTTAAGAAGTAAGAGAGGTATTAAAGAAGATAGGAAATGTTATGGAAATGCACAACTCGACACTAAAAGAATTAAATATATGTACTTATAAAAGGAGGAGAATAATTTGAATTAATTGTACATGGAATGATTTTTACAACCCTATATTTCAAAGGCGGATCGATTATAAGCTACATTTTCTTACTAATTACTTATAAAGAAAATTAAAACCTAATAATTAATTATAATAAAATAATAATAATTAATCATAAAGGGAGGATAAAATATCTGTATAAATTATGAATATTCATATTTAATTAAAATTATTCAAAACACTTCTTCTTAGTTGTTTATAAGGGAGTACAGTACACTACGATATGTAATGGAGTATTGTCTCATTAAAATCCTTATCATGAAAACTTAATGGGACAAAACCTTAATTAAAAAAAAATAAAGGAGCATGGTATGTATTTACTCCCTGTCATGACAATATATTTTGAGATATTTAAACGATATAATCCAATATTATGAAATAACTTTTCAAATGTTGGATTAAGAAGAGCTTCAGTGAACAAATCGATTACGTTATCACTTAAGTAAATTTGTTAAACAACTAGATCAACACTCTTTTAATCATCGTGTGTGAAAAAGAATTTTATTAAGATACATTTCACTCATTTATCTTTAATGCATCCTCTTTTTAATTAAACTATTTATGTTATATTATCTTCATATGAGAATGTTAAGGACTTCTTTTTAAATGATAAATCTATATACATTATACCCCAAAAATATTGATGTATATGATTAACTCCATTCCAATATCTTTGCATCGGAGTAGATCTTTATCATGCTAATTCATTTACAAATAAAGACATATCAAATCATGTATGATTAGCAAGATATATTAGTAATCCAATAGTGCTTAAATATGGTACTTTAGGAGTAAGGAGTCTTTCATCATTTTCACAAGGTGAAAAAGGTTTTTATTCTCATTTGATGACCTTTGAACCATTATAGTGCTCAATAGGTGTACTTTATTCATATAAAAGAACTTTAACACTTTTGTAAGAATTTTATTTTCTAAATATTCAATTTGCAAAAGAAGGTAAAGTTTTGTTTTCCCAAAGTCGTTCATTTCAAATTCACTTTTATTATAGATCCAAAATGGTCTAAGTAATCATGTCAAGTAGTAAAACTATCATGGCCAATAAACTTCATTTATTGTAATATTTATTTCAATTGGATTCATATATGTAATACAAAGCAGAAAAAATGATGATAACTTTTCCAATATTTTTTTACTTGAGACAATCACTATAATATAAAGATAGTAAATATCTATCATATGTATTTTGTCGCATATCTCTAAAACTTATTAAGTTTCGTCAAAACTTAATTGACAATAATACAATGTTTGTAAGTATTTGTACTTCCTTTAGTAAAATTATACTAACTTTTTCAAGAGCTATTAATCAATTTTGTACTACTGAATATTATATTAACATAATTTTTATCAATCATTAATTGAAATTTTTTCTTAACAATGTTGGGCATTGTTGTACTATTCATAAGAAAAATTAGACCAATCAAATTATCAATTCTTTCAATAGAATATTTAAATAAACTTGGTACATTTAAAATTGATATATCATAAAAATCATGGTTAAGAGTATTATTCTTATTGATGAAATTGATTTCATTTTTCCTTAAAGTAGGGCTTGGTAAAATTTTACAAGATATTTAGATGTACAATAGATATATAAATAATGTCATTTTCATACTATAATTGGTAACATATAATTTTTGAACTTTTTTATCCTTATTATATTGACTTTTTCTTTATAGTCTCTCAATTCTAGTAGTAAAAAGTGATTTTGTGGTTATTTATACTATTCTTAAAACTACTATAGTTGTGATCACAAGATTGATCTTTTTTATATCTGTAGTTATAGCCACATCCTTGTCCACATCCAAACCTATAAAATTTTCATGGCATTCACTTCAAGGAGTATAGTAGAACTAGTTGGATAGATTTTATGATTTTTCATTAGAAACTTATTTTTCATTATTTGCATGCAAATTTTTATCTTACATCAAATTATAGAACACAACATTAAAATATCATATTTTATCAGTTGCTTAAAACATACATACAATTGCTAATTTAATTTAATTTACACAATATTTTATGTAATTGAGCTTGAAATCAATACAATGTCAATCACATAAAAATAGGATAATTTTAATATACTCAAACTAAAAGTTTGAGTATCAATACCTAAAACACTGGTTTTCATATTCAATTTTAAATTAAAATATTATTTAGATTTCCAGTCAAAAAGGATAGGAAAAGGAATTAACTTGTGAAAAATGATGATATGATATTTTTATACTCTACCCATATATTTCAAATTATATATAATAATGACTTAAAATGGACTTCTATAGTAGATTATTAATATTGGATCAATATTATTAATTTTTTAATGATCTATATAATAATTTGTTAGGCCATAAAATACATTTAATAACTAATACATTTGATCTACAAATAGATTATCTATAGTAGGCCAAAATTATAAATGATAAACTATGTATATAATATATCAGAGAAAAAAATCCACAACAAAAAATTTTATATGTGAAATTTGTTGTACAAAATAATCCAAATAAGTTATGAAATAATTGTTTATATGATGAATGATGTCACCACAATCCCATACTTGATTATTTGCATTTACACTATTTTTATCCATGTTTATAAAGGAAAAAAATTTTAAACAATAAAACATCAAAAGTAATTTTAAAAAAATAATCCATTTTGCAAATTTTATTCTTGAGAAAAATTTAAATCATAATTTTACATACTACAATCTTTAAAATCTAACATATAAAATTTGATTAAACATGTGTGTGTATGTTTATATGTGTGTGTGTGTGTGTGTGTGTGTGTTTGCAAACACTACCCCCTAAAATATTGATCTAATATTTAAATTTAGTATACATATTCTAAATTCTAACTACCTAAATAAAATTCAATATATATATATGTTTTTTGCTAATCCTAAATTTCAAAGTATAATCCTTAAACTTAAATTCAAATACTCTAAATATTATTAATTTTTAGATTTAGATACAAAGCATTTGGAAGTTGATTAATTAACACTTTATTAAGGAAAATAAATCTATTTTCACTAACAAAATAAATTTAAAAGAAGCTTAAATTTTGCATTTTCCCTTACTTTGTAAATTATGAAAGAAACTAGACTATCAACATATCTAGAGAACTAATCAAACATATCATTGCCTTTGTACATATAACAATTTAGGAGTAATAATTTAGATTCACATGTTGAGTTCATATCATGTCAAAGGATAGTAATAATTCATATAAGCTTAATTAAAATTTGACATAAATAGTAATTGTGTAATATCAAATTAACTTATCTTTAGATGTGTTAGAATGAGTCAAGCCACCTAAACAATTTAATAATTTCAATTAAGAAAATTTATATTATAATTAAGCTTATCTATTATATTTAATTACTTAAATAAGTTAATATATTAATATATTTAATCTTGAACTGACCATTCATTTATTATTCATGTTAAACAAATTAACTATTTATAACTAAAACATGTATAAATTTAACTTAAAAGTATATAAAGTGTCTTGTGTTCATGCCATAATTACTGCCCCTGTAATAATTTGTTTCAATTTAAAGTACCTTACTACTATAATACAAGTTAGCATTTGTACCAAAGCATTAATAATTAGTTAACTATAAAACATTTAAAGGAATTAAGGGTTTGCGTTTACCTCGATAACATTAAGATGACACTTGGCTTGCTAAATATTTTTCATATTTTCAAGAATATTTTAAGGAAATATCATATTTTCATATTTGGTTCAAATTTTAGAAAAATATTTTCAAAAATATTTTTAGCCTAGTATTTCCCAAAAATATTCCAATGTAAGAAGGAGAGTATCCTATGTTCTTATGACAAGAGATTGTTTTAATGATAAAAAAGACTATTTTGCCTATTCTTCTATTCAAGCCTTACAATCAATGACACTTTATTTCACCACCATATATTATTGCTAACTATCACTAATCATCATTCATCACTTACCATCATTTATTACTAGTTATCGATAACTTTAGTCAACAATCATCCATTAATGGCCACTATTCATTACTAATAACCACTATCAATCATCATTTATTGTTAGTAATTACTCCAAGCTATTATTAACTATCAATGAATACTGTCCATTACCTCCTATCATCAATCACTGCTCACTACTATTAATCATTATTATTGCCACCACCTACCACCTATAACCAACGTTAAGCACTGTAACCACCAATATTGACCAAAAGTGACCATTATCAACCACCACCAATTGTTGGCCACTACTTGCTGCCATTGTCACCATTGACTACTAGTGAAAAAAATCAACTATCACCTACTACTGGTGATTACTATCAATTACTATCCAAAAGGTTTCTTATTGGTACTTTCAAGACTTTATGCTTTTAAATAGATATAATAAAAAGATTTTATTAATATATGGTTAGTTTTAAGCTAGCAATTGTATAACTTGACTAGTGACATTTTACTTGTAATTAGTTCTTAGATGCAATTGAAAGTAATAGTTAGTAAAGTCGTACTCAATGGTAATTTTTAGATGACAACAATAAAATATAGTTAGTAGCCCCTTGCTAGTAACAATAGCATAATTATTTATTTAAGAAATTTATAAATAATGAAACTAGTTTTTAATAATGGCTAAAATAATGTAAGACTTAGAAATTTAACATATGAAAAAGTTGCAATAATTTGGTGAGATTTAATATGATATGCCATAAATTAGCATGCTTAATTATTTATGGAGTGCTTAAATAAAAAAAATTAATTTTTGATAGTAATTAATATGTTACTCTATTTAGTTAAGTGATAATTTTAGTAATTTGAGACATCAAAGTTGAACTAATTTGATACCAATTAATTTGATACATTATAATCCAGTATAATAAATTATTTCTAAAATGCCAACTTAATGAAAATTAATCTTTGATTAATCTTTGAAAATTAATGAAAATCAATCTTTGATTAATTTTTAGCAATGCTTAATATGTTACTATGTTTTGTTAGGTGATAATTTTAGCAAATTGATGCATGAAAGTTACAATATTTTGATGGCAAATTGATTTGATATATTATAAATTAATTAGCATAATTAGTTATTTAAACAATATTTAAAATATGAAAATAATTTTTAGTAATGATTAATATATTACTCTATTTAACTAAGTAATAATATTAGTAATTTAATACATGAAATTTGTAATAATTTGAATGAAATTAATTTGATAAATTGTAAATTGATTAAAAATTATTTATATAATATTAAAATTTATAAAATTAATTTTAATCCTGATTAATATATTACCTTATTAATTAGGTGATAATTTTAGTATTTAAAATATGTAAAGAAAATTATAATTAGTCTAAATTTACTCTAAGTTGATGAAAATTCAATATATTACATCATGTAGTTTGGTTTGTAATCAATGAAAATTTATTTATATAATATTTAAATTTTAAAAATTAATTTTTAATCATCATTGATATGCTACCTTATTTTATTAGGTGATAATTCTAGTATTTTAAAATATCTAAAGAATATTATAATAAATTAGTATAAATTTACTCTAGTTTGATAAAAATTCAATGCATTACTTCATGAATTTTGGTTGAGATCAAATAAGATAAAATATTAAAGAGATAATTATTTATTTTTATTTAGATTTGAAAAATTAATTTTCAATCATCATTAGTATGTTACCTTATCTAATTAGATGATAGTTTTAGTATTTTAAAATATCTAAAGAAAATTATAATAAGTTAATCTAAAATTACTCTAATTTGATGAAAATCCAATGCATTACATCAGACATTTTACTTCCAAAGATAGAAGGAAGAGTTGCACACTCAATGAAAATTGTTTGTCATTAAAGCTAACTTTGTTACAGTTGTTAAAGTTTACAATGAAACCTTTTAATTTTTACTTTTTTCTTTAAATTTATTTTGAAAGTTTAGTTCTTGTTTTAAAATTTTCCAAGTAAATATGAAAAAAAATTGGCCCAAGTCTTTAAATTTATTCAAAGAAAAATTTTGCCTCAACTTATTTTTATAAGCTCATAAATTTATTAAAGAAACTCTTGGGGTAAAAATAATATTAAAATAAATTTAAGACTCAAATTATAAGGTTTATAAATAAGTGAGTTACTTGAAAATCTCTTTCATACGTGCATAGGTATCATTTATTCATTAACTTGTTAATCAGAGTATCAGTATCCAAACTTTTATTTCGAGTATCAAAGAATTATTCTGAAAGTAATCAATAATAATTTTAAGAAAGAAATCATCGTATAAATATACAAGTTGTGCTCTTACAAATAGTTCTCAAAATAAATAACACAATGTCTAATTATGGGAGACACAAGACTCACATAAATAAATTTAAAACAAATAATATTACATATACATGAAATATAATATACTACTAGAGAGTATAATATATAATTAGGATAACATGAAACATTTAATCTCATAAAATTACTATATTTAAGTTTAAATAATAAAATTTCTCAACAAAATATACATAACATTAGTTCATATAATTAATGATATCATGTACATGGCAATTTTAATTCTATCAATCAAAAAAATTAACCCAAAGAAATTTATGCCCTTAATTATGATAAAGTTGCAAATGAATTTTTCACAAAACTTGATTATACTGTTGATTATGATAGATTAAAGGCAATTAAATAAAGAAAATATTATAAGAGCTGTATGTTAAGATGAGGTTTTTGTTAGTAATAATAAAGTAAAATTTCTTGCACGGAGTTGGTTATCCAAATCGAGGTTTTTCACACATACTTAACTAATGTGATTAATTAAATTATAAAGATTTATGTCTCAAGTTTCAATATGCTTTGGCAAAAAATAAATATAAATAAAGGAGAGAAAAATAAGAAAAGTAAACACGAAAAGGGAAATATAAGAGAAAAATTAAAAACCTGGTGAAAAGCACATCATTTTGTATTAGTTGAATTATTAATTATGATTTAATCGTCGAGATATCACAGCAAAAATAACTTAGTTCATTTCAATCATATAATTTGGCATAATTCATGATGATGGTTGTTAAAACATTAATCAAAGAGAAAAAAATTTAATATGAAATGTGGATAAAATATATAAAAAATGCCAAAATAAAAATTCTCAAAATAGAGCTAATATGCCATATGACCAATCAGCCCATCATAGATAAAGGTTTCGTTTCGCACAATTAGTTAATAAGTTAACTGATAGTTGATAAGTTACTTAATAGTTGATAAATTAGTTGATAGTTGATAGCTAACTTATAGCTAATAAGTTAATTAAAGTGTTTCATAAAATTAGCTATTAAACTAGCTAAAATTATAAAATGATATAAAAGGATATTAATAGAAATATATATATATATAATTAAAATAATTTTTATTTATTTAAAAATAAAATTATATTAATATAATTAAAAATTTTAAAATAAAAGTATAGTTTCTAATATTTTATAAATTTATATATTTATTTACTTATATAATTTTTATTTTATTATTTATTATAAAATTATAATTACTTAAAATATAATTAATTATGTTTTATAAAAATTATTTAAATTTATATTATAAAAAGTATGAGTTATAAATTAATAAAAAGAATAATGATAGATTTGGAAATAATTTAAAAAAGAGGTAACTTATAAGCTATAAGTTAGTTTAGGTAACTTATTAAGGTTCCGTTTCGCACAACAAATAAGCTAACTTATAGATTATTGACCTAGTTAATAAGTTATAAGCTAACCTCTAGAGGTGTTTCTTGCATTAACTTATAAGTTACTCCAGGTAACTTATAAGTTCTGATTTAATAAGTTACCTAGAGTAACTTATAGTTTATAAACTATTATATTTTTAAATTGTTTTCAAATTTATCCTTATTCTTTTTTTTTAATTTGCAATCCATATCTTTCGTAATATAAATTTAAGTAATTTTTTAAAAATATATTTAATTATATCTTAAGTAATTATAATTTTATAATAAATAATAAAATAAAAATTATATAAGTAAATAAATATATAAGTTTATAAAATAAAATT
Organism: Sindora glabra; assembly: GCA_020226215.1. Taxonomy (NCBI): domain Eukaryota; kingdom Viridiplantae; phylum Streptophyta; class Magnoliopsida; order Fabales; family Fabaceae; genus Sindora; species Sindora glabra. Next base: position 22,787,665 of record CM035231.1, on the reverse strand, counting down.
AATTAAATATTAAAAATTATACTTTTATTTTAAATTATTTAATTAAATTAATATAATTTAATTTTTAGATAAATATAAATTATTTTAATTATATATATTTTTATTAATATGTCCTTTTATGTTATTTTGTAATTTCAGTTATTTCAACAGCTAATTTTACGAAATACTTTAATTAGTTTATCAACTATCAACTATCAGCTAATTATGCGAAATGAAGCCTAAATCAAAGCTTATAAGCTACCTGAAATAGCTTATAAGCTAGTGCGAAAACACCTTTGAAAGCTACTTTATAACTTATTGACCAATCAATTAGTTATAAGTTAACTTATTTGTCATGTGAAATGGAGCCAAAGAACCAAGATTAATTTGAAGAATATAATAGAATCATTAGTCGTTATAATATTTCATTTTCTAAATTAAAATAGAAAATAATTAATGCACATAAATAATTATGAATTTAGGCATTATTATATATGAAGGTAAAATGTTCATGTCTAAATTGTTATGACCTTAAATATAGCACAAGGAATAAATTTAACCTTAATATATTTATTATCATCATAAATTTAATTTCTATATGAAACAAAAAATAATTTAGAAACTTCCTAAGATATTAATTATCATTAAACAAGATACTCAATAAATAATATGCCTAAAATATCAATCATCATAAATTAATTGATGATTCAAAAAATCTTCATTTGCCAAAAAAATTATTAATTCATATGATATATGAATTTATAAACACAAGCATGTAATGTTAAATCATTATAATTTTGATTTCTAATTTCTAATTTAAATAAAACATTAGATAAAATATTCGACCCATAATTAGATATAAGCGAGAAAGTTTTCATATGTCAAATCTCAATTTTTGAAATTCCCCTTTATAAATTTTTTATATCTATAATTTATAAAGAATTAATCAAATCTAGATATTTAAAAACTTTCAAAATTTTAGAGCAAAATAATATTAATAAACGATTCATTCTACAAAGGTAACAAACAAAGACCTTAACTTTTCAAATCATAGGCCTGCAACAGAATCAAAACAGAGGACTTTAAATAGAATTTTTTGAGAAGCTAAATCCTAATACCTCATTCAACTGAATTTTGTTTTCTAAAAGAAAATTGAACATTTCACACCAATATGTTTGTAATTTATATATTCATAAATTGCCATTAAATTCAAAACTTTCTATTAGTGAGAAATTTTATAAATTTCAAAACATAAGATTTAATAGAATAAGAGATATACAAATTTTAGAATTCTACAAGTTTAGATGTAATATTTCATCTCTATTTTATTTTTAGAATAATTACAAGCAGAGCCCTGAAGAAAGAAAATGAAAAATGGAGAAATTAAAAGGCAAAACTTTAATTAAAAATTAGTCAGAGTCTCAATTCCATTGTCATTCATGCATTGATTTTTTTTTTCCATTCAGATATAGATAAGATTATGTGCTATATTTCATAAATAAGAAAAATGTAAAGTAATGAAATTAAATGAAATAACTTAATCCAAAATGTCATTATTGTACTCAGCTTAACACCAAAGGAGGAGAATAATTTAATTCAATTGTACATTAAAAGATTTTTACAACCGCATGTTTTTAGGCTGATTGGTCATAGAATATATTTTCATATAAATCACTCGTGAAGAAAATTAAAACTTAATAATTGACCATAATAAAAAAATTATAATTAACCATGCATGGAAGATGAAATATCAACATAAATTATAAACATCAATATTTAATTATAATTATTCATAGTAAGAACGTATATATGGAAAAGAATATTAATTTATATTTTTAAAAATAAAAACTTAAATTTAATTACACTAAATTGAAAGAGAATTTAAGTAAAAGTCACCCCAATATTTAAGTTGCTCTGTACGTTGGTAGTGGTATCATATAAGGATAATACGTAATGTCTTCTTCCAAATATTATGCAGTTATAATTATGTTATATTCTGTTTTTCAGTGCAATGCTTGCTTTCTTAAGGTCTAAACTGAAAAGTTAAACATTTTTTCTTTTGCAAAATATGGTTGGAATACTGGCAGCTGTTAATGGTGGTCGAACCTCTCGCAGCTTCCTTTGGTATTTTTTTTTCTAATTTTCAACATTTATTTTTAATTTTTTTCAGAAATTGTTTTTAAATTTTAAAAAAATAAAGAATAGAAAACAATAAGTGGTGCAAATTATGAAAAATTTCTTTTAATTATAAATTTTCATTAATAACAAAAAAATAAGTTAAAAATTAAATTTTTTTTAATTTTTCAATTTTTAAATTATACTTTCATTATTACAAATTTTAAAAATAAATTATTCAAACAGTGACTAATTTGAAGTTTTATTTTTAAAAATGTAAAAATAAAAAATCATTTTTAAAAACAATAAAATTTTCCTTTGTAAAACACCAAAGGAGAACAAGTCACAAAGTTTTGCTATGTTTAAGGTGACACTTGAGCCCAAGGGCTTAACTACACGCTCACTCCATAATTGCTCGATAATCACAGCTTTGACCTAGTTAAGGTGGCATTTGAATCCAGCAACTCGCTTGCACATTTGACTCGATTCAATAATTACTCAATCCAATTAGCTTCCTGGATTCATTTAACTTGTTAGTAGTTCAATTTTAATTTTATTATATATTTATGTATGTAACGTCATATATAGTAAAAAAGCTAACTTATTTTTTAGTTTTAAATTTATATTATTTAATAATATTTATAATCATATTAATTATTATATTTTTTAAATATATATTAATGTTTAATTATCTAAAAAAATAGACTAATTTGAATTCAAATCCAGCTCTAGCTCATTCTATCAGCTATATTCAATGAGATCAAAACAAGAATGGGCTCAACTCAATTTCATCCCTGGTCATGGTTTCATAAAAGGACTAAGAATTCAATACTTACAATCTGCAAGTTAATTTTAGAGGTCGTACTCCTAAGCGTTTCTTAAAAAGACAATATGTAATGTCACAATTTTTAATTAAAAATTACTATCATAATTATTTACTATTTTGAATTAGATTTTTTTTTTTTTGGTCAAGCAAATCTTTGGAGTATATAAATACATTGTATTTAAATACGAATCAAAGAAACCAATAAGTGAAATATGAGTTTATATTACTAAACTTATGCAAGGTTATTTTAAATTTTACCATTAGCTTACTTTCTTTTAATGAATTATTTGGATTGAAAAAAGAGTATATATACATTTTGTGAGAAGGACGCCACTGATTAGAGCAAAACCGATGGTATATATTGAATATATTTGAAGTATGAGTTTGAAAATAATCAAATACTTTATATCCATTTGATTTCTCTTAATATATATATTTTTTTTCACAGAGTAGGATAAAAGATAAACTACATTAAAGATTTACATCTTATTCATATTCTGATTCTTTAATTAATCTCAATTTATGCTGATGCATCGCTTTCGTATGATCGCATCGGGAATAAATTTCCAACAAGACAGCCACAAAAACCAGTATTGTCAAATGCAATGAGGTTGATGCGTTTGCCCAAGCAACAATGATGCAAGGGCCATCTTTAATGCGGTGGTGATGCAACCACCGCATCGAGCAAACGCAGTTGATGCCATGCACTCATTGTAATCGCATCAATGCGTATCCATTTAGTGCTCTTACAAAATCCAATCCTTAGGCAGAAAATTAAAAGAGGAAACACAATGCCAAATGTGACACAACCCGTACAGAAACACAACGACAGTGAGAAAAATCAAAGATATCCCAAAGAAAAATCTCAACCTCGTCAAATGATAACAAGGAGAAGAACAAAAAAACAATCATGATTTCATGAAATTTGATGAAGAAAAGTGCTATGCAGAGAAATGCCTTCCATTGAGCATAATTATAGTGGCCAAATCACATATCACAAAGGGAAAAAATTGATTTTACTTGACATAGAAACCTTCGTAACCTACTTAAACAAATTACCGAACATCTGTAATACAAATTTAATTATAGGGTGCATTATTGAAATTTTAATAAATGTTAGATTCTTAATAGCCTAATTGAAAATATCAACTCGATTATGAGAAACAACGTACAACAAAATGCAAAAATTAAAATTAAATTCTATAAAATAAGAGAATTTCAACCCCAGTGCCAAATCAGATGGCATGGGTAGTCACCAACAATACTCTCCTTAGGAACTCGTTTTGCCACACAAGCATGACTATTAAACACTTGATAGAAAATGTTAAGATGGATTAGATTAATCTATTCAAATTCAATGATTAGGAGGATGAAAAATAAAATATTTAATTTTAAATGAATAAATGCAACCAAATATATATAGGAGAAAACTTCAATGTACCACTGACAAAGTGGTGCACCAGTATTTCAACAAATGAACAAATAGGATCTATTAATTCAAATTTGAAAATTGAGGAGATTCAAAACGAAATATTTGGAAAAATAACTTTACTAAATTCATGAATTTTATTAATCACTTTGGACTTGATACTTAACATATTCCATCCCAAATTAACAAAGCAAAAGTGACCAAGGATCAAGGATCAAAGGCTGTTGGCGGTGAGGAGGATGATGGTAGAAGCAATGTATGGATTTCATTAGGTGAGAAGAAAAGGCAACAACCGGTAAGAGGAGACTTTGTCCAAATATATATGAGGGATCATCCAGTTCCAACCGTAAACAAATTTGACCAAATAGGTGACTATTTGCATAGCTTGATTCGATGCCTAAATTGGAATGAGAGGCTTGATTAGAAAGCCTTATAAGCTTGTAAAAGTGAAGGGCATATACCCTCTTCTTTTCCCATCAACCATGCAACTTTATATAGTCTAAAACTAGCTTTTTTGGGAGAAGCTTCTGCTCTGCATAGAAAGACATATGGCCATCAAAAATGAATTTTGGATTGGCACTTTGATCCATTTTTTTGTTTTTCTTCTCCACCAATCATGTTGTAGGATTTATGGTGGTTGTCGGTGACAAATTATAGAAAGAAGCAAATTAGAGGTGGCTAGAACCTAATGCCTACAACTCTTGTATCTACCATTGATCTTCTATGGGTGATGAGAAATTGTGTTGGATCTATCCCAAATTTAGCAAATGCGAAATTAAAAATAAAAAGGTATTCATGCCACACTCCAGAAGATGAAGAAGGGGAGCGATAAGTGATGATGAACACGCCACAAAGGATGTAAATCCTTCGATAAGTGAAAAAGAAAAACACACCACAAGGAAGAATCCTTGATTAATGATGATCAACGCCACAAAGGATGAATCCCTTTGATAAGTCACAAGTTCATTCAAGAACTCAAGAGAGGCACTCAGCCAAATCTTCTAACTCTTAAATCTTAAATCTCCAAAACTGATTTGTATAAGGAACAAGCCTCCTTATATAGCTTTCTAAAATCCTAATTGAAATGGGCTTAAATGATAGCATATTGGCCTAAACTAATCCATTAACCTAAGCCTAATAAATAGGCCTCTAAATGACTATAAGTAACATAGTTACCTATAGTAACATGGTGAATATTTTAAAGTAAAATAGGTCTAACACATTCAGCCTAAATTGAAGCCCAAAAAGTTCTAAAATGACATAACACAAAATAAACACAAACTAAAGGTCCAAATACTAAGTCAAAGCCCAAAACATCAAATAATAGTGAAAATAAGCTGAAGTGGTGCCAACTAGGATAATGGTTGATGTGGCAATGATATGGCACCATCTTCTTGATGATATGGCAAGGATGTGGATAATGGCTAATGTGGCACCATCTCCTTGATAATGTGGCGATGATGTGGCGCTAACTTAATGATGAGTGGCACAATTCTAATTCACTTAATTAAGCACTCACCCTATCTCACTTTTTTATGATTGGCCTCTCTTGGATTCTTATCATTCCCCCTCTCTTCAAAAAAATTCGTCCTCGAATTTTCAAAACCTACATCAAAAGGAGAAAGATTAGAATCACTAAAAGAAGCACTCACATGAAACTCACCATGAGAATTCAAATTAGGAAAATAACTATTATCTCTTCATAACTTGGAGTGAACCATCCCACTTAGATGTAGCTAGAATTCCATTGGATTTGGAACACTTCCTTTTCCACTCATGCAACCACCCGAATCAAATACAAAATAAGTGTCAACAATCTCAAGCATATAAAATTATCAATTATAACAAGTTTATCAATGAAAGCACATAGAACTTGATTCCTTATAAGCTTCCCACAAAAATTAATCAAACCATGAAAGCTCTTAATTTCACCAACAAACTTAGGTGGAGACCATTTTTTAATTATTTTCACTTTATTGATCTTTATTCCTATGTCACTCATAGTGTGATTCAAACAAGCAATTCTTTCTTTGTAAAATGAGCATCTCACACATTGAGCATATAATTCATCATGTATAAGATCATATAGATGTGGCAGCTCTTTCCAACTTTTTAAGTTTTCAAACAAGAAGAACAATCCCTTGGGCTCATGATAACAATGAAAACCAACACTAACAAACTTATTCTTAAAAATACTCAAAACATGAAAGTAATAGAAACTCACAAAAAACATGCAAGTAAAAACACATAAACTCAACCGAAGAGTTTTGTCTAAATAAATCCTAACAAATTTATTTAAAGAAGTATGCAAAACATAATTCATTAAGCTCACAAAAATACTTGGTGCATTAGACAAACCAAGAAACAAAGATAACCATTTATAGAAACCATGTTTTACTTTGAAACTATTTTTCTTTTCAACATCTTTTCTCAAGGACATTTAATGATATCTCCATTTCAAACCATGTTTGGAGAATACAAAAGGGTCATGCAACACATTAAGCATAATATCAAGGGGATCCTTAATGCCAAAATATTATATCAAATCATGTCCATGGGCTTCCCTACTAAACAGATTTTTATGAGAACTCTTAGGCACACACATGTTGTTCTTTCTACACAAAAATCAATCATACACAAAAATGTCTCCAAAAACCATTTCCTCACAAGCATCAACATTTGAAACACCATCAATAAATGTAAGAGTAGCAAAATTAACTAAAGGAATAATAATATTGAGTGAAGAACTAGGAAGACCATAATCATTTACATGCAAAATTCTAATATTTTCAACACCCAACAAAGTTTTATGCAAAGTGGACATGAGAGTATACCTCTAAAACAACATATCAACCATCACAATAAAGTTACCTTCCTCCAATTGGGGCATTTTTCATTTCACACAGTATAGCTCTTTAGAAGATTCTTTTGGAAATACTTCTTGGAATTCTTTCAAAGCAGCATCACAAGTATTTGACAAAATAATTTCAAGATTGTTAGTATTTTCATAAGCTTTCTTGTATAAAACAATTGGCCTAGAAATATACAAAACACTCTTTATCCCACTTGCTTTTCTAATAACTCTCAAATTTTGATTTCCCTCTTTTTCTACAAAATCACTCTCTTTTTCTTTCAACATAATTTTTCTCTTACTCTCTTTTTCACAATCACTCTTTTTCTTCTCATGACTCTTACTCTTTTCTACTCTCTTCTCATCTCTATTATTTTCTTCTTTTTTTATATCATTTTCTTTTCCTCTTCTTCCTCTCTTTTCTTTTGCATTCTCAATTGATCTTCAAACACTTGTTTTAGGGTTAAAGGATTAAGTTTTATTTTTCTCCTATTCATTTCAAAGCTATATGTGTTAAGAAAACTATCATGTGTAACATTTCTATCAAATTGCCATTGTCTTCCAAGCAATAAATGGCAAGCATTCATAGAAGCAACAACACATAACACATCATCATGATATATGCTAAGGATAAAAGAAACCAACACTTGCTTTGTCACCTCTACTCCATCATTATCATTTAACCATTGCAATTTGTATGGAATAAAATGTGGCAAAGTAGGTAAATTCAACTTCTTCACCATGTAGGTACTAGCAATATTAGCACAACTCCCACTATTTATGATCACATTGCACATCTTACCCTTAATGTTAAATCTAGTGTAGAAGATGTTCTCCCTTTGATCTTTACTTTCTTCCTTAGCTTGTTCAAGGCTTTTTGAATCTTTAATGCTCTCTTAAGTGAACAATCAATGGCATGATGACCATGCTTTAAGCATTTGAAACACTTGTCCTTGGAATGCTTTTGATGCTTTTCAACTTTGACTTTCCTCTTAAACACTTCTTTTTTAGGTTTTGATGATGATTCTCCTTTAATTCTTGAAGAGCATTCAGACTTGCATGGAAATACTTTGTTTTCATTCTTTTCAACAATCCTCTCCCAAGATTTACATAAAGAACTATAGTGGCAACCATGGATAAATTTTTTCCTGATAATAACCTTCATCTCTTACTAAGTAGCAATAGGCTTTGCACCCTTTCTTTTTCTAGCTGAATTAAGTTAATCCCACCAAATATTAGTATAATCACTAACTTGATAGGTAGCAAGCCTTACTTTTTTTTTCTTCTGGATAATGGTGACAAGCATAGATTGATTCCATCTTCTTTTCCCACTCTAAGTAAGCTTGAGGATCATTCTTTCCTTGAAACAAAGGAAATTTCTTTTTGTCACTTTGAAGGTTTGAAGTCATTCCACCACTTTACTGCCTATCTCCTCCACTCCTATGATCTCTTCTTTCATCTCTTTTTACATCATCATGATACACTCTTTCTCTTATACTCCTTTCATTTTTATTTTCAACTCCTTCTTCTTTAATATATCTCTTATTTTATCTTCTATCTCCTCTTTCTTTTTCACCCCTCTTACCATGTTGCCTCTTTTGAGATTGTATACTTTCAAGCCTTTTAAGCATTTCATCAGATTTTTTTATGGCTTCTAGCAAATTCTCCCATGTGCACCCATCAATATTTTTCCCACTACCTTCTAACATCTTTAAATAATAAACCTGCAAGAAAGGTTAGATAGAAAAAGGACCTCACAAATTTAGTAGCACTCACACTCATGTTTACACTTTAATTTTGGCTTTTACCCTCAAATAAGCTCACACACTCTTACCTTTTTCCACTCTATCACTCTTTCCTTCTTGTGGTTCTTTGAGAACTAGGAGACATAACTAAATAAAATTCAACAAATGTAGCAATTAATATCACCAATCAAAGTTTTAGAATTTGAAGAATCAAACAATGATTGAAAATTCTAAGAATAGAAACTAACTAGGACTCAAATATATAGAATCAGACAAAACAAGAAATAAAACAAAGACTCAATAATGAAAATTTCACTAAAAGGGAACAAATTAGGACTCAAAATAACAAAGATGCTGATTTAAGAACTCAAGAAATTGAAAGAGACAATAAACAATTAATTTCAAAATGAGAAGTTCAAATGTGACTAGAGCATATCAAGAACTAACAATAACTACAAGCAAATATCTTCTCTTTTGATTTTGTTTCACTTTATTTTCAACAATTCAACACTTTGTTTTTCTTGCCTCTCTTTGTAATTTGCCTTTTGATTCACTAAGCTTTTCTCCTTTGTTTCTTGCTGTTTTTGTTCCTTTTTTTTTCTTGTCACATATTTTTTTTTCTTTGTAACTCACTACAAACAATACCAATTTAGTACTAGTTTTGCTGATTGCAAAGGATATTTCACAATTCAAACTTGATGCTCTTTGCTTTGCTTTAATCAATTGCTATATTCAATTATAGCACTTTGATGTTGTGCTATTAGAATATGATAATTGATTATTGCAAGCTGAACTTCTTCACTTTGAACTTTTAACAAACATGTTCAATACACCTTTCATTCATTAAATCAGCATAAATATATGGATCAAATTTTGCACTAAATAGCAAGAAATAAAATAAAACAAAGAAGGTCGCCAAGTATCAAAGCAAATTCAAACTTACAATTCACTTGGACAATTTATCAAACACTTGGAGGGTAGAATTGAAGAACAACTCAGATTTGACACAATGATGAATCAAAACACATAAATTTGAGACAAACCTAATCAGAAATGAAATGGATACAAAAACTAAATCAAAACAAGATGGAAATAAGGAATTAGCAAATAAAATGCATGAACAGTACCGTAACAGTACGTGAAACAATAGACGTGAACAGTATCGTAACAGTGTGCGAAATAGTATACATGAACAGTACCAAATTTTAAAGAAAAATTAAACCTGAATTTGGAAACCTTGCTTTGAATACTAAATGATGAGAAATTATGTTAGATCTATCCTAAATTCAGCAAATGTAAAATTAAAAATAGAAGGGTATTCACGCTACACTCCAGAAGATGAAGAAAGGGAGTGATAAGTGATGATGAACACACCACAAAGGATGTAAATCCTTTGATAAGTGAAGAAGAAAAATACGCCACAAGGAAGAATCCTTGATTAGTGATGATCAATGCCATAAAGGGTGAATCCCTTTGATAAGTCACAAGTTCATTCAAGAACTCAAGAGAGGCACTCAGCCAAATCTTCTAACTCTTAAATCTTAAATCTCCAAAACTGATTTGTATAAGGAACAAGCCTTCTTATATAGCTTTCTAAAATCTTAATTGAAATGGGCTTAAATGATAGTATATTGGCCCAAACTAATCCATTAACCTAAGCCTAATAAATAGGCCTCTAAATGACTATAAGTAACATAGTTACCTATAGTAACATGGTGAATATTTTAAAGTAAAATAGGTATAACACATTCAGCCTAAATTGAAGCCCAAAAAGTTCTAAAATGACATAACACAAAATAAACACAAACTAAAGGTCCAAATACTAAGTCAAAGCCCAAAACATCAAATAATAGTGAAAATAAGCTGAAGTGGTGCCAACTAGGATAGTAGCTGATATGGCAATGATGTGGTTGATGGTTGATGTGGCACCATCTCCTTGATGATTTGGCACCAACTTGATGATGATGTGGCACAATTCTAATTCACTTAATTAAACACTCACCTTATCTTCTTTTTTTATGATTGACCTCCCTTCGATTCTCATCAATGGGCCTTGGATCTTGCAATACATTATGAACCCAATCCCAAATACAATCCAGCCCATTAAATGCACTAACTTGTTTCTCCTACAATTACCATTAAGTTAGATGCCAAAATGCAATTAACCAATTTTATTAAAGAACGGGCAATTAACATTTTTCTTCCCATCACATGATCAAAATTCAACCATAGATTTCATGGTGCATTGGTGCACCACCTTTTTAGTGATGCACTGTAGTTTCTCCCTTTAGGAGGATTAAAATTATAATTAAATAAAAAAAATACTCCCAAATCAAAACACAGTGAAACAAGTCAATGTTGAAGTAGATTTAACCACTTGTGAATCAAAATACTCATAAGGTTGTGAGAAGAACTCAAATACACAAAATCAATTATGTTTTGTTTGAATAAAATATTTACTAAATAGTTAGAATTTTGAAGTTTTGTACAACTCAATCTTAATAATTAAATTGGAAAGAAATAACTTTACTTAATTCTCATCAATGAAAAATAATAATCAATATGGTGATTCAAAAGTAAATGTGAAATTTGAAGAATAATAGTTCTTTTGATTAAATTTAAAATGCTAAATTTAATAGTTTAAATTCTTTATTCATAATGTTTAAGTAATTCATAAATTTTAACTATTTATTGTTAAACATAATATTTTTCCTTGTAGAACTTAAATTTATTAATAATTGAATTAACAATTTTATAAGTTTTATCTACTTATTATTAAACATAATATTTCGGCTTATAGAACTTAAATTTATTTATAATTGAATTAACAATTTTAATTTCCAAGAATCGTAATGCACAAAATAAATTAAGGTAAAATCAAAACAATAATCACTTTGAAAATTAGAGACTCGGTTAAGATTTCGATGAATTATCATGCTTTAGATTCATGGAAGCAATAAATAATAGTTGGAATAGTTTTGACATTAATGTTTTCTAACAAAAATATACATTTAAGGATTAATATAAAGAAAGCAATAATCATTCCAATAAAAAGATCCATCTCTAGTTTAGAAGTACATTTTTCATAATAAAGAAAAAAATTACAATTATAATTTAAGGTTCACCAATAGTAATGTCCTCTATAAGAATTTCAACCGAAGGAGAAAAACTTCACAAGTAATTGAGAACATTACCAGCTAATTTATAGGGATCTTCATCAAGCCAAGTTTCTCCATAAAGAGCTCTCCATTCTACTTGAATTTTGAAAGTTTCAACTCCCACAAATGGCAAAATGCAACATTCTAAAGCCTTAAGGACCTCCGACATAAAGTAGAAGAAGAAACAAGAACCAGAGGACAAGGACATGTGTATTTATAGGATATAAGTTTTGAATTGAATGTTAAAAAGTATGTGATAAACTTATATTATACATGTCAACCATAACATGTCTTGAATTAAATTCATCCTACCAAATATTGTGTTAATTATTTCAAAACTAGAACAGTTGTATTTGTGTGCATGTGTTTGTCATAAGAGCTAACTACTACTCCTAATTTTTTTCATTTATCATACTTGAAAATTAAAAAATAAATATATTTTTTCCTAATTTTACTCACATCACATCTCTTATCTATCTATATTAATTAACTTTTGATAGAGAATATTCAGTAATGAAGACTATAGAGTAACCTGTATTGAACTAAAGGGTAATTAAAAATAATTATATTTAGTTGAAAGACAAATAACAAGAATGATGGTTTAAGTAAAGAATGGAGAGGAGAGTCCAAACACTCTTCCATCATTTGCATAAAACACTAGTTTGAATTGCACATTTTGCATTATCAAGCAGTAGTAAGATCTACACAAGAATGTCATTGGAAAGCTCGCCTAGCTTGTCTTCTACTTCCATTTTTATGTTGTGTTAATTCTACTTGGTCTCACCTTCATTTTTTTTTCCTTTTCTCTGGACAGCTTTGTATGGCAGCTAGGGGCCCTCTAAAGTATCACATCTAGAGTCTTAAAAGTATGAAATAAGATAAAATATATAATTTACGAAATGCTAGTAAAATTATCTTTAAATTATATAATATTACAATCTTAAGTTCATTCTTGAATAATAATTTATATAAATAATTTTATTCCTTCGTACAACAATTTAGGAATAAAATTATTTATACGATCTATATAAAAAATAAAATTATTTATATAAATCATTATTTAAAAATAAAATTATAATTTTATACACTTTATAATTCAAAAAATGAAATTATTAATTTTTTTCTTGTAATAGCCTAATAGAGGAGTACAAAAAAAGGCTAAACTAAAGAGAAATAAAAAATAAGCCTTCTACTGGGTATTGAGCCCATTTGAAAAAGGGCTAACGAGCTTCTAAAAAGCCTAGTCCAATCTGTTCTTACTCAACTAGTTTGCATCAATTGGACCTTTTATATTTTTTGGATTTCTTATTTTCTGATTACATTCTTAAGCTTTTGAGTAAATTTCATTGACTACCCTTGAAGTTTGGTCACAAATAATTGGCATCCCCTTTGTTTTGAAAAATTTTACTAAGCTCCCTTAAACACTTACGAGAGTTGACTTCTTATTTTATCGCTCCAATTTTGCCCCTTTATATATTATAATACTTACCATCTTTACAAAAGTGTTATCTTAATTAATAAAATCACTTACAAATAATAATTATTTAAAGATAATTTGTTAGATGATATCTTGACATGTATTTTGAAAATATTTTAAATTTGCTTAAATATTTTATTAAATATAACTTTGTAACTTTTTATATACTTTACATGATATTATTTGTTACTCTCTTTACACGTCACACTCAAATAAATGGTTAAAAAAGAATATAATAAAAAAGTAAGCATATATTTGACATTGTTAAGAAGAGATTTAATAATCAATTTTAATATTTTTTATTTATTTTAACATTTTAAGTGAATATGGTTATAGATAATTATAATAAAAGCAAAATTAAGTTATCAATATTGCTAATTATAAATTTTGAATGATGTAATAGTCACCACCTTTATAAATAAGGAATTAAATATTATATTTACTCTACTTTAAAATATATTCTAGAAACATTTCAAATTTACTTAAATATTTAATTATATAAAATTTTCTTTTACCATTAATAACATTAATGGAAAATTAACCATTTCTTGTTGCTTGGTTCATAAAACTTAAAGATTAATAGTTTATAAAATTTTCCTTTACCATTATTAACATTAGCTTTGTATCATTCATCACCATCTAAAGGTTTTTTATCTTGGCCATATGGTTAGTGTTTTTGAAAATTGATGTTGTTAGTTCTAAAATGAAACCATTAGCAATGAACTTAATAGTTATTGTCCCTAGGAGAAGGAAGGAGGACAAATACCTAATTTTAAATTTTATTCTTATTACATTCACTCTTAATGTTTTGTTTTCCTTATAATGTAATGGGTAGGTAACTATTGATATAAATTTATGAAGTACGTATTATGCCATTGAAGTGATTAACCATGAATGAAGTGAGGATGACTTAATCCTAAAAAAAATGAAAATCAAATGTTGTGCTAATTGGGAAAAAAGAGATACCAATGGAAGGCTTGAAATTTTATTTATTAGAAAAGTCCTTAAACCTGCTTATAGATAGTTATCCATCAAAGAAATTGAATTTTGTTGATCTTTATATTTGTATAATTGAAAGATTATTTTGTTTTAGATTCTAAATTTATATTTACTATATACCTACAACATTTTTTTGTCCTAGATGAAGTTACATGCTTAAAGTTATTGCACTCCACTAGTTATTATGCATAGCATTGTAAAATGTAGAATTTTGATTGATCATTTGCAGAAACCTCTCTTTTTTGAAAATAAAGACCTAATATCACCTAAAATCAAGATAGGAACATTATAGAAAATCACATGTTTATTATGCTATGGTTTTTCCTATGGTTATTATAGATTTATTGAATTCTTCTTCTACATAAAATATTGACAATCATCCTACTGGATGTATACAGGGATTTGGTTCCTACTAATTTAACTGTTAGCCAATTTGTGCATATGGTGTGAAAGAAAATCAAGCTAAGTGCTGAGAAGGGCAACTTTATTTTTATCAAGAACATTCTACCACCAATTTTTGAGTCACATACTATCTTTATTATCTAATTTGTGATTTTTTTTAGTTGATTCTTCGAACTAAGATTGGTTTTATTGATATAGCCACTATTATGGGAAGAGGATGGATTCCTATACATGACTTACAATAAAGAGAACACATTTGAGTTAATTTGAAAGATTTATGAGCTACAATCATGTGAATACAAGTTTCAAAAACAATAGATCCATATGAGATTATATGTTAACATAGTTATAAATCCTTTCATTTGAAGCACTTCTAGCCAAATTTTGTAATATATTTGATGGCTTTCTTTATGGATTCTTCTACTTATTCTAAAAATTATTATTGCACTTATGTTATGAAATGTTCATTGATTTCACCAAATTTGATTCCTATTAAGGCATTTTTTTTTTGCATTTTATCCAAAAATAGAGGATTGAAATTTTAAGAAGGCATTGAATGATAATGAAAATTACTAGTAGGATTTTGGGGCATCTGTTAATTATGAGCGCTTAAATAATATAGGAGATAATTCAATAGAAGGCATTGATTTGGAGCATGAGATATAAATTTAATTTCTTTATAAATAAGCAATTATTAAAAGTTGTAATACCTAACAATGTAAATGCACTCTATATGAGAATATGGCACTAATTTGGAGCATGAGATATAAATTTAATTTCTTTGTAAACAAGCAATTATTAAAAGCTATAATACCTAACAATGTAAATGCACTATGTATGAGAGTATGTGATAAAAAGAAAAAACAAGTTTAAAACTACTGATTGCTTCAATTCCCATTTTTTTACATTGCCAAAGGAGTTGATACTATCATGAACAAATTCTTCACTTAGAGGAAATCCTTTTCTGATGTTGATTCTTAACCCATTCAAGACCAATAGTGGTAATGCTTTTAACATTGTATAATAAAAATTTAAAACTTTTGCAAAAGCCTTAAAAGGAGTGGGTGCAAGATGACCATTATTTTACCCCATATAAAACATAGGATCATGACATAAGACAACAATTAGATAAAATATTAATCAAAGATACTAAAAGGAATAAGTATTCAACATAAGGAGTTTTTAAAAAGGTTAAAATTAATTAGGAAAGCATATGAATCATGAATGGCCCTACCACCATACATTATAAAATGATAAGTTGCAAATAAAAAAGGCAAAACTTTTAATCTCAAATAGGTAACACTATAAACCATGGAAGGTAAAATTTATTATGAATATCTTTCAAATCAACCTATCTGTATTAATATGCAAGTTACTAAGAAAATAATTTACTATTTACTTTACCCTGAAGAAAAAAAACTAACTATTTAGACAAATTTATGGTAGTTAAGACATACCATTATAGTAGTTAAAATTAGGAGTGATCATCAATTGGTTAATAGCAATTAAGATTATTTTTTAAATCGATTATTCTTAACCGAAAAGTATTTTTTTTAACCGACCAACTCCAATTGCATAATCTTAACCGAATTTAATCAAAATTTCAATTTCAGTCAGTTAAATTCGATTTAGAACTATTTAAATTTTTGAATTTTTTTTAAAAATGCCTAAATAAATTGATTTAAATGTTAAAATTAATTTATAAATATATATTAATACCATAATTCCATTAATATAACTATAATAAAAAGTAATTAAGTATTAAATTATAAAAATGATTAATAAAATTTTAAATATGAATTTTTAAATAAAAAAATTAATATAAATTTTAATTAGTATAAGTTAAGTTCGGTTAATTACGGTTAAAAATTTACAACCACAATTAACTGACCACCCGAAATTTACAAATTTTTCTTTCCATTTTTAATCAATAATAATATATTAATCATTCTTAATTAACCAACCTCAGGTAAGGTTGGTTAGTTAAAAGTAATTTGAAGAATTTTGATTACCCCTAGTTAAAATACAAGCATTATTAGAGGCATAAGCATGCATGTCACTAGCCATATTGCAAACAACATCATATTTCTCCAAATGGATGGCATAAATATTGAAATTAATTATCTCATCCAAAATATAGTAAAATTATCCCTTATAAGTGGATGCAAGTTAAGTTCATATAGCAATCAATTAATATGCAAGTGCATTTATAACATTAAATGAACAAAATTTTCCTTATGAGTGGATATAGGTTAAATGAAAATAATTATACATATTAGTAACAATGTCCATTTTCCCAACCAAGTTAGCTAAATCTACTGAGCTATTAATTTTGTCTACAAATTTAGTATTTCCATAATATATATGGTAGAATATAAGAACTACATATTGTCACATAATACTTTATTATTTGACAATAAGTCAATAACATAACTTTCATTATTCACCTTAGGTGCACTCTTTCTTTGATCATTACCTTTCTCTTTTTCTAATTCAATTATATATTTAGTTTTTATTATTAATTATAACATTCTATACATATTTCAAAATAAATGCTAGGAATCTTGTAAAAGACATGGCAAATTATTATGATGAAAGATCCTATTCAACAATAGAAAGGATTACCAAAGGAAAATCTATTTGCTATCCACTTTAGGTTGAAGATAAAACCCTTTATAGTCTACTTCCATAATGGTTCAAGCAAATCCATGATGTATACCATGTTTGGCTTCAGCTAAAGGCACAACTCGATCCAACTACACATCCTAAGGAACCAGATCATCACTATGAAATGTCATTATAAGAGCAGCTTGGTACTATCTCATTAAGTGCTACTACATACAAACCCTATCATGATAACAACAATGTTGGTCATTGCCATGAAAGGGATTTTAGTAGCAACATGTAGAAATAGATCCACCCCTAATTGTTATATTAACATCAATAAATTTTGATAGTCGTAAAGGTATATCATTATTGCAGCACTAGATTAAACCCACTTCATGTAAGTGACTAACATAAACTACATTTGTCATTCTGTCATATGGAGTTTCCTCAATGAAAATTCAATAATCAAATTTCATGTGGAGTTTCCTTAAGTAAATCTACTCTTAGATCATCAATGATTTATTCATTCTACCACACTCTCCCTACTTCACTCTTCACACTCTCACAAATTCAAGTATAAACAACAAGTAAGGATACTTAACCATAATGAGAAACAAATAATTGAAAGATGAAAATTGAGCATACCTGAACATCTTCAAATCAAACTAAAAATTTTAAGCATATGATAGATTAAAATTCTAGCTTCAATTGGAGCTATTTTTAAGTTAAGTCACCGTTCATTTGAAAGGGAAAAATTAAGTTCACCAAAAAACATGGCTTCAAATTCATTATTCCAAATCAATTGACTTTGCTCAGTTAAAGATTCATAGCAATGGACTTAAATCAAGATCAATGTTCAAATGAAATAATTAGCTTAAAAAATTAACAATTCACAGGTGAAAGCCCTTTTACTTTCAGAGAAAAATTTTAATCCATGGGTGAAGGCCATATTGTACACATCTAGTTTAACCAAACCTTAACAAACTCACACAATAAACTTCAACATTTCAACCTACACAAACAAATAGAACTAACCACTAAAATTTTAACTTATAAAGTTCACTAGCAGAAAACAAATATAGAGTGTGGAAGCGCATTAACACTAACCTTTATTTCTAGATTTCATTTCAAGTATTATCCATATGATACAGTCAGAGACCTTTAGTCGGCCACGATGGTCTAGTACACTTCCCCCTCCTTTAAATCCTAGATGCATTCCATTCAACTTTGCACCGCTTCAATTTGGAATTTTCTATTTCATTGCCCCCATTATCGATGACATGAAATACACTTGTTTTTCTTATTGGGTTCCATCTACAATTTTCATTAATTAATGTCCTTTTAAAAATTTTCATTGCTATAGAAAAATAATTTTTTAATTGAAGGCTGTCACTGCACAAGGTAAAATGAATGGTCATTGTTATAACACGTCACCTTGAGTGCCAAAACCCTAGGGTGCGATAGAATACACCTTATTTATCCTATTACATATTCTTTTCTTTTTCCAATATAATACCACTCAACTTATTTCTAATTCATACATTATATCATTAAGAAACGTAAATATATACAACATAATATATTATATTCTTTTATTTTTTATTTTAAATAAATTAAAGATTTAATTTATTTGAATTAATCAATTATTTATTCTATTCTTAAGTTTAACATTACTTTACAATTTACTCATTATTTCCTTCCTTTTTTATTTATTATTTTGCATAATCTTTTTTTTTTCATATTCATTTCTATTATTTATAATTTAATTACATGCTAATGTCACTAAATGGTGTGGGTATAAATACGCACCTCCCAATAATATGATATATTTAATTTTATTATAAAAATATTTTAAATAACTTAAGATTTTGATTTAGAAAACACTAATCAAATTATGTAATTCAATATTTTATTTTTAATAAAAATATTAATAAATTAAAATGAACTTTATTTATTTAAATGTTATCAATATTTACTTTATATCAATTATAAAGTATTATGTTTGAAAATATATATAATTTTTTACGGTTTACACATTATATCTATTTCTTTTATCTACTTTATTACATATTTCTAATATATTTTTGTATTCATTATTATTTATTATAACTTTGATAAGAATATCACTAAAAAGTATGAATGTATTATAATTTTTTATTACAAAAATATTTTAAATAAAATGAGAATATAATTTAATTGAATTACTTAATTATATATCATATTTTTTAATTCTTATATTATATTTTCAAATTTAATTATTTATAAATTTTAAATTTTATAATTTTTTATTGTATATTTATTATTTTTATTTTTATTTTAAATAAAAATAAATATCTGTCTTGAAAAAACTAGTTGTTATTATTATTATTATCTTCTTTACGGTCCCGTAGTGATCGGTGCCCGCCTTTTTTCCGCTCAAATTTTTCTCTGCCTGTTTTTCCTTTTTTTTTTAATGTAATCTCTTGATTTTGTTTTATGGTTTTTATATTATTTTATTTCTTATCACTTTTATTATTTAAAAAACGCATAATAATATCTCTTAATTGTATATTTCATTTAATCAAATAATATATTTTAATTATATATTTAAATTAATTGAATTATTTAATTATATGTTATTTTTAATCTACATTACTTAACAACTCATAAACTAACTTTCTTATTTTTATTTACTTCGTTATATAATTTTTTATGTGAATTCCTATTATTTATGACCGAAATACTAATATCATTAATAAATATAAATATAATATGATATATTTATTTTTACAATAAAATATTACAAATAAGTTAAAAATTTAATCCATTCAAAAACTTAATTATACTTTTTATTTTAAACTTACGTTACTTAATAACTCACATACGATTTTCTTATTTTTTATTTCCTTTATTACATATTTTCCTTTTTTACTTGATTTTCTATTGTTTACAATTAAAATGTTGTTATCAATAACAAATATAAATATAATATGATATATTTTTCTCTCATTACAAATATTTTATAATAAATATAAGATTAAATTAAATGAAATTAATTAATTGCATTTTTATTTTAACTCTTATTTCTTTAAAATGTACAAAACTATTTTTTCCCAATTGTATATTTACAATTATTTTATTTTCATCTCTATTATTTTTTATGACTCAAATGCCAATACTTCTAAATAATATAGATAAAGCATGATATAAAATTTTAATATTAATAAATAATAAATATTAATAATAGAAATAATAATATTAACAATAAAATAAATAGGTCATGTTTTTGTTTTTCTATTTTTGTAATTTTAAATTTTATTTTATTTATCTATTACTTTAATTTTGATAACTTGTATTATTTACAACACACATATTAATAAAAATATTTAAAATATATTAAAATTTTAATTTTATTTAATTAATTGACTACAAAAAGGAATTTTATATGACTTATCAAATAATATAAAGATAAAAATATAATATAAAATTAAATAATTTAATTAAATTATATTAATAATTTATTTATAATCTTTTATAATAAAATAAAATATATAATTATTATCATAATATATATATATAATTATTAGCTTAAATACAATGATAAATAATAATTATTTTATTAAATAATAGTATAAATGAACATATAAAAGAAGGGGAGTAGAATGTGATTTATAAAATAATATAAGATATAAAAATATAATATTTTTTAAATAATTGAATAAAATTAAATGGATAATTTATTTATAATATGATAAAATATTTAATTATTAACTTAAATAATAACTATCAACATAAATATAGAAAAAATTATAACTATTATTTTATTAAATAATAAAAATTAGCAGAAAAAAGAAAAATTATGTACCTTATAAAATAATATAAGTGTCAAAAATGTAATATGAAATTAATTAATTAAACTAAAATGATAATTTATTTATAATAATTTTAAATAAAATTTATATACATTTATTAGAGTAAATAATAATTATTAGCATAAATGTTGTAATAAATAATAATTATTATGAATGAACATGGGAAAGAAAGGGAATAGTATATAGCTTATAAAATAATATAAAAGTTGAAAATGTAATGTGTAGCTAAATAATTTAACTAAACCAAATAAATAATATATTTAAAATTTTACAATTAAAATAATATATATAGTTATTTGCACAAAAAATAGTTATTAGCATAGATATACAACCAGAAATAATAACTGTTATTTTATTAACTAATAATAGGAATGAGCACGAAAAAAAGAGGGAAAATGTGGGAGTTATAAAAAAAATATGATACTTAAAAATGTACTATCTAATTCAATAGTTTAATTAAATTAAATTAATAAGTTATTTATTATATTTTTATATAAATTAAAATATATAATTATTAGCATAAATAATAATTTTTAATATAAATAAAGTAATCAATAATAATTATCATTTTATTAGATAATAACAAAATAAGTATGAGAAAAAAATGAATAATATATAAGTTATAAAATAATAAAAGAGTTGAAAATGTACTATCTAATCAAATAATACAAGTACATTAAATTAAAATTTTATTTAATATATTTTTAATAAAAAATATAATTATTAGTATAAATAATAATAATTATTAGTGTAAATAAAATAGTAAATAGTAATTATTATTTTATTAAATATCAACAAGAATGACCACGGGGAAGGAAAAGATTAGTATTTAAGTTATAAAATAAAATGAAAATTAAAAATAAATTATATAGTTAAATAATTTAATTTAATTAAGTCAACAATTATTTCTTTTAATTTTAAAAATAATATTTAAAAATTGATAAAAAAACTTGTAAAATTTAAATAATTTTAATTTTTATATGCGTTAACTAAAAAATAAAATTTTAATCAACTACTTCAATCAACAGTATCTATTTTATATTAAACTTTTAAGCTATTTAAATTATTTTATAATAAATGGATAATGTATTTTTATCATAATGATAATTTAATATAAAAATAATAATATTACTATTATATTATTATAAATATATTTATATTTATATTATTAAAGTTAAAAAATTAATATATATCCATCCAAACGAATGAATCTTTCCACTAGATCTATTTACTATAGACATATAAAAAAGGTTAAGCGAGTTTATATGGGCCTAACATGTATAAACTTGCATTAAATATGTATTTCATGCTAGGGTGCTCACATCGCACCACATGCAGTGCGAGTTTACCTACAAGTAACTCGTATTTTTTAATATTTTTATTAATTATTTTATTTTATAATTTATACATTATATTTTAATATTTTAATTTTTATTAAATTATTTGGGTAAAAAATTAAATTAGAGTATAGAAATTGAATTGAATTTGTTATTAAATAATAGGATTGAATTTTTTATAATATATTTTAGGCCTAAATATAAAAAAATAATCAAAAAATATTTTTTACCTGCAGTCAAGTTCACAATCACGCAGATTTATTCGTATAAGCCCGTATTAAATACAGATTTTATACTAGACTGCTTGCCTTAGGCCATAATTGTGGATTGCCCGCATTGCCCCAGATCATAAGCCCCATTTTATATGTATAATTTACTATATAAAATGTCTTTCTTTTGATGGGTGTGGCCATATGCTTGATCGTTGTCCTCCACAAATATTGCATATCTGCATTTTTTTTCTTTTTGTGTAAAATTTTATTTTATTTTATAATATTTATATTATTTTAATTTTTATCACTTATATTATTTCCTATACACATAATAATATTTCTTAATCTTATATATAAACACAAATATTGTGTATTTATTATCTATCTATTTCCTTTGCTGGGGGTCGCAATTTGCTTGATTGTTTTACGCCCAAATATTTCGCGCCTACTTTTCTCTTTTTTTTTTACCCTCCCTCTTTTTCATGTAAAATTTTAATTTTCTTTTATAATTTTATATCATTTTAATTCTTATCACTTTTATTATTTACAATTATTATTTACAATACACACAATAATATCTCTTAATCATATATATATAATTTTTATATATAAGTAAATAAAATATATTAAATATTTAATTAATTAAATTATTTAAGTATATATTTTATTCTTAATTCATATTACTTAACAATTCATATATCATCTTTCTTATTTTCATTTACTTTATTACATATTTTCTTTTTTTTACATGAATTCTTGTAGTTTACAACTGAAATGCTAATATATATATATATATATATATATATATATATATATATATATATATATATATATATATATATATATATATATATATATATATATATAATATGACATATTTTTATTTCTTAACAAAATCATATAAATAAGTTATAGATTTAATTTAATTAAAAATTTTAACTAATATTTTTATTTTAAACTTATATTACTTAGCAACTCAAACATTGTGTTTCTTATTTTTTATTTACTTTATTATATATTTTATTTTTTTTCCCTTTTCATGTGATATCCTATTATTTATAGTTAAAATATTAATATTGTTAACAAATGTAAATATAATGTGGTATATTTTTCTCTCATTATAAAAATATTATAGATAAATTAAAATTTCAATTTAACTATATTACTTAATTACATTTTCTATTTTTAACTCTCATTGTTTTAAAACTCACAAAATTATTTCTTTTTTTTCTCAATTTTATGTTTTTATTTTTTTTCTTATTTTCATATCTCCTCCTATTTCTTACATCTCAAACTCCAATATTGCTAAATAATATTGAAAAATGTGATATATTTTATTTTTATAATCAAAATAAATATGAATTTATATTTATATACCTTATTTTTATTTTTTATATTTTTTAGATTTTATATTACTTTAATTTGGATCATTTTTATTATTTGTAGTGCGCACACACATGTAGTTCTCCAAAATAATATTTAAAATTTTATTATTTTAAATGCCTTAAATATTTATTTTAACTAGAGAAGATAAATGAATTATGTTAAGTTGACAAACATTTAGTTTCAAATTTTCATTTAAATAATTATTATAGTGATTCTTTTCTAAAGCTAAGAATGTTTTATATTAGTAGGTATGAAAAATTATTAAAACATGTGTGTGATTTAATAAAATGATATTTCCAAAGTTTATAGAATTTTTTAAAATCTTTATTCTTGAGTTTCTGAACTTGATGAGTTATTATAAATATTAAGGAAGGTCAAGATATGTAAGTTGGGATTTAAGAAAAAAAAAGGAAAGAAATAGGAGTTTTATAAAAATAGGTTTTAAAAATAGATAAATGGTTAGGATTAACTTCAATTTGAAATGAAGGATCAAATTTTAAAAAAATGAACTAAACTTACATAGTGTGAGAAGCATAGAAAGCAAAACCTATAAACCTTTTTTTTTCTTTTTTTCCTCTCTTTTCTTTTCTCATTTCCCATTTTTTCCCATTGCTCCCTCTATCCTCCTTTCTATCTCTCTTCTCACCTCCTCCCCCTTCTTCCACCTGATAATTTGGAGCAGTGGTCATGCCATCACCTTATTGCCATTGACTCCTACCATTTACTATTAGAAGCTATCGCTATTAGTGGTCGAAAGTCATGCAAGATGTGATTGCATGCTAGGATCTCCACAAGCAAACTAGAAATGGTAGCAAGCTTAGTGAAGTGCTCTTTTAATGGACCTCCAAAGGTTCCTCTAAGTTCTCCTCCTCTATTTCTAGTTGCTATCATGTGAAAGCTCCAATAATGGATCGTGCTCTCTTTCTCCCTTCATTTTTCAACAACTTAGCAATTTTTCTGGGACAGCGAACCACCACCAACCTCCCCTGGTTAATGGTGAGTATTTCCATATGAAAAACCTTTAATATCTTAGCAATTAAAGATCGATCCATAAAACCCATTTGTGTACTTTTGTGATTGACATACACTACACCAAAATTAGATTATACTAGCTTACTGAAAATAATGTAATGTAGGATATTAAACTTGGTCATACCCTTGTGATCCCTTGAATTATCTTTTCTCAATTGACATGCTAACAATATTTACGCAAATTGTTTATACACTAGAAATAGAAGAAACAAATGTAAACAAAAAAAAAATAGGATAAAGGTAGAATGCATGATGCACATAAACAATGATAGAATGTAGTACACAGAATGTAGTATTATGCAAAACATAAAAATAAATTTATGATGTTTACTTGAAATTAAAGTAAATGCACCAAACCAAACTAAATATAGCAATAAAATAGAAAAAAAAACTAAGATAACAAAGCAGTCAATCTAAGGATATGATAATTGTTAGTGTAGATTAATCATATATCACAAAGAATTGATTATTCTAATTAATTTATTAACTCTATATTATTTGAAACCCTTAAAATAATTTATGAATCCTATATTAGATAATCATCTAAGATTTGATCAATTAAGATTAGTTAAATTAAGTAACCACTATAATCTTTGAGGTAAATCGAAATTGATTCAAAGATAAAATTTGGTTAAATTAAGAAATTAAATTAGAAACATCCAAATTAATCTTTCAACCTTCTACCAACCAATTATAATTCAATATCAAAATAGCAAAATATTAGAAATCACAAGGATGAACACCAATTGTACCAAATCAACATTTGATACATCTAATTTTAAGAAATTAGCACAAAGAATTAGGGAAAGAGGAAAATTAATTAGAAGAAGTCAATATTAAAAATTAAGATCTCATAATCTAGAAGAAAGAGCCTCACAATCCTTGAATCAACAAGAAATTTAACTATCCATGGCTTGAAAAGAAGAAAAAAGAAGAATTATTTGTTGAATTGTGTCTAGTGTTTATACCTAATTTCTAATTAGTGTTCTTACCTTTATATCTAACTTAATTACCCTAAATCCTTATTGGACTTGAATTTTATGTCTTCTAGGATTACAAGAATAGAACCTTCCTAATTTTTAAAAGCTCAAAACCTATTTTTACAAAGCAATTAACTTTAAGAGTTATAGTAGTAAAATCTCACAAGTCTGACTTTCACCTAATATGAAACTAATAAAATTATATAGTTTTAATAAACTATAAATATAAAAATTGTAAAGCTAGATATTAGAAAGATTTGGACACTTGTTTCACCTTAATTAGACCTCTATAACTCCAAATGTGGTCCAAAAATTGAAGTTGGCTAGGATAGAAATAGGACTTTAGATTCTTGGTTAAATAAGAACTCAAGGAGTTGAAACTGGGCTTCAACCAAAATACCAAAATTATAAATCTTTCTTTAAACTTTCTAATAATATAAAGATCACTCTAATTCAATATCCAGAGTCTAAGGTATAGCTAAAAATTTGAAATAGTGTAAAAATTCAGCATTAATTGACTAATTTTAGAATATTGAAAAACTAATCCTAAATTATAAAACAAAGTTAATTCTATGAAATTAAGTATATGTAGCACACTAAAAGATATGAAATAGGAAGAAATAATATAATAAATATTTTTTACATCGATGATACATGATAATGTTTTTGAAAAGTATGACTTTTATGATGAATAATACTAGAATACTATGATTAGAGTAATTACAAAGTGCTATATTCTCATATTTTGAATGATTCCAACTTTGCCTAAGAAAAATCCATTTTTATGTGTATTGGAAATATATGATAATGCTTCTAAAAATGAAAGTTTCATGTTATAGGATGATTGAGTTGTATGATAAAAGCTTTTCTATATCATTAACATTAATAATTTTGGATGATTTGGAGTTAAGTTAAAGCAAATGCATTTTTTATGCATTGAAAATTTTAAAAATATAAGAATGTTATGCTATGGAGTGTTAGAATAGCATCTTTATAACATGCCTATGTCATCAAGTTTTAATATTTATACTTAAATGATTTTGATTGAAGAAAAAAAGTCCCTAAAATGTGAAAATTAGTTTTTTTTAAATGGAGTTAAAAATATTAGAAATTAAATGCATGTTTTTATAAAAATAGTACTATTGACACTCAGTTTTATCTAAATAATATAATTAAAATAAAATTAAAAAAATTATAGATGTGACATCCAATTGTATACAAATAATATAATTAAAATAAAATTAAAAAAATAATAGAAAAATTAAAAAATATATATAATATAATAAAAATAAAAAATAGGACAAATAAAATAATGCTACCAACACTCTCCTTTTTCATACCACACTTCTTTTATACTTACTACATTTCACCCCACCTTATCTCCACCTCTCACAAGTGGGCTTACTTTCATGCCACTAATCATGATTGACGATACATTCTACTATTCATCATCATATTGCATTACTATGTATAAAAACTATATGCTAGCTTGCAATAAAGAGGAAGGGCTCTTCTTTCTCTTTTCCATTTGGATTCTAATTTGACCTTTCTTTATTTCTTCTTCATTCTACAATTCTCTTAGCTCTAATCCATTTCCAATTTCATCATTAACTTCCTCGTATAGATAAGCCCTATATCTCACTCTCTTTCATTTTCTTGTTTCCATATTCATAGTTATTTTCTATATTTGAAGGACTTCTCATCCTTGAACTCGAGCACCTTATTTTGTTTCTACTATCTTTAGCATCTTTACTCTCTAGTCACCACTTTGCTCATCATTGATCTAGCCACTATTGCACCACAACACCTCCTAGTGTTCTTACATCGGCTAGTCGTGGTTGCAAGAGCTTGGTCTTATCTTCTCCATGAAAAAAATATTTGCACTCCTAATCTTGTTTTCAATGATAGTCTTCAACCTTAAGATCACTTTCCTTATTTCTCTAGTGATTTGGTTGAGTCCAAGTAAGAGAGTCAATGCTCAAATCAATGAAACCAACATGAAATTGATGTCGAATACATGCTAGTTGCCTCAAAAAGTTTGCATTGTCTATTATATACTATTTATAAATGAATGAGGAGATGTGCTTGCCTATTCCTTCATATTGAAAAGGAAACAAAATAAAAAGATAGGATAGCACTCCACTATGTCCATCCAACCTTTTTTTTACTTATTTATTTATTTATTTCTTCTATTTTGTTATAATCATATACTTAAAGTGAATTTTTTTATTTTAATGATGTTATTAGGATATTATTCTATGTAATCCCTATGATGGAATAAATTAAAATAGTTTAAGAGTTCAATCTGCTTTAATATTCCTAAGGTGAAATATATATTAAAAGTTAAATTAGGTGAATCAATTAAACAAAAAAAATCCCAATATATTGTATATTAAAAATATTTTATATTCATCACATGCATTTATAATTTATATTATATCTTTATTATTAAAAAATATATTATACATTTTTGTGATAATAAAATAATATTAAAATTCTTTATAATTTTAATAAATATAATTTTAATTTTTTTGAGTAATTATTTATTCAAATTTAGCTAAAAAGTTAGATAAATTTTATACTTTAAAAATTATAAAATAATATTAAAATTATGATTTCAATTTTGCGAACAATTTCTTTATTCAAATTCGGCTATTAAATTGGACAAATTTGATACTTTAAAATTATGAAATAATATTAAAATTTTAATTTTAATTTTTCTAAACAATTCTTTATTAGATTTGATCATAAAGATAGATAAATTTGATATTTTAAAAATTATGGAATAATATTGAAATTACATTTTCAATTTTTCTATATAATTTTTATTTCGGATTTAGTCATGAAATTCAATGAATTTGATATTTCTAAATAATTTGATACTTTTTTATAAATAAATAAATAAAATTACAATCATTTTAATAAAAATATTTCAAAAATAACAAATAAAAATATTTGAAAATAATAAAATAGAAATCTTTCAAAAATAATAAAATAAAAATATTTTTAAAATAATAAAATAGAGATCTTTAAAAAAAATAAATTTTTTTAAAAATAATAAAATTTATGCCTATAAAATATCACAATTAAATAATTCGATTGCAAGAGTAATCATAATAGTACTTAAAATTATTGAAGCATTTTATTTTGTTCAAATCCTACCATGAAATTGGATAGATTTGGCAACCTAATCAATAAATTAACTAACATTAAAATCATATTTTTAGGAAAACACACATACATTATAATAAGGACCATTATAATTCAATTCAAAAGATAGAATTAGAATAAACAAGCAACTATTCTTTAAACAAACGTTGTAGGGTACTAATACTTAATACCTTCTTTACACATAACCAATTCTTGAATCTAAACTCTGGAAATACAAAGTTCTTTCAGTGTTCCAATCAAATCATAAAAAAATTAGTGATAACTCTATTTTCTTCATATTTATACACCAATGCATTTGAGGAGGTATAAAACCACTCGCCTCCCACAAATTTTATCACAAAGCATGTCACAATAGCTTGGTGACTTCACTAGGGACAAATTAGGATTAAGCCATTAAGTTTCTTCTTTTTTCTATCTTAGCTTTGAACTTTCTTAGTCTATGTTGATTTAATATTTTCTTTACATACGTGTTTATCTCATTTGTTGCATTATGCCTTATTTCATGGTAAATTAGTCATGTGAAGATTTTGGAATGGTTAATATTCCCTATCACACACTATACATTACAAATCCTACACATATATTATAAGTCTTTTACCCAGGATGTGCATTGCATTTTAGGATTAGCTAGAGTAAAGTAATATGGCCTTCGTGAGATTGCTAATCTCCATGCAAGCTAGTGAAACACCCCTACTTAAATTAAACCCTTTCCATTTGTAACTTGTCATGGATGAGGATTAGGGGCCTTGCTAGCCTATAATGGTGATAATAAGGACAGTTTAGGGACTTTTATCAATTATGTTTCATAAAACCTAAATTAAGCATAAATTAGAATAAACTTAGAGCTACCTTATTTGAGAAAAGTCTATCCTATGAAAGGAAATTTTAAACCTAAGAAAAATCCAAGTAGAACATATGAGCTAACTTTTATATGATTAATCTTCTATCTAAGTCATCCAAGTTTACCTATAAATGATTATTAAGCCATATATTGGTTAAATAGGTGGCTTATCTTTATTTTAAAAATTAAACTTAATAACTTATCCCATGTTTTATTCTTACCTAATTGAACATGATTGCTATTTTGCCATCTTGCATCCATTTCATCATGTATAGATATCACTAAAAGTCATTTATATCACTTAAACTCATTAGCAATTGATTATAAGCTCTAAGGACTAGTACTATGTATTAAAAAAATAACTTAAACCACAAAGTCATTTTTATGAAATAAATAGTTTTTTTTAACAATATCATTTTTCTATAAGTATACCATTACACTTATACATTCATCATATTTCAAAAAGTAAAGTAACTCATTCTAGAAGAGAAAGTTTACTTCTATCCATATCAAACTCAATTCTAAGCAAGAATAATAAAAGATATGGATGAAGGCCTTACAAAACTCAGAATCAAGTTCCCTACTCTTCCCTAAGATTTTTTTAGGAAAATCTACAAATGTCAACTTGCAAGAATAAAGGCACTCACGCATTTAGGCTTTCCTAAAGATATGTGTTAGATCATTAAATTTGTATATCTAGCAAGTGAATATCATGATTCCTTTGTTAAATATATCTTGAGAATGGAAAAAAGTTCTTATACTAAGAAGCAAAGAGTTAAAAGAATGGGAGTCTATCATTAGTGTGTAAATTGGACATGTAATGCACACTGTAAGAGTATCAAAATGGTTTCCTAAAATCGGAAAGATAAAATACAATTCATAAAGGATGAATTGAATAAAGAGTCATTAGATGATATCCTTTAGACTCTTGAGATATATCCTAGTGGACAAGTTCTTAGTATTCTTCTTAATTTAGTGGATTTATTCAATAAAGAAAAGGTGCATTACAATCTAGGAAATTTGATGTTAAAGGACTTTGTTTGTTAGTTTATAAGAAAATTAGATGGGAAGTAAATCCTCGACTCATAGAAGGCATTTAAGCCATTACTAGATGTAAAACCCTTAGAAGATATGAGCTAAAATCATAACTACTATTCATGTTCATGTATATATCTTTTCTTTTTAACTTTTCAATCACTTTTTTTACTTTTTTTCATAATTATCTTCATTTTTTTCATGTTATTTTCTGAAATTATTGCACCTGAAACTTACTTTTAACTTTTTTCCTTTTTATATTTAAAATTTTCTAATAATAATTTATTTATACAATCTTTTTTAACTTTTTTTGTATACTTTTCTACTATTTTCCAAAATTGTTATGCCTAACTCTTTAAATTTAAACTTATTTGATAATGCTTGATTTACATGATCTTTTTATCACTCATTTTTACTATATGAATATGCATATTCACATTTATCAATACACATATGACTCATTTTAAGGTAGAAGAAAAAGGGGAAAAACCATCAATATACAAATTTAAATTAATTTATGTCTTTGGTGGATCCAATTTTGAGAAAAATGATAAGTTTGCAAATGAGCTTGGTAAGATATTAGTTTCCAAAAATATCAACCTTGTGTATGGGAGAGGGATCTAAATTTAAAGGAATCTATGGTAACAACTGCAATTATTAGAAGGAGCAAAGTCTCAAGTATTACTCTCAAAGCTTTGGATGATAAAATCATCACTAACTACACTTTGGGTACTGAGTTAAAAGTTTTGAACTTGCATGAGTATTTTGGATACATGCTTCATAATACAAAAGCCTTTATCGCATTATCTAATGGTTTAGAAACATTAGAAGGAATTTTTAACATTGCATATTAGGCTAGACTAAACTCTTATAAAAAGTCATTAGGATTGTTAAACATTAATGATTTTTATAAAAGTTTATTATCCCTCTTAGATCAAGGTGTGGAACAAGGATTCATTTCCTAAGCAACTCATTGCATCATAATATTTGCCTTAATTACTAATCAACTGATTAATCAATTACAAATCTATATACCATAACCTAATCCATTAATGAAACAAGTAGATTGGTAAACTCAAGATAGTAGTAAGAAGCATATACCAAATACCATTCTTTGGTTATAACTTTCTCTACTTTTATGGTTTTATTCTTAATTTTTTTGATTCCATTTTTGTTGTTCTAATTTTATTTTTCCTTTTTAGGTCTTTTCTTATCTATAAAGACATTAAGAACATTGTCTAAATTAGATTGAGAGGATAATAAAAAAAATTAGTAAAAGCATCATTTTTATTGTTTGTATAAAGGATAGCTAAGTTAAAAGTTATTCTTAGCTTTTAATAGGCATCCCATTAGTAACATATTTTTTTTTTATGATTTATCCTCATTAAAAAAAAGAGAGAGGCCCATTTTTAAAATTTCATTTTAAGTGTTCTAGGTTTTCTTATTTATTTAGATGCTTTCCATTAATTTTAAGAATTGTATGAATTTTAAGCATGAATTAATTAGGTTTAAAGATTTTATAGAATGACTAAACAATAATCTTGCTTTTTAGAATTAATAAATTTGGCAATAAACTTTAAATTAAAAGAACTAAGTTTAGCAGCCCTAGCCATAAGACTTTAAGTCTATTTGATTAATTATGACAATCTTTCTTGTGTGAGAGATTCACTTATTATGTTGTCATTTTAGAACCTAATTTAATTCTTGTTGAAATTATATTTTTTACATGCATGAGCATATATGATTGAGGTATTTTTTCTTTGAATGAACCATTTGTACCTAAATAGCCAACCTTTGTATTTTCATTGAGTACCTCTTTTATGTATAATTTACCTTCTCTTATTTTTAACTCATTGCAAGTCTAAAGAAAAAAATATTCTATAAAACCTTAGAGGCTAAGAGAGTATTGAATCAATAAAAGGATGAGTTCTTAAATATGTATGGAAGTGTATCAAGTGCTTGTTAAAAAGGAAGAGTTCATTCAAAAATAAAAAAGAGAAACATAAAAAATAAAAAAAGAAAGGACAATATATCATTAGAACAAATGTAATTCCAATTGTATGACTTCTTGTTTAGATCCATCCATCAATACTCTTTTAATCTCTTTGATTGATAACTTCTCTTTCCATATTATTGCCCTCCTTTTATCTTGACCCCTTACAACCATTAATAAGGCTTTTTTACTTGCTTTATGCATGTGAATTAGGTAAGAGAGATTGAGAATTTAAGCAAGCCTATAGTAGTACAATTCTTAATTAGTTAAGTTTGAGTGAAACACTTACCCTTAACATTTAAAAGATTGAGAGTATGATTTATGAGATATCTATCAATTTGGTTCTTTCTTTCTTAAATAAAGTTGGCATACTTTGTGTTCTAGATGATAAGTATTGTTAATTCATGAATGCTATGATCTCTTTATGATGTAATGATTTTCTTGCTAGTGACCTTGCATTGTTAATTTCAGTGGAAAATTAGAGTTTTTGTATCTACTTAGGACATGCAAAACTAAGCATGGAGAAGTTTTATGAAACTAATTTTCATTTCTTTACTTGCCTCATTGTTAACTTTTAAGGTTTTCCTAAAGCTCAATTGAGTTGAATTAGTCATATTTTATGAAATTAAGTTCATTTGGGGTTAAGTTGTTACCATTAGAAAAGGCTAAATGGATTCGAGCTTAGTATAATCAATTGAATCTTACCAAAGGAAAAATTTATCTACATTATACCATGACCAACTTTGTTACAAAGGATTGATGAGGACATATGTTGGAAGAATCATATGCTATAAAGAAGGCTTTCTCTGATAAGGCTTATCATGATTAGTTTCATAATTTGTGATTATCAAACTATATATAGGGGTAATGAATATTATTATTCTAAAATATATTGTCAAAAGGTTAGAATCCCTTATAAACCCTATTACAAATGATATTTATTATTATGTCTCTCTCTCCTTCCTTGTGTAAAAATCATGCATTTTCATATGGTAAGTATATATTGGAACACTATAAGACATCATGCCTATATAAATATGTATGAATGAAAATATAAATGTGGTTGAACTGAACATTGGATTTGTCTTAATTTTATTATAAATAGGGGCAATGTTGGTGGAAAATTTAAGCTAAATAAAGAGGAAATGTGCATAATTGAAATAGTAAAATTCAACATTATTTAAACATGATTTTCTTAGGAAAAAATCTTTAAAGAGGATGAAGTAAGGAACTCTTCTCAAAGATAACTAAGTTATTATTACATGCATCGCATTCTTGCATCAAGTTATATTTGCATACTTTACCTTCTTAAATCAAGCATGGTTGATCTAGGTTTTCTTTTTTTTCATTAAATTGTATATGATCAAGTTAGGTCAAGCTTATTTTAATCTAAGTTATTAACTTTTTCATTAATCAAACTCAATCAAGTTAAGTTAAGCCTATGTTACTTTGGTCATTTTCATTTTTATTGTTAAATCAAACTTGATCAAGTTGAGTCGAGTCTATATCAATTTAGGTCATTTTCCCTTAAATCAAATTTAATCAAGTTAAATGGATCCTATGTCACTCTAAGTTATTTTCATTTTTATTGTTAAATCGAACTCAATCAAGTTAAGTTAAGCTTCTATTAATCCAAGTCATTTTTATTTTCATTATTAAATTGAACTCAATTAAGTGGATTTAAGCTTATGTCAATTTAGGTCATTTTTATTTTTTATCATTAAATCAAGTTCAATCAAGTTGAGTCAAGCCTGTGTCAATCCAAGTCATTTTTCTTTTTATTGTTAAATTGAACTTAATCAAATTAGGTCAGCTTGTATCAATCCAAGCCATTTTTCTTTTTTTCATTAAATTAAACTCAATCAAATCAAGTTGAGCTTATGTTAATCCAAATTATTTACCTTTTCATTGTTAAATTGAATTCAATCAAGTTGAGTTGAGCTTATGCCAATCCATGTCATTTTTATTTTCATTGTTAAATCAAACTTAATTAAGTTAAGTCAAGCTTGTGTTAATCCAAGTTATTTACTTTTTCGTTAAATTGAACTTGATCAAATAAAGTCAAACCTTTATCAATTCAAGTTATTTTCCTTTTTATCATTAAATCAAACTCAATCAAGTTAAGTTAGATTTATGTCAATCTATGTCACTTTCCTTTTTATCATTAAATTGAACTTAATCAAGTTGAGTCAAGTCTATATCAATCTAGGTCATTTTTATTTTTTTATTAAATCAAATCTAATCAAATTAGATCAAGCCTATGTCAATTCAAGTTATTTTAATTTTTCATTAAATGAAACACAATCTAGTTAATTCAAGCCTATATTAATCCAAATTATTCACTTTTTTTAAAAACGAACTCAATCAAGTTAAGTTAAGTTTGTGTTAATCTAAGTTATTTTCCTTTTTATGGTTAAATTAAACTCAATCTAATTAAGTCAAACTTGTATTAATCTAGATCTTTTTTACAATTTTTTCATTAAATCAAACTTAATCAAATTAAGTCAAGCTTATGTCAATCTAGGTCATTTACTTTTCTATGCCAAAGCTAGTAAATCCAAGTTATCTTTTCTTCATCATCAAATAAGTTTAGCTAAACTAAGTCGAGTATATGTCTATCCAGGTCATTTCCTTTTTATATTTTAATCAAGTTAATCAAGTTAACTCAAAGTTATCATATTTTTATTGTTAAATCAAATCAAGTAAAATGTGGTTGAGTTTGTAAAAATCTTGGTCATTTAATTTGAATTGAGTTAACTCAAACTTGTCTCAATTCAATCATTAAATCATAATTAGTCAACTCATCTTATTTATTTCTAAGCTCGATTAAATTGGGTTAGATTTGTGAAATGGGTTGTTAACCTTTCTAACTTGATGCCAATAATTCAAATTGTACCTGCTCTTTCTTTCATCTTTTGCCTATAACCATGGTCCTCATACATTGAAAATTTTCCTTCTTTTTTTGGCACTGTTTCTTTCAATCCCTTTCCATTTTTATGCTTTTAATCTAGCCTTCCTTATATTTATTCTCTTTATCTTTTCTCAATCTCTATCACTTAATTTTTTTTATTCTTTCTCTTCAATTCCTTCAATTCAGCCTCCTCATCACCACTCCTTTACCTTTTATTAGCCTCTATCATTCGATTTCTTTGCCTCTCTTTAATTTCCTATTGGCTTCACTATCACTATTCCTTTACTTTCTGTTAACTTTTATCACCTAATTTCTTTATCTCTTTTTGACTTCTTATCAGCTATCTTTATCTTCTTCTTAATTCAGATTGCCATTAAGCCACTACACACTAAAACAAACCCATTGTAATAATATAAAAGCTCATCAATCTTGTGGGAATTTGAAGAAGAAATGCTTCAATATGGAAATTGTATATTTTGACTATTATACTCCATGCTATAACTTTAACATGTGCAATGATTTATGATCGATGGCAATATGATGATTACTTGTGGTTAGGATTAAATCAATAAAGGATGATTTACTATTCTTTTCAAGAATTACTTGTAAATGATTTCTTTTTGTAATTGTTATTTAATCGAACTAATATATCATGTATAGTTTCTATAATAAGTGTTTATAAAGATGTTTTACAA
Source organism: Sindora glabra (assembly GCA_020226215.1). Classification (NCBI taxonomy): domain Eukaryota; kingdom Viridiplantae; phylum Streptophyta; class Magnoliopsida; order Fabales; family Fabaceae; genus Sindora; species Sindora glabra. The sequence continues at coordinate 22,750,633 of CM035231.1, read as the reverse complement.
TAATCTTCCTTTACCAATGTCATGCCAATGACATGCCCTTACAACATCAAAATTACTTTCCTGCTTGTTGTTAAATCATATCCAATCAAATCTGCATCAATTCAGGTTATCCATTTTCTTATTATCAATTTAAGGTCCACCAAGGGAGGATAAGTTTGCATTATAGATCATTTTTCACGTACGATTAATAATTTTTTTGACAATTTTATGAATGATTAGATAATGTTGATTGTAGTGTCAATTATGATCATGCTACTATTGCCATTGGTCATTGTCATGAAGAAGTCACTGCGAGACAGAACCCCGATTGTTTGTAATTGGTGTCGTGGCTTCATAAGTATTCTTGTTTGTTGTATTAAATTGGTATAGTTCTAAATATCATTGTGTGTTAATACTTTTACTCATTTCCTAATCCTAGAAGGATGAGTAAATAAGGATAATTGTTGATACCTAATTTTGTCTAAATAATATAATTAAAATAAAATTTAAAAAATTATAACTATTGACACTCAAATTTATCTAGATAATCTAATTAAAATAAAGTTAAAAAAGAGTTAAAATAAAAAATAAAAAATATATAATATAATAAAAATTAAAAAATTAAAAAATTAGGATAAATTAAATAGTGCGCCAACATTATCCTTCTTCACCCCATGCTTCCTTTATATGCACCTATTGCATTTGATCCACTACCACATTTCACCCCACTTTATCTCCACCTCTCATAAGTAAGCTTGCTTTCCTGCCCTTAATCATGATTGATGGTACATTTTACTATTTATCATCATATTGCATATAAAAACTATATGTTGCCTTACAATAAAATAGGAAGGCTTTTCTTTCTTTTTTTCCTTTGGATTCCAATTTGATCTTTCTTTATTTCCTTTTCATTCTGCCATTCTCTTAGCTTTGATCTATTTTTAATTTCATCATTAACTTCCTTGTACAAATAAGCCATATTTCTCACTCTCTTTTCTTCTCTTGTTTCGACATTCATAGTTATTTTCTACATTTGAAGTACTTCTCATCCTTAAACTCGAGTACCCTATTTTGTTTTTATTGTTTCTAGCATTTTTACTCTCTAGCCATTACTCTGCTCATCATCAATCTAGTTGCTATTACACTACAATAGCTCCTAGTGTTCTTGTATTGACTAGTTATGGCTATAAGAGGCAAGATTTCTTTTCTCCATGAATAAAATCTCTGCACTTCTAATCTTGTTTTCAATGATAATCTTCAACCTCAAGATTTCTCTTCTTGTTTCCTTACTAATTTGCTTGAATCCAAGTAATAAAGTCAATGCTCAAATCGATGAAACCAACATGAAGTTGATGTCAAATACATTAGAATGGGTTACCATAATGTTATTCTTTGACAATGATCTAGACAGTGGCAAATGTGGAAGACATAGACAATGAATTCGAGATGTGGAATTTAAGTAAGATGGGTAGTGAGCATTATTGCATTTGTGCAAAGCATTTATTAGTTACTTTAAAGAGCTTGCATTATCTATTATTAGGGGTGCTTAACGTACCTTCGACCTGAAGGCCTAGCAGATTGGTCTGTAGGCTTTTTACGGACCGAATTGGTAAAAAATAGGCCCGTTAAAAATGCAGGTCTAAACGAGCTCGGTCCGTGCAGGCTAACCCGTGGGCTAAACCGGCCAACCTACTGGTTAAACCCGTTTATAAGGCAAAGTATGCAGACCGTATGAATATTTGTGTGGACCAGACTAGTTAAAATAGACTAGTATAAAATGCGGGCCTTAATGGACTGGGCCTAAATAGGCTGACTTGTTAAACACCCCTATCTATTATGTACTATTTACAAATGAATGAGGAGATGTGCTTGCCTATTCCTTTATATTGAAAAAGAAATAAAATAAAAGGATAGGATGCCACTCTATTGTGTCTGTCCTACCGTTTTTATTTATTTATTTATTTACTTACTTATTTCTTTTATTTTGTTATAATTATTTACTTAAAGCAATTTTTTATTTTAATGATGTTCTAGGATATTATTTTGTAATTCTTGTAATAAAATAAATTAAAATATATTAAAAGTTAAATTGAGTGAGCTAACTAAACAAAAAAAAATCTCAACATTATTGAATATAAAAATATTTTATATTCATCACATGCACTTATAATTTATGTTATGTCTCTATTATTAAAAAAATATATTATACATTTTTATGATGAAGGAATGATATTAAAATTAATCATAAGTGTACTAAATATAATTTCAATTTTTTGAGCAATTCTTTATTCAAATTTTGCTATAAAGTTAGATAAGCTTGATACTTTAAAATTTATAAAATGATATTAAAATTATGATTTTAATTTTTTAAACAATTTCTTTATTTAAATTTGACCATAAAGTTGGATAAATTTGATACTTTAAAATTATCAAATAATATTGAAATTATAATTATAATTTTTGTTCTTTTTTCATATTTGATCATGAAATTGGAAAAATTTAATATTTTAAAAATCACAAAATAATATTAAAATTACATTTTCAACTTTTTAAATAATTTTTATTTTAAATTTAGTCATAAAGTTTGATAAATTTCATATTCTAAATTAAATATGAAATTATTTTATAAATAAGTAAATAAAATTACAATCATTTAATAAAAATCTTTTAAAAATAATAAAATAGAAATCTTTCAAAAATAATAAAATAAAAATCTTTTAAAATAATTGTAATAACCCAAGTTAAGATTTAAAATTTCATAAATTTTAATATTTATGGATAATCATTCATTTAATCAATCAATATTTGGTTTTGAATTTTATTTTCCATATTAAGGGTTCTAGAGTATCAGAAATGATGCTTATGATAATATTTGAAATCTATTTGTTTTTATGACCATTAATAATTTATGATTAGTTTAATATGATTTTTGTAAGGAATTCCTACAAATCAAAAATATTTTGGTGGTTATGACTGTGAAGATTCATAAAATAATTTTATAAAAATTTCTTACAAGTTAAGAATAATTTCTATTGTGAGACACATTAAAATGTAATAGTAGCCCCAAGAATAAAGAAAACTAGAAAATTAAATTATAGGGAGGAGTTCAACTTTATTAGAAAAATCTTTTCTATTATTCTATATGTAAATGTAAAAAAGGGAAAAAATAAATTAAATATAACAATATTAATATATAATTAATATATAATAATAAAAATAATAATAAAATATAAAATATAATAATTTCAATATATCGAATATTTAATTTGCCAAGGCTGTATGTCTTTTTTCAGTCTACTCAAGTCCAAACCATTGGGACCCCTTAGAGGTTTTAACTAAGGAGCACGCAAATTCCAAAAATGCATAGTTTTGCCTCTAAAAATAACTTCTCCGATCAAAGAACGTAATAGATATTTACCTAAATTGATTGGTCCTTGAGCGAATCCCACATTAGTCCCCAGATGTTGGTCTCATGGATTTTTTTTTTAATTTCTCTAACTTTGTTTTTTTATTTCCATCACGCCCTTTCAGGAAAAAAATTTGGCTAGTATTACAAGCTGGTAGTTGTGACAGATCGATAAGCAAACATGTTTAGATTAAGACAAGACTTGGTAGAAAAATTCAACATGTTATGAGGGTTATGTGGCTGAAATTTGAGATCAATCTGGCTTGCATACTATTTTTCTTGATTTTCCCAAGTTTGAGGGTATTTTGATCATTTTGGAAGGTTTAATAATTCGGTAAGGTTCGAAAAGATCATATTTGAAATCTTTGCATTTTTATTTTTATGTCAGCTAGTTTTCATGATAATCGGACACCTAGAGCATGGCGAAAAGGGCTTATAACAACTCAAAATAAGTATATCATCTTCCTGCGGAAGGCCTTTTGCTCAAAATGCTCTTTAAGGGAGTGGAGTGCTCTAAGGGCCTATGGGGCACCTGGACACTGAACTAGAGACAGAGTGTGTAGGCTTGTGGCTATCCCTACACACTTAAAGCTATGTAATGAGGCATAAACCAAGTGAACAGAGTGTCCCTCTCCCTATTTATTTGTCCTTTACGGTCCGTAGTGCATGGAAACTTCCTGTGTGGAAAGATCCTGCAGTCCGGTATGCGCGGGCGCTTTGGCGAGATACAATATTGATGTGTGGATATGTTGTATATGAAACTTGTTATATAGGTGATAAGTCTTCAATGTCTCGTTATCTTTACCTAAGCGTGTCAAAAGAGGGTTTAATGTTGGAAGGCTGGCATGTTGGCCAAGAGTGGCAAGCATGCGCTGCATGGTTTTGGCTGGAAAGCCGTTAACCCGTGACACCAACCTTCCTCTCTATATCTCACTGACTTTTCTCCTCTCCTACTCGGCTCCTTCTTTCTCCTTTTTCTTCTTCCTTCCTCTTTCTCCCATAGGTGCTCCTTCTCTTCTCCCTCATGGGTGAAACGTTGTTGCTGTTTGGGTTTCATCAGCTACTGTGTTGCAGTGAGATTGTTGCTTTGTACTATTTCCCGTCAACATTTGCTATGAGTAATGGTTTGGTGTTGCTGCGAGTTGGAGTACTATCGCAATGCACCACTGCCCACTGCCTCTATTTTCACCTAGCCGCTATGGTTAGTGTTACAAAAAGGCAAACTGATAAGGGTGTTGGGCTTTCTTCATTGGCAGAGCAGATCAGAACTCAGAATGTAGCATTTTTCGGCGAGCTCCGACAAGCTTTTTTAGAGATTGGTGAGCTGAGTTGCATCATGAAATTTCAATTATTGTGATGATTTAGAGTTTCATTCAAGATAAATTCATCTTATACATGATTTTTTGACTGATGCTTATAAAAAAAGGAAAAAAGAAAGGTCAAAATTAGATGATTCAAGTATAAACAGATATTTTATTACACCTTATGATTGATTTATTTAAGAATCATATAAACTCATTTTGTGGATATTTAAGATAGGTGATGACAATTTAGGAAAACATGATTTTCATATAGTAAAATGTTAAAATAAGATGAATAATGTATATTTATATATGTATATAAGAAGTGTTAGATTCGAGGATGATTTGAAAAGGAAATTAAAAATATTATATTATAATATTATTAGTAAAACTTATATATTTTTAGAAGACCCATATTATGAGTAGATTCATATATATGATGATGGCCCTGTAAAATAAGAGTTTTATAATATAGAATGCTAAGACAATATAATTGAAGTGCTCTTAAGGTATTATATTATGATATTTTAAGGATTTGAACTTGATTTAGAAAAAAAAACTCTTACTTTATCATTTTAGTAGGGATACTGATATAATATTAATAAAATGAACATTTTATGATTAAAAATATTAAATTAGTATCTCTAGAATAAAATTATATTTGTTATTATCAAATTGAGAGATTCTAAAAGTGATTTTACATAGTGTTGAAAGAAAGTGAGGATTTAGGATAATTCAATGACATGCTATTGGATTGTGAATTTACAATATGGAAAAGAAAGTAAGTAATGTGCATATAATAATCATTTATTATCATAAATTAATGAATAGGAGGAGACAAAATGTGATGGCTAGCAAGTTGAGAATGTTCAAAATTATGGATGCTTCGAGACTTCTAAGAGTGGATTAGTATCATTAAGTGAGTATATATCTCACTATTGTTTTCATTTTAATAAAAAGATGATTTAGATATTGTGAATTATATTCTTCTTATTGATAATATAGATTTTATGTCCACATTCATATCTAAATATCTACATATAAATTTAGTTTCTTGATATAAGAGTAGTTAGCTGTTAGGTGATTGCTAGCTAATCAGAATGCACAGTGGAAATTTGATGATGTTATTAATGATCACCAAATGATTATAGTTAAACTGTTTATCACTTGTGTATTAGAAAGGATATTGTGAGATGTGATTTGAGAGTTAAGTTCACACGTATATACCATCTATGCATTCTACTATGGATGACATTGAAAATTATGAGTTATGCTAAAGCAATGACACCAGATGTTATGATCTATGATGAAAAGATGATATCAGATGAGAAATTTCCTGTAAAGCATATGAGAATGATATATGAATAACTAGAAGATCAAAGGATGGATACATGTACAATTGGTATAAATGAATACATGATATGATATAATATTAGACTTATGTTTGTGAATGAGAGTCATTGTTTGACATAATTGTGATAAGCTAATGTAACTGTGATAATTTGTTTATGTTTGAGTCTTAATTACTATTTATGATTATGATATTTACTCAGAATAGGTAGTGTGTGTGATATGAATATGATGATATGTGCTATCGAGTAATAGAAATCATTATGATTTAGGTTGGAAAATATAGGATTTAAGTTGTGTAGGTGAATGATCCTCCTGAAGCTTGGTTTCACACAATCAAGAACTCAAGGAGTTTAGATTGAACTTCTTTCCTGATTAAACTTTTAACTATCATAAAACCATCTAATATAAATGAATTAAGATTTAACGATGGCAGATATATGTTTATTGAGTTCTCATAACTCACTTTATTTAACTTTCAATATTTTCAGGTTAAAACTTGAGCTTGATACATCCATGGAAAATGGAAACTGCCTTTGGAAAGGATTCGATAGTTTGGGATTGTCTTAAATTAGGATTGGCATTTAAAATAAAACTATAGCTGATCCAATAGTGGTTGTGATGAACTTGTATTTATGTATTTATCTTGAGATTTGTATTGTATGATATATGTATAAAATTCAATTGTATCTAAAATAAACAAGTGTTGTATTTTAGGAAGTGTAACTCTTGAGAAGTGTCTAAAAATAAGGAAGATTTGATCTGTTTTTCTATAAAATTTAAATGTGAAATTTTCAAGTTCCCTTGAAATTTAGAAACTCTAGTTAGATAGAAAATGAAAAAATTATTAAGGCTTGTAGAAATCGATAATGAGATTCACGTTGGTTATGATTAGAACAAGTTGTAACAATAATAATACAAAAATCTTTCAAAAATGATGAAATAAAAGTATTTTTTTAAATAATAAAATAGAAATATTTCAAAAATAATAAAATTTATGCTTATGATGTATTAAAGTTAAGTAATTTGATTCCAAGTGCAATCATAATGTTACTTAACATTATTGAAAGATTTTATTTTGTTCAAATCTTGTTATGAAATTGGATGGATTTAGTAACGTAATTAATAAATTAACTAAGATTAAAATAATATTTTTAGAAAAACACATGTGCCTTGTAATAAGGATCATCATAATTCAATTCAAAAAATAAAATTAGAATAAACAAGTAATTATTTTTTGAACGGATGTTCTAAAATGCTAATACCTTCTTTACATAAAACTAACTCCTGAATCTGAACTCTAAAAATATAGATCTCTTTTAGTGTTCTAATTACATTATAAAAAATAATTGGTGGTGACTCTATTTTTTTCATATTCATACACCAACATTTTTTAGGAGGTACAAAACTGCTTATCTCCTATAAATTCTACCGCGGGGCATGTCGCAACAGATGCGAACAAAGCATTCTTTTTTTAATATCTTGTTCATTTTATACTTTAATTTGGAAAATCTCTTATTTACAAGACCTTTTAAATTTTCAATAATGATTTTGAAAATATATGAAATTAGTGATTGAAGATGATTAAATGGTATAAAATGAGTTTTTCTAAAGCTTTAAATTTTATTATTTTTATTTGTATAAGTTTAATTTATAATTAATGTATAATAGTATATTTTGTTTTCATGAGTTCGCCTTAGAAAAGTAAAGAAGTTAATAATTTATATTGTTAGTATATCATAATATAAAATTGGAATTAAGATAACTGAGAAGGAAATAAGGAATACTTTAAATTTATAAATTATCCTTGTAAATTGCAAGCAGGAAGATGAAAGCAAGTTGAACTTAGATACTCCAAAGTAGATGAAATAGATGGACCCTATCAAATGAGTCTATATCTCACTCTAAATTAATATCTTTATAATATGTTGTTTAAATATTATAATTTATGCTCTTTTTATTGATAATACAAATTAGATATATATACATTCATGCATGAGTTTTTGAAAGTATAATTATGTAGCATAAATTATGATTTGATTATCCTTGTGGTCATGTATGAGTGATATGAAATTGATATCCATGGTATAAATGTGATTACCTAATTGAATGAATGTTAATTAACCATGCTTAGAAAGTATGGTAATGCTATTTCTGATTGTTAATTGATTAAGATTGAGTTTACTTTTTTATCTAAATGTTATGGCTATGCAAGAAAGCATGGTAATGTTGTTATGTATACTATTATATGCCTTGCTATTGCCCCATAATGATGAACTAGTTGCTTCATATTGAAAGCATATTGTAATTGAGATATGTAGAGCATGAGCTCTAGTATATAAATCATGCCATGAATTATGTCATGAGTAACATTAAAATTGTAAATTATGATAGGGGTGAAGTTACAAATACTAGATGGGAAATTCTTATTAAAAGAGTATAAGACAAATCCTAAAAAAACAAAGATGAAGAGTTTGTAGAAGGTATAAAATTGACCTGAGAGTTAAAAGGTGAATGCATGTATATTTATTATAAATTATAGTATATTATGATGTGACATTGAAATCACTTATGATTGAGTACTACTATTTGATGTGATTGTAAAGATTTAATTGTGATTGAGCCTTACTGGCTACCTTGAAATTAATGACTACATGAAGTGGGTTGCATGTGGTATAATAATGATATGATGTAAAATTAAATGATTGAGACTGTTATGAATTATAACATGAAATAATAAGTTCGAACTATATGCAAGTAAATATGTCAATCCAAACATTAATGTCGCATGCAACATAATCCAAAAATTAGGTTTGTACTTGTTTTATATTTTAATATATAAGTAGCATTCAATTGTTTACTTAGTTAATTTTAAGCATGGATGTGATAGATATATACTCACTGAGTTTATAAAACTCACTTTTTTCTTTTAATATTTTTAGGTGTCAATTTGAAACTATCAAATTATATAGCTCATGTGAGGGTCCAAGGTAATCTATGAAGAACTTGACAATTGAGATTCTAATGGGACTAAATTCAGGAATTTGAAATATGGAATATGATGTTTATATAATGATTTGTGTATTTGTATGTATATTTTGTATTATTGTTGCATCTATGAAAATTATATGTTCTATATTTTAGGATGTATGACCTTAAAAAAATATCTAATAGTAGAAAAAACTCTATTAGTGTTTTTCGTAAAAATTTATAAAAAAATTAAGTCATCATGAAAATTGGAAGATTTCTATTGAATAGAATTTGTGTAAATAGTGTCGAGACTAAGGGAAACTGCATAAGGAAATTCATGTCCATCACCATCGGGTTAGGATCATAATAATACATTAATAAAGATATTTAAAATATGTGAAAAATTTTAATTTCATTTAATTAATTAATTATGAAAAAGAAGAGAAATAGTATGTGACTTATAAAATAATATAAAACTTAAAAATATAATATGTATTTAAATAATTAAATTAAATTAAATTAGTAAATTATTTATAATTATTCTACATAAAATAAATAGTTATTAGAATAAATAATAATTATTAACATAGATAAAATAATAATTATTTATTATTTTATTAAATAATAAAAGGAATAATAATATGTGAGTTATAAAATAATATAAGAGTTAAAAATACAATATGTTGTTAAATAATTTAACTAAATTAAATCAATCACTTATTCATAATTTTTTATAATACAATAAAATAAATAATTTTTAGCATAAATGAAATAGCAAATAATAACTATTATTTTATTAAATAATAACAAAATAAGCGTAAGAAAGAAAAGGAATAGCACGAGTTATAAAATAATATAGGAGTTAAAAATGTGTTATATTCTTAAATAAATAAATTGTATCAAATTAATTAAATTATTTATAGTATTTTATTATCATATAAAATACATGGTTTTTACTTAAATACAAAAAAAAATTATTTTATTAAACAATAACATGAATGACCATGAGAAAGAAGAGGAATAATAAGTATTATAAAATAATATGAAAGTTAAAAATATAGTGTGAAGCTAAATAAGTTAATTAAATTAATAAATTATTTATAATATTTTATGATCAAATAAAATACATAATTATTAGCATAAACATAGCAGGAATAGTAACTATTATTTTATTAAATAATATTATGAATGAGCACAAAAAGGAGGAGAAATAATATGTGACTTATAAAATAAATAAGAGTTAAAAATATAATATAAAATTAAAAATTTAAATTAAATAATATAATAACTTATTTATAATATTTTATAATAAAATAAAATAAAAAATAATATATTCTTATTATAATGATAATTTAATATAAAATAATAATATCATAATTATTATAATATTATAAAAATTTATATTTATATTATAAAAAACTAATGTGTACCAATGCATTCACACGAGTCCTTTAACTAGTATAAAGAAAGGATATAAGGAAAACCTCTAATTTATTTCCTTTTGTTCTTTTTCTATCTGATTCATGTTTTTAGAAAAAAATACAGCATTATTATTATTTGTGACAGAGGATTTTATGGTACATATAGTAAACATATGCCATAAATAGGAGTGCAAACGAGCCGAACTAAACATTTGTATATTCGAGCTTAAGCTCGGTAGTAATAAAAGAGCTTGAGCTCAAGTTTGAACTCGTCGAGCTTAAAAAATTCGAGCTCAAGCTCAACTCAAACATGAGTCGAACTCGAGCTTAATCAAGCTTAAGTGATCCTCATATTGCTTGCTATATATTTCTAATCGAGCCCTACTATTCGAGCTCAAGCTCGAGCTTAAATTGTACACGAGCTTAAACGAGTTCAAACAAGCCTAAACGAACTTTAATGAGATTGTAACATTTTAGGTGTTTTTTTCCCTTAATTTTTTTTTGGTAATTTAATAAGGCATGTTCTAAAGGTTTCAATATAAAGTTATAATAATTAAATGGCATTCCACTTGCAAACTATAATCTTTTAATTTTTTTAGTTAAAATATTTATGTAATGCTGTTAATTTTCATTTTAAAAAAAATTCATTTCCAAAGTAAAAGAACCATAGGAGAATGCTCACACTTCAAAAAAAGATAATAAATAACATAGGAATGACAATGACAAGAAAATCCAAAGGCAGGGAAGCCAAGTATGAATTCAATTTCTTAGACTTTGTAACTGCATCATCATTTTCTTTCAGTAAGCTCCTTACAATTCACAAGACTAAATAAGAACTTCAACACAAATTTAACATATTCTCTGTACCATGTATGAAGTTATTACTCAAATAGGAACAAACAACCAGATGCATAGTTTGACACCACACTGCCACTCATATATGCCTAAAATGTAAAGAATTTTTTACCAATATGATGAAAATCCAGCTAACAATTAAATTTAAAAAGGTCAAATTTAAATCTTCATCTACAAAAAGAATTATATGAGGATTGACCAGTGATGGATGGATCCATTGCCGTGAAGAACAAGGATCAGAGCCTAAAAGCACAAAATGGATAGAGGATTACATCATAATTCTTTGCTACAATGAGCACCATGTTTTCAAGTAGGGAGGATCCACTTAAATTACTCATAAGTCACAAATCTGTAATATTAGAAGGAAAATGGAAAATCAAGGAAATTAAAGATTAAATGGAAGAAAAATCATAGGTAGAGAAGAAAAAACTTCCATACAGAAAACTATGGTATGTTTATTGGTGACTGAACTATGATTACAGAATGCCAAACATGAGAAGAAACTTCTATACAAAAAGCAATTTTTTGACTAACAAATATTCACCTTGAAGGTTGTGATTAGGTGAGGTTGCCCATCACTAAGAATTCCAAGCTTAAAAGACCAAGTGTCTCTATTGCAGCACGAATAGTGGCCAATAATGCCATCAGTGAGAGATGTGATCAATATTGAGTCTTTGGAGTTTAAGTATTTATCCTTCCTTTTTGTTAATTCCCATATAATTACAACCAAAACTGAGGCATGACCATTATTGGATAGAACTTGTAACCTGAGAAACAAAAGCAAAAGAACACCGAAAAATAAAAAATAGCCATTATGTTTTGAAAGTGTGCTTATTTGAAAGGAAAATATTCTTCTAAAAATTATTTTCCTAATTTCTATATGTTTGGAGATAGGAAGCTAGTTAAGTAACAGAAAGTGAGAAATAGAGCAATTATCTTATCTTAATCAAGGAGGCCACCCATTCTAAGTTATCAAAAATGCAGAAATGTAGGAATTAATCTCTGGGTTCAAGGGTTAGTTAGCATCATTGAAGATAAGTTTTTGGTATATTCATTTCCATGCTCAAGGGTCACTATGGCAGAATGAAACTACTCTCTCCTTTATTAATTTTCTGCACAGACATGACAAAAAAAAATGTCACTAACAGTAAAGGAAAAATAGAGAATAAGAAAATGAGACACACTAATTTCTTTGTCCATCTTCTTTAAATTCAGGATCAACTCTTCACTTTTTCCCTTCTCCCACCTTGCTTTGCTTAAACGAAGTGAAAAAGAACATAAGCAGCATAGCTCCAAACCTTAATAATGATAATAAAGAAAAAAAGGACACATCAAGGAATAGAATTTCTTGGCAACCAAGCAAAGCATAATCATTACATTAATGATTACTAAAAAGGAAGAAAAGTAACATAAGCACCTGTATCTAAGGATAATGTGAAGCAAGATGACACTAATAAATGTCTCTGACTAGAGAGTAGTACCTCTCCTGCTCCATTAATTCCAGTAAAAGTGACCTTCACAATTTCTCCAGGAGATACATAATGGCTTGAAACCAGTTTATCCCTAAAACAACCATTTTAAGAAATAACAAATTACAAAGGTGACCCATGTTCATTGACCAGATTTTTTAAAAACTCTAGCCAATGAATACAGGTCACCTTTTAATCAATCATTTTAAAAACTTATCTAATCATCCTTAAAAAATAAACCAAATACTAGAGTTTATAATACTAATATAAAATGTTCTTACAACTATTAATTTCATTACAAAACACCTACAAAATAAGTAAAGGAGCCTATAACACCAACAAGTAGTAGAAAATGACATCTAGCTAAAATAAAAGAAATAAGTACTGTAAGAACTAATTACTTCAAGCACTACAACTTCTTCATGCAACCTCAATGCCCAAAATTACTCCTAAAATTACAAAGTGAAAAAAAAATCATCACATTGCAATAACCTAATAAAATTAAAAATAACATATTTAATGCATAAATTAATTAAGAAACCTAATAAGGATATGAACCTGAATCTAAAGGATTGGAAGGGTGATTTCCTTTGAACTTTTTTACTACTACAACATAAGAATATCACATAATAAGAACAATATTAACTAAGTAAAACAAAAAAAATTAGAAATTGAAATATTAACTAAAATATACTTATAATAGGCTTTTTCTTCTCTCCATACCATGTTTTACACCAATCACCCCTACAAAGAAGAACTTGGATGATCTTGACTGCCAATTTGGCACGATACTTGTCAATAACTCTAGTTCCAGCACTAAAAGTAGACTCCGAGGCAACTGCAGTGATTGGTATGGCAAGGATATCAAGAGCCATTTTGGAAAAAATGCGGTACTTTAAATCATTAGCCTTCCATCAACTTAATGCGGCAGATTTAGGCCCATCAGCTTCACAAATGTAGACACCTTCTTCTAAATAAATGTCAAGTTTAGATTTTTGTGGTTGAATAGTTTCAACCTCTTGAAGAAATTAATTGAATCTTGACCAACCAGAATAATGATTTAATGCCATGCTTCCACTAACAGAAGGGTTAGAGCCACTTGAAGAACTTAACTCATTTTCAGAATTATGTAAAGCAACATATTCAACATACAACTTATATAAAGTGTCTTGAACTTTTAGGATATTCAATTGAGCTTTATCTAGTAGATAAATTATTAGGAAATAAAATTCAATCACTTTTATCTTGCACCTAGGGTCTAGGATAACAGCAACAGATATCAATAAATTACATTCCCCTTAATATTTATCGAATTTTTGCTTCATTCTTGCTACCATTAATTATACAAATTCATCATCATCTTCGAATCTTTTATCTAACATATCTTTAATAATGTAGACCTTATGCAAGAATAGATTAGAAGTTAGATATTCATTCCCTAAAAATATATGTGTGGCTGTATAGAAAACCTCTAAAATGGAACAAACTTTTCTACATTTTTCCCAATCTTCTTCACTTAAGCAATAGAGGTAGTGTGCATCTCTTTCCTTATACCTTGGAAAGACATCTTTAAATTGAAGAGCATTTGACAACATTTCATAAGTTGAGTTCCATTGTGTCGTACACTCAAGTATAAGCTTCCTTGCCGATAATTGAAGTTATTGTACAATCTCTGTAAATACCTTTAACCTTGCTTCACTATCTTTGAAATATCTAACACTCTCATGGGCATTATAGATGATATCCTTGATCTCTCTAAGCCTATATTGAACCATGATGTTAAGAATGTGAGCATAACACCGAACATGGGATAACTTTCCACCACATAACAAATTTTTTTTCCTTGAAAAAATTTCCCTCAAACTTCTTATTGTAGCATCATTGTTAGAGGCATTATCAACTAAAATTGTGTACACCTTACTCTTTATTCCCCATTCAATCAAACACTTGAAAATTGCATCACTAATTTCAATTCCACAACGAGGAGGTTCCAAATGGATAAAATTCAAAACCTATTTTTTATAATTTCCATTCCGTATCAATCCAATGACCTGTGAGAACCATATACTCAACTTGCTAATTTTTTGCCTTCCATAAATTTGTTGTCAAGCTAATTTTGCTAACACTTTGTAAGGGTATCTTTAACTTCTTTCGTTCCACCTTATACACTGCTTCACAATTAGCTTTACATGACTCATATGATACTTGCTCCATTCAAGCATTCCTTTTTTTGCATCATGTTAAATCCTTTTTCTTCAACAATCTTGGATGGATGTTCATGCATTAATACCCAAATGGAAATTGAATCTCTCATCTTTGACATATCAAACCTTCTATCTATAATTGTAGAAAGAGGTTCTTCTACATCCATAGAAGAACCAGCTAATTGAAATTTCAATAAAGCATGACTTTTGGGAACTAGCTTCCTTTTAAGATAACCTTTCATATGCCGTTTCAAATGCGTAGTGTAGCCACTCTTTAATATGGAAAGCTCCTCTTGGCAATGGTTACATTTTGCTTTTTTAGTGCCATCCGGATGTATCACTTTAATAAACTCCAACCAAACCTTGGATGCCTTTATGCACTTTCTTTTTTGAAATGAAACTTCATTAGGTTCTTCAACTTGTTGTTCAGTAGGATCACTTGATATTTGAGTTGGAACATGGCTTCCACTTGATGGCAATGGCTAATTGGAATCCACTTCAAGTAGATTATTTGGCATACCTATTATAAATAAATCATATGTCATCACTTATATAGAATTAAATACCAAAATCATGCTACTATAATTTTTATTCCCAATTTTCTTTTCTTAAAAGATGGTTGTTTCTTTTTTTACTGCATCATAATAAATAACTTATTGCAACATATATAAAGCTACATATTATGTTCTTTAGCATTCAATCTAATCTTTTCACACAATTGAGATTAAAAATTAGTGATTAATAAGACTCTAGTGTGTAAACAAGCAAGCAAGCAGGTGGTGAATGTTATTCAATCTTATGTTTGAGAATGGCTCCTTTCATCATAGCATTCTACCAGAGTATGAACTTCAAAGTTTTTATCTAGAATTTCTAGTTGTTTATCTATAGTACCATGCTTCCCATATTTGTATGTCCCTAAAATATTAAGAAAATATTAAGTCGAGTCTTCTTGTGTTTTCCTTTTTCTAGACCTTCTCTGTATGTCTTTGTAAATTGTAATTTTATATAATGTTATAATTCTAGGCACTATTTAACTTATAGCACAATCAATTACTCTCCAATATAATTAACTGATTAGCAAATAGGCCTATCATAGACTTATATATTCTTATTAATTGTATCTCAAATATCCATTTTCTATCCATTTACATCATCAGTACAAGTATATTAGGAAAAAATGAATAGTCTTATGACTCCTTCATGTACCTTTCATCCACAAGGAAGAAAGATTAGCTATTAACATTTATTTATTTATTTAAGAAATAGAATAGATACTGTTAGTGTTTCCTGTTAATCATTGATTAAGAGTTGAAATAAAATAGTTCATAAATACAATAGCAACACCACTTGATGAAGCAAATAATACCTTAAAACTGTGAATTAAAAGACAAAACATAAAGGCTTTCATTCTATAAATTAGCCATAACCAAAGACATGTGAAATTGCCATACATAATCGCTACTTTCCTTTTGGTAAATTTCATATGACTACTACTGTATTACAAATTAAATGACTACTACTATCACTTTATTCTAATGGCTACTTTCTCTTTGGTAAATTTCAAAATTAAAACCATACTTCAAACAATGGGATAAGAATATATTTAATAAATTGAAAAGTACCGTTAGAGATTTGGATACTTAACTTGAAAGATTTCAAGGAAGTGTGGTTGATAAGGCCTTAGAATGGTGTGGTTCAAGGGAGCTGTGTGATGGGAAAGCATTGTGGCAGAGAGAAATCGCGTGATGGGGAGGCGCTATGGCGAATTGGCAGGGAGAAGCGACGTGATGGGGTGGCGCTATGGTGGAGAGAAGCTGTGCAACACGATAGTAGCATGATAGAGGGCTTGACAAGGTTTCGATTTGAATTTCAGATGGCGATACGATGCTGTTACAGGAGATGCAATCTTCTAAGTTCCAAGATCTAAAAAACCACAGTTAGAAAACTCTTTCAAGAATGGTCTTACGGTAGGATAAAAAAGGACTTGTCCAAATATTAAAATTAATTTATAATATACTATATTACATTTATATTTATTTACCTTTTACATATATAATATAAAATTTTAAAAAAAATATAACTAGGCTCGTTTAAGCTTGCGAACAATTTGAGTCGAGCAACAAAATACTCAGGCTCAATTTGTTTATTAATCGAGCTCGGCTCGTTTAGACTCGACTTGTTTAATTTCAAACTTGAATTGAACTTTTTACGAATTGAGTTCGAATTGCTCATGAGTAGCTCAACTCATTTGCACCCCTAATTTTAAAGTATAAAAATGATGATGTGGCAAAATTTTAGTAAGTAGGTGGAGTAAGTTTTAATAGTAACCATCGTTAACTTCCTTATAGATTACCTGGCCATTTGGTAATAATAAATAGGAAGTTCAATTTCAATAATTTGCTATTATAGTCCTCAATGAATTAAGAGAAAAATATGATTTTCAACAATACTATTTTTACACTCATATTTTTAATATTTTACTTACACTTTCTCGTAAAATAATATTACTAATTTAATTTAATAATAATAAAATAATAAAAATATAATAATTTAAATGATTAAAAAATCATTATAAATAATAATAGAATAATAAAGAGTATAATAAAAACTATATAAGCAATTTAATGATAAAAAATTATGATATTAATTTAATAGTAATAAAATAATAAAGGATGCATAAGTAATTTCAACAAAAATATTAATTCAAAATATTTAACTAAATTTCACTCATTTTTTAACTTTCACAATAAATATACTTATTAAATTAAGAAATTATTAGCAATGACAAATTAATTATAATACCCTTAATTATTTCATTATTATTAAACTATGATTGTTTCATCCAAATAAAAAATAGAAGTTGTTAATTTTCATATATGATGTAGAGGTTAGCAACTAGCAATCCCTATATATATATATATATATATATATATATATATTTATGTGAAAATTTAAATTTATTTAAAATATTTTTATTATAAAAATAAAATATATTATATTATATTTACACTAGTTAGTGATATTAATACATGAGTTGTACTTAAGAGTTAAAAATGGAAGAGAAATAATACGTAAATCCTAAAATAACACAAGTTGAAAATATAATATGCATTTAAATAATTTAATTAAATTAAATTTTTACTTGTTTAAAATATTTTTCTAATTAAATAAAATATATTATTTTATTCTATATTATTCATTATTCAATGATATTGATCCATATTTAATTTGAAATATAACAATTTAAAATTGATATAAAAAATTAACAAATGCTAATAAATAAATTTGATCTTAATTTTTAAATATTTTTATTAAAAAATAAATATTCAATTGTTGGATTCTATTAATACTGTTATACTTAATTTTAAATTAATTAATTTGAATTATTTTATAATAAATAAATTATATTATAATTATACAATTTAATAAGATTAAGTTCTAAATTGTAAATAATGTAAGTGGATAAAAATTAAAAGAAAAAGAGTAAACTACCAAATTGATCTCTAATATATATATATTATATAATATTTTTCTTGAAAGTTCACTTACATTATATAAGTATATAAACTATTAATTGTTATGTCAAATTTGCCATTGAAAGATAGATGTTACATCCTGCTTCTTTCAAAAGTTTAATTATTTGATGTAAAGCAAATTTTTGCAAAAAAAAAATTAACATGACTTGCATCTTTAGAAATTAATTTTATGATTTACCTTTAAAAAAATTATAATAAAGTAGACTAAAAATAGTATATTGATATAAAATAAAATAGAAATAAAAAATAAAGTTTAAATCAAATTTATAAAAAGTATTTTTTGATTGAAAATTATGATTTTTTTTAAAAAGGAAGAAGAAAAGTTTGAAAATAAAAAAGTCCACAGGAACGAAAGTTTGCTAGATATAAATCAGTTGAGAAAATAAGTCCAACACGTATTTTATGGTGTAAATGTTATTGTATACTATGCAACAAAATGACATTTGCACCATAGAAACCTCCCATTATGATATCTTCGGAAATTTCTGGTCAGCTCAGTGGCAAGATTCAGTCGCACAACGCTACGGACATGGGAAAAGGAGCGTTAGAAGCACAAGGGGGGAAGCGGCCCTTTGAGTACATTTCAATATTTAAGTGAGTTTTTTATTATGGTAAAGTAGCAGTTAGAACTTTCAGTTAAATCAAAATGAGGATGCTTTAGCCTTTTTATAAGCCTTTAGTGACTACGGAGGCCAATGGAATATGTACATATGGATTGACACATGTTTGAAGTAGTAGGGTGCTGTAAGCCCGTGTAACCGCTAGGGGGAAATCCATGAGTGGGAGTCGATGGTTGTACATGTTGGTTGAGATGGCCCACCTGTTCGATGTAGAAATGACATGGGCCTAGGCTTTTCAAGAATGCAGTGGAGTGGATGAGGTGGTTTAGGCTAGGTTGTCTGGACTTGGGCTAATTAGCCATTGAGGGTAATATCACATTATAATTTTAAGGGTAAAATATATTTACATCCGTCGAGGTTTGAATTAAATACATTAATTTTGTGTTGTGGTTATTGTTAAGAATGGTTGCTTCACTTAAACAATTGATACCCTGAGGATTATTTCCTCTTTTTATATAAGTGTTTGATTAATATTAAAGAAAATTTATTTTCCCTATTTAGGCTGCTTGAATGCTTTAAAATCAAATTAATAATGATAATTTACTAATTTAAACAAAAAAAATTATTTATAATATGTTCATTTTATTTTAATAAATTCCTTAAGCGTATAATTTTGGTGGTTTTAGGAGAAATATATTGTTGTCTTTGATGATTTTTAATATATCATTTTTTAAATACTTATTAACATTAATTTCAACCCATTTAATTTGTTTAATAATTTTAATTGGTAAAATTTATATCATAAACTTATTTATTAAATTTACATACTTATTATTTTTATAAAAATATTTCTAATCATTATTTAAAATTTTTATTGTTATTTTATTGAAATATTAATTTTATATTTTTATTATATATAATTATTTATAATTTAATTATTAATCATTTCTTCAATAATATTTTTAAAATTTTAGTATAAATTTTTAAATAGATTAATATGCCCATTCATTTATCATCCTAATCTGACATCTTTATTATTCATATTAAACATATCAACTTGCTTACAATCCAAATATGTATTAGCTTAACTCAAGCTTATGTAAAGATTTCTTATTTATGTGGAGTTATCATTTATGTTAAAACTTATCACCCCTAATTAAATGTGTTTGAGAAGTCATGTGAAAATTTGATTAAGCAAGCAATTAATTAGATTGGATGATCTATTTGGATATATAGATAATAGCATATTGTAAATATTTTATGGATTTAAATTTAAAATTTCATATTTTTTTAGATTGTATTGGTTTTCATAAAATTATGTATATAAAAAATGTTATAGGTATAAAAAATGGTATTCAAAATTGAATTTTGAATTTTTTATATGTATTAGATTAAGTTTTATAAATTTATCTCACCATCTTATATTTAATGATAATCCTAAATTTATATTTAAAATTTAATTTTATGTCCCATTTTTTATACATATAATATTATTAATGTATATAATAATAATGATTTATTTGCATGCTATAAGCTTATTGAAAAAGAGATGGAAAATACACTTTATTGCATAAACTTCTATATTAGCTTATGCTACTACTTCAATTTTTTTCTTTTTTAACTTCTCAAAAAGTGGAAAACTTTTGCACTACAAAAGCGACCTTTTTTTTTTTTTTAGCAAATTTAAGGTGGTGCAAAGGGCATTTTCATCTAGAAAAATAGTTTCCTGGTTGCCAACTAACATCCATTAGGTTAATTATCATAAAAACACACACAAAGCAAGCTTACACGAGAATTAAATGTAAAATGGAAAAGAGAGAACTCTCTTTGTTTCTTCCTTTTGCCTTTTTTTTTTAATCAAAAGAAAGGTGGAACAAATAAGATACTTACTTGGATTATAGCTGTGACGATCCCGGGTCCACCCTGCAATGATCCCAATAGAGAACATCTTACAGCAAAATAACCGATTTACAGTTTTTTTAAAAACTTTTTTTCATTCTACTATTCTTTTGAAACATTTTACCAAATTACGCACGGTGCAGGAGAGACGCGAAACGATTCGGCGCCTTCGGTATAGTGCTCGAGGGCGCCAAATTGAATGGCGCCCTCGCTCTCCTTCTCTACTTCTCTAGGGAGAGGGGAGAGACGGCGCCTTCTCTTTCGGAATTCCTTTACAGTTCGCTTTCGGGTTTAGCTTCCACAGAAAATTCGCGATTTGCTTATCTTCAGCGTCATCATCAAGAGGGGTGATTTTCTTCGGAGACGGACCTTACATTTTTCTTCCCAACGTTAATGCTTCTCAGTTGCTCACTTTCACACCGCTCTTCATCAACCAAATGAACACGACTTCGGCTTACCCCACTGGAACACCGTCATCGGAGTATTTCATCGGCGTTCATTCCATGACAATTGATGATAATGCCGTTCCCATAAATACAACGCTATTGTCAATAGATTCCCAAGGTGTTGGTGGCACCAAAATTAGTACCCTGGATCCTTATACTGTTCTGGAGACATCGATCTTCACGACGGTGACTGAAGCTTTTATTAACGCCTCCTCCGGAAGGAACATGATGAGGGTGGCTGCGGTGGCGCCATTTGAAGTTTGTTTCAGCCGTGAGAATGTGGGGAGTACGAGGTTAGGGTGGGGAGAGACGCCAGATGATTCGGCGCCTTCAGTATGGCGCTCAAGGGTGCCAAACTGAATGGCGGCCTCACTCTTCAAATTCAAGTTGGCGCCATTCAAGTTTGGCCCCTTCAAATTCATCCCTTTCCACTGAGAATGCCAGACTGCATGACGCCTCTTATCCTGAGGACGCCAGACTGCATGGCGCCTCTCATCCCTTTCCACTGAGAACGTCAGACTGCATAAGGCCTCTTATCCTGAGGACGCCAGACTGCATGGCGCCTCTTATCCCGGTGCGTATTTTGATAATAAGTTTGGAAACAACAATAAACCGGAAATAAGTTTTTAGAAAAATAGCAAATTGATACTTTAACCACATCTTACTAGGAGTATAATAAAATTGCAGCACTGCTAGAAATTCACGCACCTGAAATTGCTTCTTTTTCCAACATAAATCCATCCAGGTTTTAGAATGGACTGATTGCCAATCTGTGGAACCTGAACAGTATCCACGTGCTGCAAAAGTCTCAAGCTATCTGCAACATCACTTGGCCTGAATTAAATGTCTGAAGACGGGAGAGAAAAGGCTCTAAAATGTCGTATAATTGTATAGAATAAAGTATAAACAAGTGATCGAAAAACACAATTGCCCATGATTATGATGCTTTTGATAAAGAATGGCAAGATACTCTAAACTTATTAATCACGTAAACACATGATCAAACTGGTAGACAAACAAGCACCACCTGTATAATAAACACATAATATACAAAGTTTCCTCCTAAGGTGGAAGAGGTTTCTAAATATAATGCGGACTAAACTTTATGCACCCGTTTTGTCCTGTAAGCAACTGAATTAGAGTTAAAAAAGTATAAATAAATATTTTCTGTTGAAACAGGACCTTTAACTACTCCAGTCAATTTACCAGTGAAATTTACAGATAACAAATTGGGATGTCCGGATCCATTACCAAAATACTCAAGCAATTTTACAAGCTATAGAGCTTTCATGAGGCATTTTAGACCCATAATCAAGATACATATACCCACAATTTTAAGAGAACCATAGCACAGCCATGATTTTATGCTTCAGCTTGAAAGCAATGAGATCAACCGTGTAACTAAATGAATTATACACACAAAAAATGAGTTCGGGCTAAATCAGCACTTTCAGTTTCAGTTTACAACAAATTAGTTTTGATGGAATAGAAATAACCAACTTTGAAGGTTCTTCTAATTTAAGCAAGTAATTTCATTTATATTTATCTTGAAAACCAGAGATGCCACAAGTAGCTCAACTCCAATGATTTTATCCAAGCTAACTGGAAAGAAAAGACAGGGAACATATTAATTCGAATGGCCGCAGGTGAATGCCATCCTGGGCAAAAGTAAATGGAGTAAAGGAATATAAAAGAAATTACTAGTGATGAATGCCTCCTCCCAGATTTCATGTTCTGACCTTGATGGAACAACCTCTCGAGATGGGATTCCTTTGCTCCTGCAGACTCTGTAATATAAGATATGTGCTCACGAGGAACAAACTGTTTATTTTTCCTGAGGGTACATCGGAGAGAGATACAATGAGAGAGAAGGATGAAATATCCTCCTTGCATAAAAGAGGCAAAGAAAAACAAAAGAAACGCAAAAAAGCAAGAGACAACTCCAATGTATGATGTATCTGCATATTTGTTAGACAAGCAAGAGATCTCTCCAAAGTCGAAGAGACTCCCTCAAAGACCCATGTGTAAACACCAATGAGGGGCAACAAATACAATCTTATCAGATATTAAATCTAAAATAAAAATTTCCTCTTCAAGATCTGAGAATTCCACACCAACCAAAAAGGGACATAACACTATTGTCCTTGCTACTGTCAAGGCCTCTAAAATTAATCAAGAAGTTGTTCAAAACACTGAAGGCACACCCCAGCTTCACAAAACACTTCAAAAATCCTTTTCCAAGAGGACAAGGCCACTGGGAATTGCAGAAAAAGTGTGCAAAGTTTCCTAGTATGCATTAGACATGATGCGCAGCTCATTGAGTTTGTAAAACCCTGTAACATGCAATAATCAGCAAATTAATCCTATTGATGGCCACTGTCCAAATAAAAAGCTTCACCTTCAAGGAAACTTTGGGCTTCCAAATTGGTCATCAAGAAGGATTCTCCAAATTGATTGAATGGGTAGAAATTGAAAGATTTCAAGAGAGTACACCTAAAGAGTCTAGGGTCCAGATTTTCTAATCCAAATTGACAAACAATAGAAACACTCAAGCAGGAACAAAGGTGAAATTAATTCAGAAAATTCTCTATTATTAAGGTTCCCATAGAGGTGAAATTAACTCATGAAATCAGAATTTTATCTTACCAAATAGTTTAGGGTACTTGTCCCACATTGCTGCTTCTAATTCCTAAGTCATTTCTTACTCTTTATGCCTTTCCCGCAAAATCTTTATTGTTAGTATTTGCTTAGATCGAAGCTTTTTGATTTGATAATCCAACATCTTTGTAGTGTTAGAAGTATGAATTAAAATATCAAAATATGAAATTAATCATAATAAAATTATGAGCATACCTGAAGCATAATTTGATAAGACCATGACTAATCTAAATGATGATGAGTAGTATTGCAACCTACTTCGCCCCTTAGGTTATTCAGATAGAGAAAGAAAGGAAGAGAAAATTTTTAAGAGTGTGGAAATCCTTATTTTTTAATATAAAAATAATAATCCTGATCTCTCTCTATTTAAGGTCAGACTTGTGATAGGAAACTACTGACCACTAAAGAACTGTAGGTTGGGACCTCTACCCATACGAGCTTATGCATGATCCAACCTATCATGGATCATACACATTAAACACAAGACCCGATCTGTTCTATACTTAATGTTAAAATATACCTTTCTCATTTGTATACACATATCATCAACAGTAATATAATTTCGATAGTAGACAATTTATATTAGTATTATATATGAAAATTTCCTAACTTTCACAACAATTGATCGAAAAATAGACTTTTGTTACCGATTCACAAATCTTTTATGTGTCCTTCTTACAACATGTGGTCTCATGCATTTTAGACTTTGAATAATGATATATATAAATAAATTCATTCCTTTATACAACAATTTAGGAATAAAATTATCTATATAAATCTATATAAAATAATAAAATTATTTATATAAATTATTATTTAAAAATAAAATTATAATTTTATATAATTTATAATCTATGTACCATTCTATCAATATTTTATAATTTTAAAAATGAAATGATTAATTTTTATCCTGAAATAGCCTAACAGTGGAGTATAGAAAAAAGGCTAAACTAAAGAGGAACATAAAAGAAGCCTTCTACTGGAGGTATTAAGCCCATTTGAAAGAGGGCTAACGGGCTTCTAAAAAGCCTGGTCCAATCTATTCTTGCTCAGGATCGAGCTAGTCTACATCAATTGGACCTACTATTTTTTTTGGATTTCCTATTTTCTAATTACATTCTTAAGCTTTTGTGTAAATTTCATTGACTACCCTTGAAGTTTGGACATAAATAATTGGTATCCCCTTTGGACAATAAAATTTCACTAACCTCCCATAAACACTTACGGGAGTTAGACTTCTTTTTTTATTACACCAATTTTTCCCCTTTTGTATATTATAATACTTACCGTCTTTATAAAAGTGTTATCTAAATTAATAAAGTTACTTGCAAATGATAACTATTTAAAGATAATTTGTTAAATGATATCTTGACATGTATTTTGAAAATATTTTAAATTTTCTTAAATATTTTATTAAATATAACTTTATAACTTTTTATATACTTTGCATGATAGTTCCTTCAAAATAATTTGGAAGATGATACTTTGTGAGAGTAAATACAATATTAGTTCCTCCTTATTTATAAAGATGATAACTATTAAATTCTTTAAATTTCATAACTAATACTATTAATTCTTTATTTTTATTTTTATTATAATTATTTGTCACTCTCTTCACACATCATACTAAAATAAATGATAAAAGAAGGAACATGATAAAAAAGTAAGCATATATTTGACATTGTTAAGAAGAAATTTAATAATCATTTTTAGTATTTTTCATTTATTTTAAAATTTTAAATGAATATGGAGATAGATAATTATAATAAAAGCAAAAATTAGGGACCAATAATACTAATTATAAATTTTAAATGATGTAATAGTCACTACCCTTATAAATTAGGGATTAAATATTATATTTACTCTAATTTAAAATGCATTCTAGAAACATTTCAAATTTACTTAAATATTTTATTATATAAAATTTTGTGATCCTTATAAAAATAATATATAAATTAATAAAGTTACCTTAAAATGATAATTCATTCAAGATAATTTATAAGATGATCTTTAATATATATTTTATAAATATTTCAAATTTACTTAAATATTTAATGAAATAAAATTTTGTAACTCTTTATACACTTTGCATGTTGCATATGCTAAAAATATTATTGATAAAAATTGTAGAATGTAAATTTTTAATTTTTTAATGAAAAATTATAAGTGTATAAATAAAAAATAATTTTATTATTTTATAGTCAAGACGATATGCATATTTTATAAATTTTATGTTTATATTTTTAATATTTTAACTTATTTTATTTGAGTAAAAACAACAATTAATCTTTCATTTATAAAAATAATTATTATTTTATCTCTTAAATTTTATAACTAAGACTATTAATTCCTTATTTTTATTTTTGTTATAATTATTTGTCATTTCTTTCACTTATCATATTAAAATAAATGAAAATATTGAAATGGATTATTAAATCTTACCTTAACATTATAAAATAAAAGCTTACTTTACAATTATATTCTTTTTTTTACTATTTATTTTGAGTCAAGATAAAAATGAATATTTATAACAAAAATAAAAATAAAAAATTAATTGTGCTGATTATGAAATTTGAGTAATAATCATCACTTTTATAAATGACGATTAAATATTGTACATATTCTATTAACTTATGTAATTAACATAGACAATATTAAAATTTATATTTTCAATATTTTAACTCATTTAGTAAATACAACTATAAACTTTATCAAATACATAAAGTTTTAGCAATTTTTAATAATATATAGATTCAGTTATAAAATAGATTAAATATTTAATTAATATTAAAAATAATTGATGCACCAAAATATTCAAAATAATAATGAGTAATTTATGTATTTTTTAAAAATAGTTACAAACAATTTAATGGGTTAAAATATTAAAAGAATAAAATTTGATGTTATCTATATTAATCACACAATTTAATAATTTAAAATATTGAAAATATAAACTTAAATTTTATGAAAATATTCATATTTTCCTATCTATAAGATAATTTTTCATTAAAAAATTAAAAAAATGTATTATGCAATTTTTACTTATAATCTTTTTGTATCTATGACATGCAAAGTATATAAAGAAAAGGTACAAAATTATGTTTAGTAAAAACATTTAGGTAAATTTAAAATATTTTCAAATGTCAAGATATCATCTTCTAATTCATGTTTAAATAATTATCATTTTTAAGTATTTTCATTAATTTAGATAATGCTTATCTAAAGATTGTAAGTATTATGATATATAAATGGATAAAATTAGTATAGAAAAAATCAACATTGGCAATTTTTAAGGGCAGTTGATGAAATTTATAAAAATAGAGGAAAAACCAATGATTTATATTCAAATTTCAGGAGAAGTCAATAAAATTTATCCTCTACTTTTTAAACATACTCTTACCACCAAAGAAAGATAAACAATTCACCAAGTTATTTTTAGATATTACTATTCAAATATTATCAATTAAAAATGTATGGGTCTATTTTACCTAATAATCAATTGTAAGTTGGCTTGAATTGGCTAATAATCAAGCCGTGCAAACCAAGCTAACTCGCAATTTATTATTGAACAAAATGGACTTATATATTTTCAATTAGTAGCATTTGAATAGTAATACTTGAAAATAATATGGTGGGTTATGCCTATATAAGTAATTCTCTAAAAAAGAAATGCAATTATTTTATATATTCGCATCATTCACTCACAAATAAACCAGGAAACAAGTAAATCAAATAAAAGATAATCAAAGACTATGGTACATCACAACTAAAGTAATGTATTGATATACTATTAAATCTTATTCTATATTAGTTTTATTTTTTTAAAAAGTTAAATTTGATATGTTATACAATAACAAATTAATAATTAAATCTAATAATATATCGGTGCACTACTACACTAACAATGCATCACAGAATTTTCCTAAAAGATATGTTATTTTATTCTTTCCTCATAAACTATGAAGTTATGATTATAAGGGAATGTATAATATACTCTTCCTTCAAAATAGTGTATCAAGCATTTTCCAAACTATTACATACCTGTAAATGTGGGAAGAGAGACTCAAATTTAAATTGGTGAATACCTACGAGCATACAAATCGCCGTGGATAATTACTAAAATTCTGTTTAATAGGTAAATAGTTTTTTTAAGTCCAACACGCTCATAAAATTAGAAATATTACTCTTCTTTTTCTACCACACGTCCCAATCTCATTCTTCTTGTCCAAATGTTCTTCATCATCGCCGTTCAATTGCTGAATATGAATTTAGTGTTGCTAACGGAAGTGTTTACTTATCTTTACGGTGATCATAATTCATGCTATTTCTAATTCTGTTCAACAAATGTAGTTCACATAAGATTGAAATTGAAACTGGGGTTCATGGAATTGAAGTGCATATGTACAATTTGTAACTGTTGTCTACTCATTCTTAGATGCTGCCATTGTTAGGTAATGAGCTTGGTTTTCAAATTTTTGCTTCTTCCAGATTCGAGATTATCATGCCACAATCAACTATAGCCTTCTGTTTCTACCAGAATACCAACATATAACTGTTATTTTTTACCCCAAATGGGTCCAAATGTCACTTAGCATCTAATTAACTCCCGATACACATTTAAATGAAGTAGGTGTCTTTGATCTTCTTCATTGCTGCAACTTCCTCTCATCTCTAGATCTCCAGAACTGTTTATCCCATCTTTTTACCAAATTACCATTGGCCACAGAGGTAGCCATTGAAGCACTGAGATTAATGCTCACATTGGTATAACCTTTGAAAATTGTGTCAGATTATTCATGTCATGTATCACTGGCCGTATTAGCAATCTCGTCGTAATTCAAATCCGAGGCCCAATAACGTTGGACCTTGTACTGTAGCCTTTGCAATCGTTCAAAACCCCATTACCCCCATTACCGTGTTTGTTCTAGTGGGCGAAGGACTGGTCGGCAATCTTTTAGCCTCCTTTGAGGTGAACTTTGCAAGTGGAATGTTTTGTAATTTGTAAAAAATTTCATACGCAACCCACAAATTACTCCAAAAAAAAAAAATAGTCTTGGCAAACTTGGAGAAGGAGTGCACCTGTTGCAATTCTGAAATGTGCTATCGATAGCAATTTTGCCCAATTGCTATAGAAGTGTTCGCCATTTCAACCATGAAAATTAAATTAGACCATACATTGGAAAATGAAGTCAAGCAGGTAAACATTACTCAAGTTAATCAGCAATTCTTACTTATGATTGATCTTCTACGCTCTCGGAGACAATTTCCAAACAATGCCCATTTTTTGTGATACTTGAAGCAGCAACAGCACATTGCTGTTTTTCTGCCTGCCCTTCATCATCTAAATTAAATAGACTATCATCATAAAGCCACAACACCGAAGATTTGAAGAAAGAAACCCGCAGGACCATTTTCAAGGCAGCATTAACACCATTATGTTCCGTTCAGTTCATCTTCCTTTTTCTTTATGAGATTCTTTTGGAAGAGTGATAAAGGGTGATGTTAGAACATTGAGATGGACACTTGGATGGATGGGCATGGTGAGAGATGGGAATCCGTAACGGAGGATTTGACCCTTCCTCCACTTCCCTCTCCGTTGAACCGTGCTCAAAGGAGAAATGGGTGATTAGAGTTTGATGACTTCCTTTGAAAGACCGAATGGCACTGCTTTCAGTGCTTTGATTTGAAAAGAAAAGAAAAATTAGTTAATTTATTAGAGAGAGAGAGAGAGAGACAGAGAGAGAGACGGCTGTTAATAGGAGTGCAAGTAAGCAGCTTATCAAATGCGGCTTAATTTATTTGAAGTGTAATTTAATTTGTTCTATTTATTTAAATAAATTAGGTTTAAATTAATAAATTAATTTATTTAAATAAATAAATTATACTTTTTTTTAAGCTTAATTTGTATGCCTTGACTTATTTAATTATAAATATATTTATAAATAATATAATATATATTATACATACAAATAATATAAATATTTTAATACATATATATAAGCCTAATTAGACTATTAGACAATTTTAGATCTAAAAAAATTTTAATCTATTGACAAATTTAAAATTCTATTTATATAAAGAAACTTTTAAATAGATTAACAAGCTTAATCATATTTCTTTAATAGGTTAGAATGAATCTAAATTTTATTTTCATACAAGTTAAGTTCAGGTTAGGTTTGAACTATTTAATTATAAATATATTTATAAATAATATAATATAATATATATTATATATATAAATAATATAAATATTTTAATACATATGTATATGCATATAAGCTTAATTAGATCGTTAGACAATTTTGAGTTCAAAAAAGTTTTAGTCTATTGACAAATTTGAAATCTTATCTTTAAATATGCTAACAAATTTAGTCAAACTTCTTTAACAAATTAGGTCAAATCTAAATTTTGATCTTAGGCTAACAAACTTAATCAAATTTCTTTAACAAGTCAGACTAAACCTTATAGGCTAATAAGTCAAGATCAAACTAATAATTTAAAAAGTAAGTTTGATCTATTTAAGGTAAAACATGACTCGCCCTAACCCATTTACATTCTTAACTGTCAATTAGTATATATAGTTAATATTTAATTTATTTTATATAATAATTTATTATTATTATTATCCCGTAATTACCAATGTATGTGTCACCTCCATATTGCCTTTTTCCTACTCAAATTTTTTGCTATTTGCTTTTTCCATTTTTTTGTTTTTATGTAATTTCTAAATTTTATTTTATAATTTTTTATTATTTTAATTTTTATCACTTTTATTATTTATGAAACACATAATAATATCTCTTAATTATATATTTCATTTAATCAAATAATATCTTTTAACTATATATTTAATCTAACTAAATTACTTAATTATATATTATTTTTAACTTATATTACTTAGCAACTCATATATTATCTTACTTATTTTTTTTTGCTTTATTACATATTTTTATGTGAATTTTCATTGTTTGTAACTGAATGTTAATATCATTAATAAATATAAATATAAATATAACATGATATATTTTCCTTTCATATCACAAATGAGTTAAAATTTAATCCAATTGAAAATTTTAATTACACATTCTATTTTAAACTTATATTACTGAACATCTCACGCACATTTTTATTTATTTTTATTTATTTTATTATATATTTGATTTTATGTATTTTTTATTATTTACAGTTAAAATATTAATGTCATTAACAAATATAAATATAGTATGATATATTTTTCTCTCATTATAAAAAATTATATAAATAAATTTAAGGTTAAATTAAATTAAATTACTTAACTATATTTTTTATTTTTAACTTTATTACCTTAAAATATACAAAATTATTTTTTCCTTAATTGTATATCTTTAATTTTTTATTTTCATCTCTACTTCCATTTTTTATGATTCAAATGCCAATATTGCTAAATAATACAAACAAAAGATGATATAAAAATTATAATATTAATGAATAATAAATAAAATGTTAATAGTAATGATAATAATATAAATTAATAACAATAATAAGTAGACCATATTTTTTTTTATTTTTGTAATTTTTCAAACTTTTTATTTTTATTTTGCTTTTAATTCTAATAATTTTTATTATTTGCAACACACACTAATAAAAAAAAATTAATATAAGTTGAAATTTTAATTTAATTTAATTATTTGACTACAAAAATGAAAAGAAATAATATATGACCTATAAAATAATATGAAAGATATAATATGTAGTTAAATAATTAAATTAAATTAAATTAAATTTATAATATTTTATAATAAAATAAAATACATAGTTATTAACGTAATATATATATATATATATATATATATATATATATATATATATATATAACTATCAGTATAAATGCAATAGAAATAATAACTATTATTTTATAAAGTAATAACATAAATGAATATGGAAAAGAATGAGAATAGAATGTAACTTATAAAATAAGATAAGAGATAAAAATATATTATATAGTTAAATAATTAAATTAAATTAATAATTTATTCATAATATTTTATAGTAAAATAAAATATATAATTATTAATTTAAATAATAACTCTTAACTTAAATATGACAACAAGCATAGATATACACTAACAAATAATAACTATTATTTAATTAAATTAGGAATGAGCATGAAAAAGAAAAGAAATAATACGTGGCTTATAAAATAATATGAAAATAAAAAATATAATATATTTAAAATAATTTCAAATAAAAAAATACATAATTATTAGTGCAAATAATAATTATTAACATATATATACAATAACAAATAATAACTATTATTTTATTTAATAACAATAGGAATGAGCAAGGAAAATAAAGAGAATAGTATGTGACTCATAAAATAATATAAGAATTAAAAATTTCATATGTGATTTAATAATTCAATTAAATTAATTTAGTAATATATTTACAATATTTCTAAATAAAATAAATACATAATTATTAGTGAAAATAATAATTTTTATAATAAATACAACAATAAATAATAAATATTATTTTATTAAATAATAATAGAAATAAGTATAAAAAATAAATAATATTTGATTTGTATAATAATAAAAAAGTAAAAAATGTACTATATAGTCAAATAATTTAATTAAATTAATCTAATAATTTATACATAATATTTTTAATAAAATAAAATACATAGTTATTAATGTAAATATAATAATAAATAATAAATATTATTTTATAAAATAATAGCAGTAATGACCATGAAAAAAAAGAGGACTAGTATTTAAATTATAAAATATTATAAGAGTTAAAAATATACTATATAGTTAAATAATTTAGTTAAATTAAATGAATAGTTATTTAATTCAATTTGAAATATAATACTTCAAAATTGATATGAAAATTTATAAAATTTATATAATTTTAACTTTAATTTTTATGTAATTTTATTAATAAATAAAATTTTAATCAACGAATTCAATCAACAATAAGAGATAATATATTTTTATTATAAAAATAATTTAATAGAAGAATAATAATATTATAAGTATTAGATTATTACAAAAAAATTATATCTATATTGCTATAAATTAAAAAAATTAATATATATACTTAATTGTTTTCCGCCCCAACATTTCGTGCTTAATTCTCTTTTCTTTAATTCCTCTTTTTATGTTAAATTTTAATTTTATTTTATATTTTTATATTATTTTAATTATTATCACTTTTATTATTTACAATACACATAATAATATCTCTTAATCAAATATATATAATTTTTATATAAAAGTAATTAAAATATATTAAATATTTAATTTAATTTAATTTCTTTACTATATATTTTATTTTTATTTCATATTACTGAACAATTCACATACTATCTTTCTTATTTTCATTTACTTTACTGTATATTTTCTTTTTTACCTAAATTCTTGTGGTTTATAACTGAAATGTAAATGTCACTCATAAATATAATATGATATATTTTTTATAATAAAAAATTTATAAATAATTTAAATATTTTATTTATTGAAAATTTTTAATTAAATTTTCTAAACTTATATTACCTAGCAGCTCACATATTGTATTTCTTATTTTTATTTACTTTATTACATATTTTCTTTTTTCTCTTTTCATATGATTTCTTGTTATTTATAGTTAAAATATTAATTTTATTAACAAATATAAATATTGTATGATATATTTTTCTCTCTTTATAAAAACATTATAAATGAATTAAAATTTTAATTTAATCAAATTACTTAACTATATTTTTTATTTTTAACTCTTATTGCTTTAAAACTCACAAAAATTATTTGCTTTTCTTTCTCAATTGTATGTTTTCAATTCTTTTTCTATTTTCATAACCACTCCTATTTCTTATATCACAAAAGCCAGTATTACTAAAAGTATAGGAAAATATGATATATTTTATTTTTATTATCAAAATAAATATAAATTTATATAAATACAAACCTTATTTTTATTTAATTTTTATAATTTTATATTACTTTAATTTCAATCATTTTTATTATTTACAACACATACATTAATAAAAAAAATTTAAAATACATTAAAATTTTGATTTCATTTAATTAATTAGTTATAGAAAAGAAAAGGAATAGTATATAACTTATAAAATAATATAATAGTTAAAAATATAATATATAGCTAAATGATTCAATTACATTAAATTAATAAATTATTAATGAAAATTTTTAATAATATACATAGTTATTAACATAAATAATAATTATTAACATAGATGAAATAATAAATAATAATTATAATTTTATTAAATAATAATAGGAAATAAGTAAAAAAAAGATAAATAGTATGTAAATTATAAAATAATATCAGAGTTAAAAATATAATATATTGCAAAATAATTAAATTAATAAGAGAGTTATAATTTTTTATAATAAAATAAAATGTATAATTTTTTGTGTAAATACAATAGGGAATAACAACTATTAGTTTATTAAATAATAATAAGAACAAGTAATAAATTATTTATACTATTTTATGATCAAATAAAATGCATGGTTATTAGCGTAAATATAGCAGAAAATAATAATAATTATTTTATTAAATAATAATATGAATGAGCATGGAAAAGATGAGGAATAATAAGTGAGTTATAAAATATATAAAAGTTAAAAATATAATATGTAGTTAAATGATTTAATTAAATTAAATCAATAACTTATTTATAATATTTTATAATAAAATAAAATACATAATTTTTAGCATAAATAATAACTATTATGGTAAATATAACAAAAAATAACAACTATTATGTTATTAAATAATAACGGGAATGAGTATGAGAAAGAAGATGAATAGTATGTAAATTATAAAATAATATAAAAGTTGAAAATATAATATGCAACTAAATAATTAAATTATACTAAATTAATAAATTATTTATAATATTTTACAATCAAATAAAATACATAATTATTAGCATAAACACAATAAAAAATAATTTTTATTATTTTATTATATAACATTACAAATGAGCACAAAAAGGAGAGGAATAGTATTTGACTTATAAAATAAATAAGAGTTAAAAATGTGATATGTTCTTAAAAATTCAATTAAATAAAATAATAACTATTAGTGCAAATTTGACAATAAATAATAACTATTATTTTATTGAATTATAACAGGAATGAACATGAAAAAAAGAAGCATGTGATTTATAAAATAATATAAATATTAAAAATATAACATGTATTTATATGATTTATTAATAATATTTTATAATAAAATAAAATAAAAAATAATATATTCTTATCATTTAATATAAAAATAATAATAACATAATTATTATAATATTATAAAAAAAATTATATTTATATCATTAAAAAATTAAGATGTACCTGTGCATTCACACGAGCCTTTTCACTAGTATAAAGAAAGGGATCTAAGCAAGGAAAACCTCTAATTTATTTCCTTTTATTCTTTTTTATTTTATTCAGGTTTTCAAAAAAAAATCTAGACTTATTTCTATTTTTTAATTTCACATTTTAGATCATTGTGGATGTACCATCTATTTTCTCTTAAAATTTGTTCATTATCATTCTCTTTTAATATCTAGTGAAAACAATGAAAATATTATTTTTGTCACATGCTAACATATATTCTTTTTATAACCACTGTAGTACCCATGCCACATACAGATAAAAAAAAAAGTGAGACACATTATGCTATCATTCGAAATTTTTTGTCAACTTAGTGGCAAGCTCCAGTCGTACAAGGCTACCTATATGGGACTTCAATACTTAAGTTACTAATCGATTTTGTTAAAGTAACAGTTAGAACATTCAATTAAATCAAAATGAGCGTACTTTAACTTTTTCATAAGCGCCTTTTTTGTTTTAGTGAATATGAAAGCCAATGAGATATGTACATGTGGATTGATATATGTTTGAAGTTAGTGGGGTGTTGGAAACCCGTCTTATCCGTCAGGATGTGGACAATCATACATGTCAGTTGAGATGGCCCACTTGTTCGATTTAGAAGTGACATGGGCTTGAGCTTTTCGAGGATGCATTGGACTGGATAAGGTGGTTTAGGTCATCTGGACTTGGGCCAATTAACTATTTAGGGTAATATCACATTATAATTTTAAAGTAAAAACAACTTATTAAGTTAACAATCTTTATGTATTATATTATGAGAATAATATTATGTATCAAAAAAACTAATCAAAAATATATTTTGGGGCAATTGTAAAAGTAGTCAAGTCATTAAATGCACATATACAAAGTCTTGAAATCAAACCTAGGATACAAGTACAACAATATCATATATTATTTGAGCTAAATGCTTAAATATATTTTTTATAATGAAGATGTACATATATGTCTAATGCTTGAAAATAATTTTACAATTATATATTATACATGTGACATAAATTTAAAGTTAATAAAATATAAATTTAGTCTTAAATAATATCATAATATTTACTGGTCTCAAAAAGAATAAAAAATGAAGTTGATTATATAGTTCGAGAGCCATAAACTAACCATTTTTTCATAGGTTTTTGCAAAGTGGAGACCCATTTAAATACAAGTCAAATTCAACATGGTCCATGTGACCTATAGTTCATGCAAGCTAACCCATAAACAAATTAAGTTAGCTTGTATTTTTTTTTCAAATTTTAATTTCTTAAGTTTTATATAGATCTAAATTTTTAGTCTAAATAAAATCACACTCTCTTTTTCAACTTTTGGTTAAGGGTGGAAGCATGTTAGATTGAATTAGGCTTTGCCTAAAGTAAATGAGGTTTGCATAAAAAAAATTAACTTATAAACCTTTGATAGGCTTAAAATTTGGACTAAGTTGGTCCATGCATAATTTTTTAAGGCCTAGCCTAACTTGGCTTAGTAGCCTATATAGGCATATTAATAATTAGTAAATACTCTTTAAAAATATTATTAAGAGTATAATCAAATTGAGTTTTGATATTATCAAAACTCATCTAATGTAAAAAGTTGTTCAAGCACTAATTAATGATAATATTTTAATTTGAACTTTCCTTGACTAATTAGAAAAATGTGAAGTTCAAAGTTCACTTCAAATCAAATTTAATTTGATTTCAAAATAAATACAAATAACATGATAATAATTCTAAATTAATCATTTAAATAATTTTACAAGCTAAAATTAAAAGAATGAGCATGTATTAAAATTTTTCACATACTTTTTGACATGTATATAAAATATTTTTAAATATTATATATATTATGTATAGTTTAATATATAAAAATACTATTTAGCCTGATACACTAATAGGATAGGCTTTAAATGATATACTCTAAAAGGCTTTAAATTATATAGTCTAACTTATTTTGTAAAATAAGCCAAAAGTTTGGTCCAAGCTTATTATATTTTACAAAAGGCTAAGCCTAGACCTATTAAAACGGGTTAATCCAATCCAATCAGGCAAACTTAATGGGCAAAAATTGTACGTCAGGCGAGTCTCAGGTCGGGCTACTTTTTTACCAAGTCGGGTTCAGATTGAGTTGTTACAGTTTCAATCTCAATCCTAATCTCAGATCGACATTTATCAGACGAATTTTTATAACCAGTTGTATTTTATTATTATTATCATATTAATTTTTTATTTATTATTAATTTTATATTATTAATTAATTAAAATATGTTATTATTTATTAAATATAATTATATATTATTATAACTTAAAATTTTATTATATATATCAATGAGTCATATATATTATATATGAAAATAAATATATATTATTAAATATATATTTAATAAAATAAATATATATTATTATATATTATATTTTTATATATAATAAAATAATTTTTATTATACATTTATATATTTATTTTATATTATATATTTATATATTTATTTATTTTATTTAATAAAATAAATATATATTATTAAATATATATTGATCAATTCCAAAGTATTATGTAAAAATATATTTAATAATTTATATATTATCAAATATATATAAATAAATAATTATTTATATAATATATTTAAAATTAATACCAAAATTATTTATTTAAAATTTTTAAATAATTTAAAATTTTAATATTAAAGTATTAATTTTAATTTTAATATAATTATTTATTTTGATAAATTTATATATTATATATTGACAATATTAAATATATAAATTTATTAATTTTAATATTAAAAATTATTTAATATTGCTCATATATATAATTTTAATATTATATATATTAAAGTTTAATTTTAACATACCAAAACTATTATTTTAATATTTATATAAAAATTAAACATACAATAATAAATTAATTATTTATTATTTACTATTATTACTAAACTAACGGGTTAACCTAATAACTTAACGGGTTAATACTTACCAGTTCCAGTCCCAATTCTAGTCCTTTACTAGGTTGGGCTAACTAGTCTTAATCCCTTATCAAGTCAGAGCACTGTTATCGTTTTCCATACTAATTCCAGTTTCAAGTCAGGTAAAATTATACCAGTCTCAGGTCAACCCGTTAAATCTAACCTATTTTGACACCTTTAACTAAGCCTTTAGAGGTTTGTTGGCTAAATGGCATACTTACACCCCTACTTTTGATTGTTTAAAGTTGTGTTATAAATTATTTATAGATAAAACTTTTGTTTTATGTGTATTTTATGACTTATTTATGTATGCATAGTATTTTTTAAAAGTTATGACTTATTTATTTATAAATTATTAATTACAGTCTCAGATCAAGTAAAATTATACCAGTCCCAAACCAACCCGTTAAATCTAACCCATTTTGACACCTTTGGCTAAGCCTTTAGAGGTTTATAGGCTAAATGGCATACTTACACCCCTACTTTTGCTTGTTTAAAGTTGTGTTATAAATTATTTGTAGATAAAACTTTTGTTTTATGTGTATTTTATGACTTATTTATGTATGCATAGTATTTTTTAAAAGTTATGTATAAATATTAAATGTATTATTATTTATTTATGAATGGATATATGGTGCTTTAAAATGTTTTTAATTTTTTAATTGTTTAAAATTTTAATAATTTGAAATATTTTAAAATTTTAAAAAAATCCAACTTGTTTACTTACAGGCTATGGCTTCATTTTATACAATAAATAAGATAACTTATAATTTATTAACTTAATTAATAAGTTATAAACTAATTGTTAAAAGTGTTTCACACACTAACTTATTAAAAAAAATAAGATTTAATTTAATAAGTTACCTTAAGTAATTTGTAACTTATAAATTACTAATTCTTTAATTTTTTTTCAAATCTATCATTATTATTTTTGTTAATTTACAATTTATATCCTTCGTTCATATGAATTATTTTAACTTATATATCTATATTTATTAATATATTTTTTATATTATTTTATAATTTTAACTAATTCAATAATTAATTTTATGAAACACTTCTTTGACAATCAATTAATTTATTAGTTATCAGTTAATTTATTAATTATTTGTATAAAATAGAATTTATATAAAACCAAATTAATACCTTATATTTAGAGGCCAACAATTTAGCCATCTTA
The DNA here is from genome assembly GCA_020226215.1 of Sindora glabra. Taxonomy (NCBI): domain Eukaryota; kingdom Viridiplantae; phylum Streptophyta; class Magnoliopsida; order Fabales; family Fabaceae; genus Sindora; species Sindora glabra. The sequence goes on along the minus strand of CM035231.1, from coordinate 22,711,062 downwards.
ACCTATTTGATCGATTTGCGAACGCCAATTCAGCTTGTCTAACAATATTAATAATGACAATTGTGGATCAACTGTAGCCATTTGTGCACTATCAAAAGTCAAAAATAAATTACATGTGTTCAAACTGCAAAAACTTAGTACATTTACCTGAAATCATATTGTTCTACATTCATACCCATGCACTCGTGACTCTAAAGTACTGTAATTTCTTACTCCGCTTTTTTCATAAGAATTTATTACTAAATTTTCATTTATTCTTTCATAAAAGAATATCATTAATGAAAAGGCAAGTCCACCAGAACAAAGAGGGTAAAGCTAACGAGTGTGGTTTAGCGGTAACAGACAAATTTGTCCAAGTTTTAAGTTTCAACCCCTCACGGTCAATGTACCCAAATGAAAAAACGGGAAGTATAAGGAATCCTCCGTCTCGGCGTGAAACAATGGAAAAACAACAAATGCACAAAACTTCATTCTGTTTTTTCCAGTTAATTAGCACACGAGTATTTTAAGTTCGTTCATCTTTAATACATTGGGGACCAGTAAGGTAGAGATAAGGCCGCATTAAAATTTTCCTATCTTTAATAATACAAGGATAATTCTAAGATTACAAGCTTGGAAATCGACATATAGAGTGCTTCCACGAGATCACAAAATCACGTTGTGGTCATCCACATAGCAACTAAGGCCATATATATGAAATCCTCAGTGCTGTCATACGGATATGCAGAGTACGATCTTCACCCCTCACATAAGCTACTTATCGGGTACCCTTCTGTATTTGCTTTCTCCATAATCTGTTCCTGATCAAAACAAAAAATTAACAAGGGCAATTTTGGATTAGGTTCAAGGCTCCATTTCGCACAATAAACAAGTTAACTTAAAACTTATTGACCTGGTCAATACGTAACCTTTAGAGGTGTTTCTCACACTAACTTATAAATTACTCCAAATAGCTTATAAGCTTTGATTTAATAAGCTACTAGAGTAACTTATAACTTATAAGTTACTAATTTTTTAAATTCTTTTTAAATCTATCCTTATTCTTTTTTTTAATTTACAACTCATATCTTTTATAATATAAATTTAAGTAATTTTTAAAAAATATATTTAATTATATTTTAAGTAATTATAATTTTATAATAAATAATAAAATAAAAATTATATAAGTAACTAAATAAATAAGTTTATAAAATATAATTAATTAAATATTAGAAATTATATTTTATTTTAAATTTTTTAATTACATTAATATAATTTAATTTTTAGATAAATATAAATTATTTTAATTATATATATATTTATATTAATATATCCTCTTATGTCATTTTATAATTTCAGTTAGTTTAATAGCTAATTTTATGAAATACTTTAATTAGCTTATCAATTATCAGCTATCAGTTATAAGTTATCAACTAACTTATCAGTTAATTGCGCGAAACGGAGCCCAATCCTTACAGGAATGTAATTATACATAAAGTGAGGCAAGTGGAGCATGGGTGTATTATGGCTTCCCATTGTCTGTAATACATCAGACAAGTTCAAAACGCGCTCGCACACAAAGCAAGCTTACACAAGAATTAAATGTAAAATGGAAAAGAGAAAACTCTCTTTGTTTCTTCGTTTTGCCTTTTTTCTTTTTCAAACGAAAGGTGGAACAAATAAAGATACTTACTTGGATTATAGTTGTGACGATCCCGGGTCCACCCTGCAATGATCCCAATAGAGAACATCTTACTAGGAGTATAATAAAATTGCAGCACTGCTAGAAATTCACGCACCTGAAATTGCTTCTTTTTCCAACATAAATCCATCCAGGTTTTAGAATGGACTGATTGCCAATCTGTAGGAACCTGAACAGTATCCGCGTGCTGCAAAAGTCTCAAGCTATCTGCAATATCACTTGGCCTGAATTAAATGTCTGAACACGGGAGAGAAAAGGTTCTAAAATGTCATATAATTGCATAGAATAAAGTATAAACAAGTGATCGAAAAACACAATTGCCCATGATTATGATGCTTTTGATAAAGAATGGCCAGATACTCTAAACTTATTAATCACGTAAACACATGATCAAACGGGTTGACAAACAAGTATCACCTGTATAATTAACACATAGTATACAAAGTTTCCTCCTAAGGTGGAAGAGGTTTCTAATATAATGTGGACTAAACTTTATGCACCCGTTTTGTCCTGTAAGTAACTGAATTAGAGTTAAAAAAGTATAAATAAATATTTGCTGTTGAAACAGGACCTTTAACTATTCCAGTCAATTTACCAGTGAAATTTACAGATAACAAATTGGGACATCCAGATCCATTACCAAAATACTCAAGCAATTTTACAAGCTATAGAGCTTTCATGAGGCACCATTAGACCCATAGTCAAGATACATGTACCCACAATTTTAACAGAACCATAGCACAGCCATGATTTTATGCTTCAGCTTGAAAGCAATGAGATCATCAGTGTAATTAAATGAATTATACACACAAAAAATGAGTTCAGGCTAAGTCAGCACTTTCAATTTACAACAAATTAGTTTTAATGGAATAGAAATAACCAACTTCGAAGGTTCTTCAAATTTAAGCAAGTAATTTCATTTATATTTATCTTGAAAACCAGAGATGCCACAAGTAGCTCAACTTCAATGATTTTATACAAGCTAACTGGAAGAAAAGACAGAGAATATATTAATTCAAAAGGTTGCAGGTGAATGCCATCCTGAGTAAAAGTAAACAGAGTAAAGGAATATAAAAGAAATTACTAGTGATGAATGCCTCCTCCCAGATGTCATGTTCTGACCATGATGGAGCAACCTCTCGAAATGGGATTCCTTTGCTCCTGCAGACTCTGTAATATAAGATATGTGCTTGTGAGGAACAAACTGTTTATTTTTCCTGAGGGTAGATTAGAAAGAGATACAATGAGAAAGAAGGATGAAATATCCTCCTTACATAAAAGAGGCAAAGAAAAACAAAAGAAACACAAACAAGCAAGAGACAACTCCAATATATCTGCATAATTGTCAGACAAGCAGGAGATCTCTCCAAAGTGAAAGAGACTCCCCCAAAGACCACTTGTGTAAAACAACAATTAGAAGCAACAAATACAATCTTATCAGATATTAAACCCAAAATAAAAATTTCCTCTTCAAGATCTAAGAATTCCACGCCGGCCAACATCACAGCTCCTGTCAAAGCCTCTAAAATTAATCAAGAACTGGTTCAAAACACTGAAGGCACGCCCAAGCTTCATAAAACATATCAAAAAGCCTTTTCCAGAAGGACAAGGCCAGCGGGAAGTGCAGAAAAAGTGGGCAAAGTTTCTTGGTATGCATTACACATGATGCACAGCTTATCGAGTTTGTAAAACCCTGTAACATGCAATAATCAGCAAATTGATCCTATTGATGGCTACTGTCCAAAAAAATGCTTTGCCTCCGAGGAAACTTTGGACTTCCAAATTGGTCATCAAGAAGGACTCTCCTAATTGATTGAATAGGTAGAAATTGAAAGATTTTAAGAGAGTACATCTAAAGAGTCTAGGGTCCAGATTGTCCAATCCAAATAGACAAACAATAGAAACACCCAAGCAAGAAAAGGTTTAACTCAGAAAATTCTCTATTACTACGGTTCCCATAGAAGTGAAAGATTCATGTTGGAACTGAATACAACAAACACAAAGGAGAAGGCAGTGAAGAAGACAACAACGGCAGTTGACATAAGAAAAAGCCTTTGAACAAGGTATATCCCCCATCCAGATATCTTCTCAACATCTCATCTAATCACCATAACCAACTTTAGAGAAGGCAATGGCCTAAAAGAGCCAGAAACTTGAAGAGATGGCAGACACTAAAATGAAAAACAATAACCTGCTATTACTTATCTACTAGTTAATTTGGCATCCCAACCAAGAACCAGTTATTGCCTATCATAGGCCAATGATTTTTCTGTTTTCTAACAAAATAACATTCTTACATTTCAAGATTCATTTCACTCTGAAATTGTCATCTATAAGTCACAGCATTATAAGCACTTGTGGTCCTAAAATAACGGAGGGTAAATATCATGATTTTGCTCCTCAACTTCATACTTACACAAGACAAAAGAACCTGGATGACTTGAATTTTTGAGGCAAAAAGAAGTGAAATGAAAAAATTAAGAGTCCAACTACATACAAACAACATAATGTTAATAAACCAAGCAGAGACAATTCAAACACCTATAGAAGGGAAAGGAAAAGGTAATTCATGAGGCATCCTTATGGCTACAGCAATGGGAAAATCCATATTGTTAACCACAAATTATTGACCTATACTTCAATAGGATATCATCAGTTTTAAAGATTCAAGCAAGAGCGCTGTTATCCTATAACTACAAATGTAAAATGTCAAGATATTCATTAATGGTTGAAAGGCAAGAAAGAAAGAAGAATGAAAAATTCAAACGTTCCTGACAAAAAGTCGTACTCAATCACTAGCTGTCGTATGGTTCCTGGAAGGACTCCATCACTGATAGGAGCTGTTTGAACTTCAAAAGGATATTTATTTTCAGAATCCTGCAGGACCTTCACACTATCAACATCCTTATCTTATAATTACCACACACATTGGACCTAGTTAATTATATAAGAAAACAGGAAAAGAAGCAGACACATCAACCCAATTAAGCAGAAGAATGTGCCTTTATTTTTTCCAAAGCGTGCTCCATGATCCATCAGACAATTTTATGTCACATTTTATAGAAAGAGAATTCATAATCATATAAATGACAACTCATGGATAATGAAGCCTTCTACATTTGAAAGCATAAAAAGGGGTTATCATAAATGAAAAATATGAAAATAACAGCTATATGCACATAGGAAACATATTGGATGACAGTTTTAAATACTATTTCATTAATCGTGATAAAAAAAAAATTTGAGGAACCCACCCTGGAAATTAACTGAATATGAGTTAAAAGATCATTATTAAATCAATATTATTTCTTATTTCAATCTATGCAACAACTCTCCACCCTTTTAAACAGTCATTTTTTTAAAAGAAAAACAAAGAAAAGCAACAAGCCTATGCAGCATTAATTTTAACCATGCAACAACTCAAATTAAGAAGTACTCATATATCTTTACATTACAAATACGTCCAAGCTTGGCAATATAAAAATTAGGTTCAATATGCAAAAGGAGATGTCAACAAGAAATAGTGCATAGATAATTCTTGTAAATAATAAACTCATAAACAATAGGCTAGATTAGAACTAATGCTGAAGCATCAAATAAGCTAGATAACATTTTCTATGTCCAAATTTATTCACCTTGTGACAAACGATGAAAAAATTTGTTACACAACCCTCAAGTATCTGATCCCCATCATTTGACAGCAATAGTTCTGTCACTGAAGGAGGTCTGAGCTTTTCCAGATTCTTTCTAATCCTGCAATGTCACCGAGTATTCAAAATAACAATTTCCAGAAATACCAGCGCAACTTGAAACAACAAAAATGAGCACGGCTACTAAATTGCTACAACTGATTGCCGAAAGTCAATTTCAATAAAAAATAAACAACTGAATTTAAGCAATAGAAAATAAAGAGTACTCAGACTTCAGTATTATGTATACAATTAATCAATAACATACTTTTTTCAAGTTTACGTTTTTCCAGGACTTTCGGCAAACCATAGGAGGTAATATTACTGATAACCTCTATTCTTACAAACTGACCTTACCCAATCTGAATATTTTGCAGCCGCAACATCCCTCCCACCGCCCACGACGGCCAAATGTGCAGCATTTCCCACATTACCAAATACAGGAGGACTGTAAGCCTCAAAGAATAGATTCACATCCAGGGTTTTACTAACTTTTTCTTCATCCACACCGTCACATACATTCAGTTCTTCCAAATTACAACTAACATGAACTGTAATAGCCAGCTCCTTACAGTCACTCCTCTCTTTCAAAGCAATGGGCAACGCCTTGCGCATGGAATCATTAACGAGCATCTCCGCAGTGGGCTGCCATACTGGCGAAGTTACTGCCGGTGATGGCAAAACTGTAGATTTATCAGATTTAAAAAGGAATTGTGGAGCCTGGTTTGATAGAATCCTTATGGACTGTGAAAGTCTTTTCATGTGTCTTTCCCAGAATAATAAGCAGGAAGCATTGTTGTGAGTTCGTGATGTTGTGTAAGCACCTGGATCATTTACATACTCAATCATACTTAAAACAAACCAGAAAAGAGGAAAGCAATATTTCTAGATATAATTGTTTAAGCGTATTGTATTGACTTTGCACTTACCCGGATGATCCTGCAGAAAGACTTTGACTGAAGGTGCATCTAAGGGGTTTGAAAGAATGCCATTACTGAAGAGAAACCTCAAACCTGGCATTTGTTATGTTGCCAGCCAAGATATTTCCCGACCGTTGAAAATTTAAATACCTTGGCAGCTCAAATCCACCAAAATTCAGCTTCCAAGCGGCAAGGTGATTGTTTTGCTGGTCACGGTTGACACAAACTTGTGTTACTCCGATTGTGTGGTTGGTAGTTCAGAGTTTTGGCTATGGCCGAACAAGGAAGTCTGGGTGGAGGCTGCTTAAGGATTTGCACCAGTGGCTGGACGGAAATGGTGGTTTACGGCGGGGTGTATTGAAGCGATGGTTTCAATCCTTTCATCTTTTAGGCTGCTAGCAATAGGCCGTTGCCACGGGACACAATTTAAGCCAAGCCCAACACGGCAAATAGATATTGCGATGGAACGAGGTAAATCACATGGGCGCTGTTCGACGGTTTGGTTTTGGGAAGATGTTTACACAAGAAATTTTCATTTCTTATTATAGAATTATATAGAAATAAAGCATATCATTTGTTTTTATAAAATATAATTAAAAAATATGATATCTAGAGATATGTTAATAAAATAAAAAATTTATCTTCTATTAAATTCTTTATATTTAATATTAAAATTTAAATTATTTTAATATTTTATAATTACATTTTTATGAAAATTATAGAAATAGCATGTTCGGCACCATAAGATGGAATGAAATACAAAAATAAAAAAATTTATTTGATAAGTATTATAAAATAAGAATGCTCATTTTCTAGCTAATGGTCATTCAATCAAATAATGGAATACTTATTTCATAGTAAAAATGATAAAATGTTCATTCAATATTATGCAATGACTTTTTTTACATTTTTATCCTTTATAATTTTTGTATATCCTGATGTTATCCTTCATTAATAAAGAATAGAATAATAATTTTTATTCAAATATTTTGCTAATTATCTTTTTAATAATAAAATTCAAAATAAAATATTTTTATATTCCTTGTAAAAAATTTATATTTTTTTGTTTGGTTATTTCATATCAATTGTGGAATGAGTTAGGTGTTAATTTATGAGTTAAAGAAAATTCTTAACTTTTTTACTAGTTTTTATGGTTGAGTGAGGCCTAAAAAGGATACCTAATAATGGTATTAGAGCACAAGTTATAACATTTTTACTTAACAATTTTCAAGAGAGCCAGTTAATATTACGGTTCTAATCAATGGCCTAATGAGTGAATAAGAGATTATTAGGTTTTCTCACATTAATTATGAAAAGGGTCAAAGCCTAACTATAACAACGTTATCCAATAGTCCTAAGGAGATTTGATTGATATCAAATTTTGATCGATGATCAAATGTATGAGAGGAGAATATTAGATTGTTCTACATCAATTGTAGAAAGGGGTAGATATTGATTTATAAGTTAAAATTTTTAAGCTAACTTTTATGATTGAGAGAGGTTTGATAAAGGACACACTTAACAATGGCATATCAAATATTTTGGTAATTATATTTTTACTGATAAATTTTAAAATAAAATATTTTTATACTCTAAAAAATTTTATGCTTTTTTTTGTAATGGTGTGAGTAGTTAAACCACTAAAAGTATACATGTAAAAATTAAAGATTGAATTTTGAATGTAATAAAATATATAAAACTTTTATAAAATATTGAGTACTACATAAACTAATGGCTCTTTACAAGAAAAAATTATGTTTTTACTACATAAAATTTTATGTTAATTATAATTTTAATAATTAAATTTAAAATATAATATTTTAAATTATTGATCATATTATTTATTTTTATTTAACATATATTATTATTATACTATTTAATATGCATATTTGACTGCAAATTATATATATGTATAGTTATAAATAAATAAAATTTGACAATATTATCTTTTATATAAATAATGTTTCCTTTTTATTCTTTCTTATTTTAAGGGTAGTATTGTCATTCATTCTTTTTTTTATTAAATTCTTATAATATTTGTTATACTACATATAATTATGATATAAAATGGCTAATTTGTTTTAACCTTATAAATATAATTATAAAATGGTCATTTTATTCTATTTCATTCCATTCTATTATATGGTACGAAATGCAAATCAAAGAAGAAATGACCAAAGGGCATCTCTCGCTTACGGAGTATCTTAGTATTTATTGATATATTAGAAATTAGAAGTTAGGAGAAATTAACTAGAATTGAATTTATTGCACAAATTAAAATTTTTTCTTTTAAATTAAATAATTGTTTAAATCAACTATTAATATATAATCATATTATTATGGGTAAATTCTATGTTACCAAATTTTATTTTTAGGTATCGCAATCTTTGATGAAGCTGTCACTTGTACATTTTTAAGTATGAATTTATGATATATCCATCATAGATGCAGTTTGACTTGCAACCTATATAGTAGGTAATTAAAGTTGTAATTTTTTATTTAATCATTAACTTTTTTTAAACATTTATATTTTCTAAAACACCACTTTTTTAATTATATCATACTCATATAATTAATTTAATCATCAATCCTTATAAAAATTTATTTTATTTAAATTGTCTTTTTTTTTATAACATCATGCTCATCTAATTAAAGGTAGCTTCTTCTTCTAATATATTATAATACTTGAAAAATGTGAACTATCATTAATGATAATAAATGTCAAGAACTCTTAGGTCATCATATACAACTTTTTTTTAATTGTATTTATTCATACATTTCTTATTTTTTTGGGGTCTTTGTATTATTCTTTTAAGTTCCAATCCAATGAAGAAGTCTTGTTGTTCCTAGAGGTTCCTTAAGCTTTTAATAAGCACTAAGTTATTCAATTTTTAAAAAGAATGAAGTTCTTCTGATTTTCCTTAGAATAAATATTTTAATGAATTTTTTATCTCAAAATATGAATAATTCTTTAATGGTGATAGAATGTATTTTTCTAGAAAAAATTTAATTAAACACTTATCAACACGTTAAAATTAACATGGGACCAATCATTAAAACAAATGGCATCGTATTGGCATCAAAGTAAGGGTAGCACAACCTTTAAAATGTAAAATGGGATGGAAATAAACATATAATTTAAATATAAAAATATCTTTTTAAAAAAATTTTAATTAGATTAATTATTATTGTTAAATGAGTAAAAAATTGAAAAACCAATGAATTTTATATATAATTAAATAGAAATAAAGTGCTTCATCATTTTTCATATCATGGATGAGCATCTTTTGATGGCTATTTTGTTAAATAATTTGTAATTTAGGAAAATTATTTTTCTCTTGAATTATGATGTTTATTTCTATTTGTTACTTTTTCTTATAACTCTGGTATTTTTATTTTAACAAAAATTAAAGGGAAATTAAACACAAGTAATTAAATATATTTATAAGTACACAAACATAAGAAATTATTATGCAAAGGCCTCACAGTTATCAATTAATATCTTGTGCAAAATATTGTTGCATTTTACATATAGTTCATAAATTTATGCATCTAAGTTTTCTAAAAAATTGAGGCTACTCAAATCTATGCTACTAAAAATGATCTTGACCAATGGGATAACATTGAAATATTGCACTATGACTATTATAACAAGGAGGTGTGATCAAGTGATTCAACATCTTCAGTAATGCATGAATTCTATCTCAAATTTTCAATTGTTTACATTTACATAATTAAATTTAGATTAAATTAATTTTATTCATGACAACTATAATTTGCATGCTTAATCATACAAATTTAAGTGGAATTAAACCTTGTAAAACTTAATATGGAGCACGTTCCTTTAAAGTTCAAAATACATTTTAAAAGGTAATATGAGATATCATAATCCTTAATGAGAAAGAGTGAATAGTGATAAATTTAAAAATTACTTTTTTAATTAGTTATTATTTATTTATTTTGAACTCTTAATTTTCTCATTAAAAATTATAATGGCTCACTTGATTCTTTAATGCACATCTTGCACTTTAAAGGAGTCAGATCTTAAATCCCTATTTGACATAGCTAAAAATAAGATTTCATTTCATTTTATTTCCAAATGACTTTATTTTTAAAATGACATTTGTTTTTAAGTAAAATGAAATTTTATTTTATTTATAATTTTTATTTTAATTATATTTGTACCATTATAAAATCCATCAAATTTGGTGCGAGTTTCACTAAAATTTATTTCATTTAGCCTAAAACTTATATTATATAAAAAATTAGTCTTTCTAATATTATATTTACTGATACCATCAAAACTTACATTTTAATTAAATTTCATGCATTTTCAATACTTTCCAAATAAAAGAATTCATTTACAAATAAATTGAAATCATTATTTTTTTATATAGTTTCCAAATATTAGAAGTCATTTGTAAATAAATTGAAATCATTTCTATCGAAAGAATATGAAATCGATTGTATAAAAACTTTGATGCCAAACGAACCCTAATGCCAAATGCAAAACCTAAATAATTATAATTTCCAAGCATATGCTATTTGATTCTTGACAACTTAAAATATCTTTAACCCACAATTTATAATCAAACTTCTAATGAAAGGATGAATTAATGATTTGCTTAATCCCGATCAAATTGGTGTAAGTACACAAGAAAAAGTACCAAACTTTATTTCGTAGCACATTTGGCACAATTAGTTATTAAGGTTGATACCACTTTTTTAGTCCACTTGCAAAAATAATAAGCATTGCATATAATGATATATAATGGGTATTGAATAAAATATCTTAAAAAAACAATTATGCACATAAAGGATGAAAATCCCAAAAGTCATGAATAAATAAAGGCAAATGGATATAACATATAATTTATTTACATTTATAACTTAGAGATTGGAATATTTATACCTTACTTGCTGGAATACATATGCCCAAGTGAAAAATATATGAATATCTCACAATCATTAATCAAAACTTATTGTAAAACCACAAAATGAGTCCAAAATAGTATGGTCTAGAATATTGGTGCATGTAGCTAGCATGGTTCTTTCTTTGCTATATGATTAAAATTTAAATCTTGAACTACATATTTATGCATGACAACTAGAAAAAAAAAAGGAAAAAGTTATAAAAAAAAAGAGGTAAAAGCTACAAAGAACAAAACAAAAAGGTTTAAAGTTTAAACATATAAACATGTACAAAATTATAAGTGCCTATCTACCTAGTGTTATTTGAACATCTTGAAAAAAAAAAATCACTTATAGCATAAAGATGTCAAACATAAGAATAAAAAATAAAGTTGAGTTAGAAAATGATAGTATAGGAAGCATAAAGGAATTAAGAAGTCCTATTATAAAAAAGTTAAAAGGGAGATAATGATTAATGTATAAGATATTGTTTACATTATTTCTTCCTATTTTATGCTCTTAGAAGGTTACACGTGTTTAGTTTAATGGAATTGATCTTATTTTCTAATTGAGTTATGATTTTTCAATATTATTGAATTATTTTGTTAATGCTATATTTTGACATTATCTTAAATTTTTTACCATAACTTAAGTTCTAGATATTCAAATTAGTTTATCCTTATGTTATTAGACAGATAAGAGGATGATCTATAACTTTCATGTTTTGACCAAAACCTATTTTAGACATTTGAAAGGTCAAATTTGATTGTAAAAATGAAGTAAAGTTATTGTCTTAAATAACCCAGTCATGATTTTTTAGGCCATATTTGGAGCTCTAAGCATCCAAATGAGGTGAAATCAACACCTAAAGTCAACTTAGATGTATACTAATGAATTTTATGTTTGGGGATTAATGAAATGATGCCATTCTAATGGTTCAACATTGGTTGGAAGTTGACTTACAAAAATTTACTATTGGAAACACTATTAGTAACTTAGGTTATAGATTAAGTTTTATGTTTCCAAATTTAGCAAGGCCCCATTTATTATAACCCTAGAAGGCATACCAACTTATCCTATTAGGGTTTTCTTAAGGAGAAATCATATTTAAGAGGGTTTTATACCTTCAAAGGTAACACATTCAAATTAGATAATAAATGCTCTTCTTCTACCTTTCTCTTATAAACTATTATGAGTGACTACTTTCTTTTTACTATTCAACAGGTTAAGCACGCCAATTTTGGTTTGATTGAGGCTCTTCTCTTCAATTTATTTATGATTCCATTATCTTTTATTTTTTTATTTTTCATTTATTATTAATTGCTTTAATAATTAGTTTATATGGCCCATTAGTTGATTACTCTTGGGATTCGATGTTATATGATTGATTGTATTAATTCTTGCTTGTAAAATTAAAATAATTGATTATAAATCAATAGCAAATAGATATATAATTTTCTATTGTTAAATTTATGGTGTTTATGAAAAGTAGAGAATAAATTTAGCAATTATCACTTGTTAGATTGTTAAATTTTACCTTAGCTTGGTTCTGAATGCTTGAAACTATTATAATTATATTTATATGCTTGTTTTGAATTATATTAGTAATAAGGGATTGATTAGTCACTTGTTTTGATTAATCTGCATTAGGAATTTATATGTTTACTACTAGTTTTACGGTATTCATAGGTTATTAATTGAATTATAAGTAAATTATTGAATGGCAGTGAGAAATTTGTAAACTAGAATGGTAATCCCTTTGCACTAGATTTTCATCTTCTACTAATTTCATTTTAATTTTACTTTTAATTATTTGAATTAAAATTATGTTAAAAAGTCCTTGTTCTTTCTTATTTTCATTAATCATTATCTATTCCTTTAAGTTTAACCTAGATTTGTCCTTATTACTAGCTTAAGTAGGTTTAGTATTTAGTTTTGATGTGTACAACATGTATCGATAGTATAAGAAGCAATTCTTAAAGATAAGAAGAAAACAAATATATTTATCTACATAATTAAAAACGATAATCATATTTAGTGAAACTCTTTGGATTAATTGAAAAATTAATATTTTTGAGTCCTATAATCAGCATGATCAAGCATCCACCTATGATCTTTATTATGCATATTGATAGGATAATACATCAAAATTAAAGCATCTTAGTTATCCTTAGGCAAAATGTTTATATACACATAAAGATGTAACATAATTTTTTCCTTCTTTTATATATAAAAAAAGTTAGAGTGACTAGTATTGACTACCCTTCCAAGCATTACCATAGAAGTACTCTTTTAGGGTCTACTTTAAAGATGATTTGAACATCACTACTACATGTTAAAGCTCACAAGTCCATAAAGTGCACTATCTTTAAACTTCTAGACAAGATTTTGACCTTATGGTCCTATAAACATATAGAGACTAATGAATGTCTTAATTTTCAAAGAATAAATCCATTCTTCCATTGTCATAACAACAAAAAACTAAACTTATAAAGTAGTACTCCTTACATATATTACTTTCATACCATCCTTCATTGTGAATAATCTAATTATCACATTACTATTACTTGTGGACCAATTTTAATCATAATATGCCAAGTGAGGGCATAATATATGCAACCAATGTTTATTAACCATAAAATTTTTCAAAAGCAAAAGAGAGGTCATGTATACTAGTTACAATTGCAATTTACACTAATGGCATGGCAAATAGTAGTTTGCTAAGACCATTTTTGTGCAAGGCTCTAAGCATATGCCATATTCATTTTCTATCTCCAAATCAACATCAGAAAGCCATTAGAAAGCTTCCTTTTATCTTTAAAACTCTTATTTATAACCATTTAGATGTCATCTTGAGTAATGTTAACTTCTATTAAATCACTATGAAGGTGAGAATGTAATGTAACATCCACATTTATAGATTAGGGAATCCATTTTTTAAGTGAAACAAAATAATAAGTGCAAGTTAGTTAAGTTTGAAAATAAAAGAGCACTTTTTAATCGATTTACTAATGATCTTATTCATAAAGAGTAGAAAATAATGCAAGAAAAGATGCATTGTTAAGAGAAATATTATTTACGAAGTTCAAATAATTAAATTGATGATATCAAGTTATTAGCTTTTGGAAAAAATTAAAATTTAATAATAATAGTATTAGCTTTATAGTTAACTTCAATAACATATGGATAGATAACAAAAATTTCTTTATAAAGATTAAAGCACATACAATTAGACTTACAAGCAAAGATGTTCCTAAATCCACAATGGCAACACAACCTGTCTTACAAAAACCTATAACTAAGGATAACATCAGTATATTTCAAAATTAGAGGCACTTTGATGTTAGAGAGTAAGGTAACAAATAGTGATGATTGTGAAGCTACGCATAATTTCTTGATGAATGAAACTTTGTTAATTTTTTTCCTAAAATTAAAGTGCCAATGAGGAGTGAAACTCCAAAATTTCTCTTTTTACTATACTTATAATCACCCTCTTACCTATTCATATGTAAATCTTGTAAAAAAAGCATATAATAGTTAAATAATAAAGAACCCATATATTGAAATGCCCCTAATGAGTAAATATCTTATTTCAGACTAAAAAATACAAAATTCAAGTTAAAATCTTATGGAGTAAGTTTCACATTTAGAAAGAATTTTTACAAATTAAATTTAGTTACTTACTTGCTAGTAGCCTTTTCTAGTGATTGGAATATAAGTTTATTTGAAGTGATTTGGATTAAACACCACAAAAAAAATAGTTTACTACCCATTGTGTGGCATTTAGTGTTATTTTGGAGTCTTTTCCTCTCAAATGTCCTATATTCAAACTTAAGATATTGTGCAAGTTTGTTAAGTAGCTTGAAAATTGTGTATGACATGGGGATTCCTTGTAACTTAATCAAATAAAATTTCTAATTAGATTTTGAATAATATTTTATTTTTCTAAAACTCTAGTTCATAATTATTTTGATATTTTTGATAAATTTCTCAAAATCTAATCTAATAACCATAACGTACCCAACTTTAGAGAAAGTAATGGCTTAAAAGAACTAGAAACTTAAAGAGATGATACATACTAAAATGAAGTACAATAGCCTATGATTACTTATTTAAGAGTTGATTTTGCATTCCACCTAACAACTTATTATTACTTATCACTTGCTATTAATATCATTAACATATATGACATTTATATTTTTTAACAAAAAATATTCCAAGATTATCGTGGTCTTAAAATAATTGAAAACAATTTTCGAGATTTTGTTCCTCAAAACTTCATATTTGCATTAAAGCTTTGCTTGGTTAGAAAAGAAAATAAGGGGGAAAAAATAGGAGAGAAAGAAAATAGGGAAGAAAGAAAAATGAACAGAAGTTATTTTCCTTATGTGTGTTTAATTGGAGAGAAAATAGAGGAGAAAGAAAATAAAAAAATAAATTTAATAATT
The DNA here is from genome assembly GCA_020226215.1 of Sindora glabra. NCBI lineage: Eukaryota > Viridiplantae > Streptophyta > Magnoliopsida > Fabales > Fabaceae > Sindora > Sindora glabra. The sequence goes on along the minus strand of CM035231.1, from coordinate 22,695,413 downwards.
TTATAATTATCTTTAATATTTATTACAATTTATTTTAAAAAAAGGGCTCATATGTCTTTTGCTTGCAAGTTAAGTCAACCATGAATCTGGGTTGGATCCACATGACTCGACTTACAAATAAGGACCCATGCACCCAACTAAGTAAAGACGCAGTTCCAGTAACAAGTCCCAAAGGCAAAAACACAGTGCACCCAACAACTGGAGTTCAAGTTCCCATATATGTATCTTAATGCCGGCACCAGAAGTAGCAGGCCAGGGTGGGGGCGAGCAAATCTGTAAAGGGGAAAGCATTGATAGCAAACAAGTACTAGGTGGGAAACACATACCAAATTGCGTATCATCATAGTCTAGAGGAGAAGAAGAATAGCTTACCTGTATAGCTTCTAGCTTCTATAGCAGACGCGACTTTTTCAAGCAATGGAGATGGGACTTTTCAACTAAACTCTTCAGGCAGTGGAGACGAGCTTCTATGGGTTCACTTCTTTGAGTATCCGCAACTCTGGTTCTCACTTTTTTGTTTGATTTTGGCTTCGCAAGAATGGCCTATGTGTTTGGGAATAATTGTTAGTTAAGTTATATAACAATGGGGAAGGAGATAATACATTATGTAGTTCTACTCTCAGATTTTCTCCTTAAATCTGAGGAGAAAAAAGGCATGGGCCCCATGTACGAAATCTTTGCAATATTCTCTTCCCTCCTATTTTTTGTAGCCAGCCAAGTAGGAGAATTTAGGAATTTTTCTGTACTTTTCTACCCTTAAATTTCTTTCTCCCATGTTTTACCCTGATCCAAGCAGGGCTTAAGAGAAAAACTTGAATGAATGAAATTGTTTAGACATAAGGAATAAAAATGAAAAATTAAGATCCAACAACATTCAAACAACATGATGTTAATTTATCACAAGAAGGGAAGCACTATCTGAACTTCAAAAAATTAAGTTTAAGCTAAGATAACATGTTTAGTTTAAAATAATAACTAGCTTTTAATGGAATAGAAATTACCAACTTAAGATTCTTTTGATTCAAGCAAGTAATTTTATTTATATTTATTTTGAAAATTAAAGTTGCTACAACTATAAGTTGCTCTAATTGAATGGTTTTATAAAAATTAACTGGAATTAAAGGACAAAAAGAATATATCCATTTCATTCAAGATGGCATTCATTACAAGCAATTTCTTTATATTCCTTTTAATTGAACTCATATAACTATGTTGTTTTTAAATAGAACCTTTCCAATAACATATGGTTTGTATTATTATCATAGTTTAATTGTTAATCTCTTACTCATATATACTTATTTTCATCTATAACTTGGTAACTTTGAGATTCACTCATGATCCTAGTTTCAGCACCTTAATTCTATAATAAAAACCTTATTCACAAAATTTCTAAGTACTCTCAAATATACTTGACTAATTTAAGATTGAAATTTTAATAATTACAATCAAACTTTGTGCCGTTATGTCATTCAATTTAGATAGTGAGCACAAATTTGGATCGTTACACTAGGATTGATAATATCGTTATCCCTAAGTTTAGTTAAAAAATGAAAAACAAGATTTCATATTAATTTTTTCAACCTTATTTGACTTATGATAATAGGAAATAAAAAAAGGAAAAAATATGTTATTTTACCTTTAGTCGAAAAAAGGCATTGGAAATAACTTAAAAATCTTTGGCACCACAAAATGCATCTTTCTTTTTCTAATTAAAAAATGGAAATCCTTTTGCACTCCTATAATATAGAAATGCTTTTCATATTTTTTTTGAAGAGAAAATAGGAGGTATAAGTACAACAATGCAATCCCAAAGCATGATTTTAGGGAAAAGTAGAGAATAAGCACTTTAGGGTAAAGTTGTTAAATAGGGTAAAAGGAACCCTTATTCATGCACTCTCTAGAACTTTTTAAGTATTTTAGTAGTGGTGCAATTCGCTAAATGCTAGAAGATGAAAATGATTTTGATGCCTTGGATTTCTAATGTAAGGTATTTACATTGAAGAGGTGTTGATAAGAGAATACAAGTTAGAGTATTAGAGTATTAACAATTTAGTCTAGAGGTTTATATTGGTTGGTGATATGGGAAACAAAAGTATATTGCAAGTTAGGATAATGGGAGTTTTATGCACAGTAGTATAGTGGTACCTCTAGGTGATTAAAAGTTCTATCTATTAAGTTTTAAATTAAATAGTACAATAAAAAATTTAAAATTTATCTTGAAACCTACTAAAGATCCATACAAGGGATCATAAACTAGTGTTAAATTGTATACTTTTATAATGTGATTAGAATTGCTATAGAAGATTCTAAATCTTGTTGCATTTGAATTCATGAATGCAAGAATAAATTGCATTTGATACTAATAAATGAACAGTCTATTTTTTATAAGTAAACCAATTACCAGTGTTCAAACAAATCAATCACTAGCCCCGAGTGACCTGATCACGAACACACGAATAGAATGAATGCATGAACAAAACTTGCATGAACACACAAATTAGAATATGAATTATAAAAAAACTTATCTAAATGGCTAGTGCTTTTGTGGTATCCATACAAACACTCAAATCTCTAATCATTATTAGATGGGATCACACTCTTTCTTAATAAAGTGCTAGCTAATCGCTTTCTTGATGCACACTTGATCAATCTTGGTCTTTTTCTATCTCATTGATGAAACCATAAATTTTTCTAATCTTAACTACATATTCATTAAATCATGCAATAGATATCTTGGTCAAATATTTCCTTTTTAAAAGATTGATTGATACAAGTCAAATATTATTATCTAACTAATTAATTTAATCTCATAGATAATTTTTTTTTGTCTCCAACCAAAACTACTTTAATAAAGTAGATAACTAGATTTTGATTATTAACAAAGCCCAAATACAACTATGATTAATAATAAGCTTATATTTAATGTCTTTTAAGTATAGCCTATATTGCATTATTACTCAATGAAATCTAATTGTGTTGGGCCTATTCCAATTAGGAATTGTAGTCTAACTAAGAATTCTTAATTGCATTATGACCCTAATATTTGATATGTTATTTGTGTATGACCCTATATGTTCTCATTATATTGTTAATGATCTTAAAATTCTATTTAAGTATTATATATAGTGAGTGATATCTAGCAATACATCAGTGCCACCTAAGTGCTGATAATGTTAGTGATTTAATATAACTTTTTTATGACCAATGTTCCATATAGTTTAGTCCTTTTTGTTCTAGATATCTAGATTGAACTCAAGGTATAGAATGTGTTATCCTCTTTATAATTTAATCTATGTGTTTCTTAATTCTTAAGTAGACTGACTAAAAATAAATAAATTAATATCATATATTGATCCATTCGAGCAAGATTATGCATTTTATAGTTTCACTCAATCAAAGGATCCACATATATCACTATTCCTTCCTACATAAGAGGGATAAAATCTAATGTAGATCACTCACATCTCTCACATTTTTCCTTATGATTCATACTATACTTAATCATTATCTTTTAAGCCTATCAAATTATAGGTGACATTTAATAGCATCAAAGTACACAAGTCTTTATGTAGGAAACTATAGTGATTTTTTATGAAATGATCACTTATATTACTATCACTATGAGAATTACTTGTAATACTCATATAGCAATCCATGGAGCATTCTCATGATAAGTCAATCTTGTATATTTGTTCTCTAACATGTGCCTATGAGTTGACTTGATATCTTATATCTATGACTACGATCATCAATTAACATACACACTAATTTTGATGTATTATTATTATTCCAATTTATAATAATGCTCTACTAGAGACTTTTTAAGAATAATATAAATTATTCCTAAAATTATTATTATATTTATTTATATTATGTAATGTTACATTGAAAATAACAATCAACTAAAATGCCTTTATCTATAAAGAAAACATGATAAACACATGTAAATACAATCATCTTATCATTAGCTACTAAAGTACACACTAATAGCTTTCACTTATGTTTGACGATTATTCTCAAATTCTTGTACTAGCCTAGTAAGTTTGCCTTAGTTAACTTATGCTTCTCAAGGACTAATTGGAGTGATAGGTTGTTTGATATGTTTGCCATTGATATCTACAATAAAAATATGCAAAATAAATATAATTGTTTTAATCATTTAATAAGGTATTTTATTAAATATACCTCCCATTATTTTATTCAAACTAATAGCCCTCATTATTAATTGGAAAATCACTTTGTCAAGGCTTTGTAGTAGGGCAAGATTTAAATTTCACCTAGTCTCAAGTTAGCTTTAGTTTATCACTTCAGATTTAGTTATTTAGGGAGACAACTCTTGTTAATTACATTATATACAACTCTTGCATAGTTTATTTTATGAACTAAGACCCATCTCCATACCTCTAGGCCCCTAATCCCATTGAGGTAGCCTAATTAAGTCACACCCAATAATTAGTATTTGGATTTTACTATTATCTTATTGCATCTCACCAAGATAGAGGTACTTTGCTTCAGTAAACATACCTTATGTTGATCATATTAGGTTTCAAATGTAGAAAACACTATGGAAAAATAAAATTTTTTGAAACTTATTAATGGATTCATGTAAAAGAAACATAAATTGGTGTAGGATTTTTACCATTGTAGCATGTAGAATCTCATATATTAGATCCTAACATGACAAATTCATGAATAAAGGTACAAATCATGTTTACTTTCAACAGAAAGCTTTAGTCATGAACATTATATTGATGATTCACAAATATTGTTCAAAGGTTGATGACTTTATGGTATTCACATGAGCAATCAAATATTTTGATTAAATTAGATGGAGTCACTTACTTTTCTAATGTAGTGCTAGTTACTACCCTTACTATTTTTTTAGGATTGCTCTCTAGAAGAATCTTACAAAAAATCTTTAGCTTAAACCTATCTTATAGGAGAAAAGGAGGGTTATTTATAAGAGGATTATAAACCCTTCACCTCTAATATAGAAATACCACTAGCCATAATAACCTATGTTCCATTCATTAGTAATTATCCATATTAAAGTCACTGATTTTTATTCATAGACATTAAAACTATTCATTATATGAATTGAAAACTATATCTCTTAAAATAAGTAATTGATTCTTTCAAACTATAAATTTCATTAAGAATATTAAAATTATTCATAATGTGAATAGAAAACTAAGTCCTTTGAAGTTTCATCATTAAATAAATCAAAACTTTTTTAATAAGCTAAAATTATATTTAAGTAATGAAATAGTTAGGCTTTGATCAAGCTTAATAATGATTTTATCAATAATCAGCCTTTCTTTAATGTTAATTAAGTAAGGCTTAAGCATATTGCGCTACTATTTAATGAAGTCCAATCTTATTGAACTTATCCCAATTAAGATCTTTAGACTTATTAAGAGTTTCTAATTACACTATGACTTTAATATTTAATCATTCTTTTATGCATGACCCTCTAAGTTCTCATTATGTTAACAATGATTTGAAAATCCTATTTTAGTATTATAGATAGTGAATGGTATTTAGCAATGAATCATTGCCAGCCAAGTAGTGAGAATATCAGTGATTTGACATAACTAATTTCCCTAACCAATATTTTATATGGTTTAATCCATTTTTTCAAGAAATCCAAATTAAACTTGAGGTATAGAATTTGTCACCTATTTTATAGTTTAATCTATATTTTTCTTGATTACTTAGTCGACTAACTTAAAACAAATGAATTAATATTATATATTGATTCATTTAAGCACAACTATGCATTTCATAGTCGCACTTAATTAAAGGGCCCTTAAGTATCAATCCTCTAATATAGAAGGTACAAAAACACTCTTATCCTTCCACATGATTTATGGTATACATAGTCACTATCTTTTAGGCCAAACCTATTACAAGTGATATTAAACAACATTAAAATATATGACTTTTTATATAGGGAACCATAATGGTTTCAAGTCAAAAGACCACACACATCATTGTCAGTATGAGACATGCTTATAACACTCACATACTAATCCATGTAGCATTCTCATCGTGGGATCATCTAGTGCATTTTTTTTAAATGTACCTATGTATCGACTTGATATCTCTTATTCATGACATAGTTATTAATCAATATATATACTATTCTTAACATCTTATTACTATCCTAACTAACAATAATATTCCACTAGGGATATTTAAGAATAGTATTAGTTATTCTAGGGATAATTATTATATTTGCATATATTACACAATTATAACACTAAACATAATAATTGAAATGCCTTTATAAAGAAAAATGTAATATAATGTATATTAATATAATCATCCTATGATTCTTAAGCACACACTAACAAATCGGGGCTTTCATGACCTAAATTTTGGCCAATTATGACTAACATGAAGATATCCTCTAGGCATCCTTACTGGCCTTAACTCAACTATTGATACTTGTTATTTTTTATGATGAGTTAGACTTAGGAAGTTTTTCTATTAGTAAATCATTTAGGATTGATGTAGTAATAATGTAAAACAAATTTTAAAAGCATTTTTTTTATAAAAGGGCCATTATGGTTATAAGTTATGAGAGAGAAAAAATCATTATAAATTTAAATTGTTTCTTAAAGTAGTATGACCAAACTACATTTGTGAAATTTTGAAAATGTCAATTTGAACACCTTTCTTTAAATATTGCAATGTGTAAAATTTATCAAATAGAGTTACACCAATCCTTTAGGAAAACCTTAGGTTTTAATAACACACTTGGAAGGAAATAAGTTTTGTTATTTAAAATTAATTTAAAAATGGATGAATATCATACTAAGAAAATTGATGAAAGAAAGTTTTTTTTTTGTATATGAAAATCATATTTCTTTTAAGACAATATTTTCAATCTTGATTTTATTATTGCAGTTTAAACCATAAAAGTGAACATAATAGAATAGGATTAGGTTAAGCAAAACTCAAGAATTTAAATGAAAATAACTTTGAAAGTGATGAAGAGTTTATAAAAGAGTGAAAATAAGAGCCATAGAAAATTACTCTTCCAAAGTTTTTCCTTGGAAAATAAATTGCAAAACAAGTGAGTGTTAGTGTATATGCCCTAAAATCAATCATATTGGTGATTGTAATTTTGAATCATGTTATTTTAATGGCAATTCCAATTATTATATTTATATATATTGTCTGCGTAATATATTCAATTATAATAATAACTTTAGAATAATTGTATTCTTAAATGTCCCTAGTCATATATCATTGTGGATTAGGTTGCTTTGATATGTTAAGACTAGCATGTGTGAAGACTTATATGGGATATTAAGTTTACACATGAGTACAAGTTAGAGAACTTGTATACTGGACCGATCCATATTAAGAACACTATATGAATCGTTATATGAGTGTCATAAGTGGTTCTTAGTGATCATTATTAATATGGCCCTTTAACCTGAGATCACCAAGGTTCCCTACATGTGAGTTTCATATTTTGATACTATTCTATGTCACTAATGGTTAAGTGAATGCAAGGGTAGATATTGGATATGTCACATATCATGCGGAGGGGTTTGTATGATCAAGATGAGATTTGTCCCTCCTATATAACAGGAGTAACATCTATGGGCCCCTTGATTAAGTAAAGCTGAGAAAATGTATGGCCATACTCAGATAAATTGACATGAGATGTCAATTACATTTGTTTCAGTCAGCTTACTTAGGAATCAAGAAACCTTAAGGTTGGGCCATACGGGAATGACACGGTCCATGTCTCGTGCTCAATCTAGATATATAGGACAAAAGGATATAAGTGATGATCATGTGTAAAGGTTTAGTCAAATCACCGACTTTCTCATTACTTGGGTAACAATGATGTGTTGCTAGACACCAATCATTGTTAATGATCATTAATATGATTAATGGTCATTGCCAACGTAATGAGAGCCTGTAGGGTCGCACACCTAGAGCCAAGTGAATTTGGAATTAATGGACCAAATTGTTTGGGCTTAATATTTGGGAATTCATGTTATAATTATAAAGCCCAATAATAAGCCTATAATTGTACATGGAATAAAGCCCAAATAGGTTAGGTTTTTCTATGAACCTATTTAAATAGGCTTGTTGGGTAATAATATATTTACTATCATTATTCACGCACCAAAAAGGCATAGAAAATCCTAGCACCTCTCCTTGACCAAAAACCTCTGAAGAGGCGTAGTTAGCACTACGAGATGTAAGGAGACCAATTCCAACCAGTGTGTGTAGTGGACATTCATCGGTGATTCACGGGTTCGTGTGGATACCACAGAGGTGCAGCCACATAAACGCTGTACTGGTGATCTGATCTTCGAGTTTCTATTCCGGTTCGTGATTTGGAGAGCAGATCGGATTTGCTGTGCAACGAACAGAAGATTTTGGCCAAAAGGTATAAACCCTAATCCCTAATCTATGGCATTCTAAATTCGCATAGATCCTTAGTGGAAATCGTGCAAAAATTTTATTCCGCTGTGCATGTATGATGTGCGATTTCCAGCAGTGAGAAATAGAAAATTTAGAAATGGAATTTTGTTTGAAAGCTATCTAAGAAAGCTCGAAATATTTATAAATTTGGGAGTTTTAAACTAAAATCTTTCCCTCTTTCCTTAATGTTACCTATGACCATTAGAAAGGGTTTTGTAAAACCATAATCTATGACTTTAGGAAAATATCAACACATAAATAAACTATAACATACACTTTCAAGAATACATGCATAATAACTAAACATAATAATATGAAACATACATATAAGATAAGCAAACATAATAGTTATAAAATGATTAAAAATGTGCAAGAGTAAATGTAGATCTTATGCCCATTATAGGATATATTCATGAAATCTTAGGCTTAAAGAACAAGCCTTTATTTTACAAAACAAAGCAAATGTTCAGATTAAACACTACTTACATTCTACTATTCAAGTAAGGGGTGCATTAATGTAGAGAAAAATTCAATTGTTTTTTTTTTTCAGATTCTCAATGCTTAAATTATGCTTTATAATGTAATTTAGTTGGAAAGTTGGTGGAAGCTAAACTAGAGGAACCACATGAGTACTTTGCTTGTATTGTGGGCTAAATTGATCTATCATCAAAGAAAAATGCAATTCAAGGCAATAGAATCCAAACTATGCATGGAAAACCTTCTACTAATAGTTAGTTATAAAGACGGGTGGGTCCAATCCATTAGCAAGTCAATTTGGAAGAGGAGTATTTGTAAAAAGAATCAGCATACAACAATGAGTATGAAAAGTAGTAAGAAGTTGCTTAACCCTATTTTTAATAGGTTTTAGCTAAAAAATATACAAGAAAGAAAATACATATTAGCAAGCTTATCAAAATAAAATTCTTACTAGAAAACTTCAATTTATTTCCTAAAATAATTCATTCTTAAAAACAAATGGCAAATGGTATAGAGATTACCTCCTTATGACTCCCTGTCTTTCTTATTCCATCAATTACTAACCATGCCTTTTTGAGACAAGGCACCAAGCCATAAAATATCTTCTCCATATCAAATAATAGGTAAGATGTGCCCTAGTAGGCTTAATATAGCATCACACTCCATTAGGCCAATATAAAGAATCCAGCCATACACAAGGCCTCATATATCAATAATATAAGGTACAATGAAAATACTATTCATGCCATGGTCATTATTTTATACCTAAAATAAGTCCAAGTTCAAAATGTTCATAGTCTATATCCAAGATCCACAGAATCCATAGTTAAGTTAAAGGCCAAAATAATAGTTTAAGTTCAAGTAGCCCATATAGTCTATTCAAGTTCATCAAATATAGCTTATGGATTTAGTTTTAGGTCTAAATGATTATTTTAATTTAGAATAACTTTCCTATTCTAAAAAATTAATTTATATTCATCTTTTTCCAAAAAACTTTTTAAATTTTTCTTTATTATTTTCCCTTGAAAAGGTATGAACTTTTTAATTTTAAAAATCACCATTTTGGTGAAAAGAGGCTCATGGGTACAAAAGTGAATCATGACCTTTTCTCCTAAATTTTATCATTCTTTCCTCTTAATATCTTTCAAATAACATATCTATCATATTAGGTTTTTCTTAGCCAAATTGTTAGGTTTCATATCAATATACGCAACAAAAATTAAAAAAAAATTGATCTAAATCCTACTAATGTTAGGATTTTACCTTTTATGTGCTCGCATTTTTTCTGAACAAAAATTTGAGAGACTAAGATGAATCACAAATCAAACACCAGTCAAAAGGTACAACATTTCTATAATATCCACACGGAGTGAATCAATGACTTCTTACCCTCCACGAATCTGCTAGGATACATTTCTATCACTAAGATTAGGATTAGTGCATTTTCTTAAGTGATTTAAGATTTAATGGCAGCTAATGTATATTTTTAAAGTGCTGCCTTCAAGTTCCTTTTATAGAACTAAGGCATGCTACATTCCTAATCCTACTAGGATAATGCTTCCAAAATCCTAATCTCACTTAACAATTATTACCTTATCCTTATCATAGAGAAAGTGAGGGGAGATAGGATTTCTCCATTAATTATCTAATATTAGATAATAATGTTATCTTATAATATAATTATCTAATATTTACATGGCATATAGTTATCTTATATTAGAAAATAATATTATCTCATAATATACTTTTTTAATATCTAATAACGTAATTATTTAATATTACTTTAATATCAAATAATATCACATAATATACCATATGCATTATGTGAAAATATATTATTATTTTAATAATATATATATATATATATGCATGAAAATAAGCCCAATTAATTGAATTTTAGTCCAACTAAAGCCCAATTAATTATTGTCTCATTCCTACTCCTTTTGTGTAACCCTGTAGGTTATTACTACGTTAGTAATAGCCCACTTGTGGACTATAGATAGTGAGCGATATCTAGCAATACATCACTGCCATCCAAGTCGTAAAAATATCTGTGACTCAATATTCACTTAATGTGTGAACAACACTTTGTAACATAGTTCCTTTTGTAACAATATCCAATTGAACTAGAGACATGGAATGCGTCATCCTTGTTAATGTTCAATTTATGTTTCTTGATACCGAGTAAACTAACATAAACAAATGATCAATATCTCATATTAATCCATTTGAACATGACCATGCATTTCTTAATCTCACTCAATCAAGGGGCCCAAAGATATCACTCCTACTATATAATAGGAACAAAATTCTTATCTATATTACTCACATTCCTCTGCATGATTCATGACACACCTATTTAACGTCCTATAATACATCCCAGTTAAAGGTGAGATAGGACGACATCAAAGTGTGTGACTCTTTATGTAGGGAACCGTAGTGACTTCATGTCAAAGGACTATGTGCATTGTGATCTCATGAGAATAACTAATGACATATAACAATCCATGTAATTTTTTTATTGTGGATTAGTCCAGTACATCTATTCACTAATAATATACTCATGTATTGATTTGATATTACATATCCATGATTAATAATTATCAATTACTTTACATGCTAATTTTGATATATTATCACTATTCTTTTCGCAATAATACTTGATAGGGGCATTTTAGGAATCGTAAATTATTCTAGGGATAATTATTATATTAAGTTATAAATTGCGTAGATATATAAAAAATGAAAATAAAATATAATAATTGCATTACCTGAAATAAAACACAATACATTATGCATTATTACAATTATCTTTATGATTGGCTCCTAAGACACACACCAATATAAATTTCATGCATTGCTTTTACACCATAAATATATTAAGAGGCATAAAAATAGTAGGCATGAAATTTCAAAATCCAAAACTAAAATAACTAAACCTCCCACAAATCTTAGCATACTTTTTAGAATTACTAAAAGAAAGATAAGGTATTCTTATAAGATTTCTAAGCATATAAATATCTTTGAATAATTTCTAACAATATACTAATATTTCTTAAAACTTTCCTAACACATAAAATGTTCTAGCTCACTCATATATATAAAATCTTACTAGATGTGTTTGTTGGGTTTTACATACATTATGCAGTGTAGCAAAAAATAGTTTTTTATATGCAGTGTAGCAAAAAATAGTTTTTTACATATATCTTATGAAACATTTCTATAGATCAATGCATAGAGACATAAATCAAGAATCAAATATTGCCTCTTAGAGTACAGATCTAAATCACGAGCACAATTAGGTGATGGTGCCTCTACAATATCCATATGGAGCGAATGGTGACTTCTCAACCTTCATAAATGTTATGACCCAATTTCAAGTATCGTGACCGGCGTAAAGACATCTAACTGGTATCTAACCAATCAGACATCTTTACAAGCTTATAATAAACTACATCTGATTATTTTATAATAAAAGGAGAATATATGATAGCATCAAATAATATAAGTAAAGTAAATTGCATTGCACATGCAATGAAAAGTTAATCTATGATATTAATATACAGTAGCATAACAAAATTATTTAGTAATACACATAGACTTTAACTGTACAATGAACAATTTAAAATAGTAATTTTTGTTACACTATGCCCCATGGAGATCAAAAGGTTTTAGGCAGTATATCAATCCTCCACTAGAGCTCCCTGTTCTTTATCTGTAAAATAAAATAATATTGAAAAAGAGTGAATATATAAAATACTCAGTAAGTAGCTACTCAATCTTTATCCCTATGATTTTTCCTGATCAGTTTTCTTTAATATAAATTTAGAAAAATTAGATAAATTCTATATACTTAGCTTTATTCACATTTAATATCTACCACCTATCATATACATTATGTATTAATATTACATTAATAAAAATTGCTAGCATGGTATACAAGTTTCCTCCTTATTTCTTCGAGCCAACCTTATCCCACTCGCCTCCAACCTTTTCCCTCCACTTCTTACCACCCCTCTCTTTCTTCTAGAAGGATGCTACAAGCCATAGGCCAATCTCCCCCACATGTATCAAGTAACATAAATGAGCCTTTGTAAGCTTTTCGTGCCAATTAAGGTAAAATCATGTCAATCTATCATAACAAAGGTATGGTTAATACTAACTAGCCATTAGCAACCTAATTAATTTTCCTTTATCAATGTAACAAATATAGATTTCAAATTTAACATTAAAAGAGTGTAATCATTGCATATTCTTATAATGTATCATAATTTCAATACATTGAACATTTCACAACTCAATATAATCTATCACTATATTCTATACCATTAAAGAACATTCAAATAATTGCAATAATTTAATACATTGTTCCAATCATATTCTAATATCATCACAATGTATTTCTAAGCATCAAATACTTAGTGTATTTTACAAATATTCATTCAACAATATTATTTATATTCAGATTCCAGAACAGGGCAGCAGAGGGCATATTACCATAAGAGACCCTTTTATGTCTTCTAAAACACCTCCAAAATTTCTCAAATAATTATATGATGTTCTCAAAATGTTAATTGACAAATATAATTCTTTAGGTTTCAAAATTAATCAAGAGAATCTGCCCAGAAAAATTCATGAATCATGCCCTTCCAAAACAGTTTCAATCTCTGGCAGCACTGGAGTTCTGAAATTGTAAGAATTTATTCGCTAGGAAAATGAGCTTCAATGATCACGAAAATTTACTATGTTTTAACCAACACATGTAAGGGTATCTATTAATTTTTATTGAATTTTTACTCATCATTTAGTACCCCAAATAATTCAAGAATAGAAGTGAAATTATTCACGTCCTGTTTCTAGGCGAGTTGCACCTTTGTGTAGAAATGTCCTTTGTTCAGGTTTCTAAAAATTCCCAATAAATTCTATGTGTATCCTGACATCATAAGAGACTATGAAATGGGTGGTTTTGAATTTTTAAGATGTCCTAACATGTCCCTAAAATTCATGGTTTAGTTCTGGATTTTCAAGAAGTCCAGAAGCAAAATCGGCAAAACAATTTCTAAGCCTTTTCTATTCCATCTACACTTAAGGCTTAACAAATGATAATCTAATCATTCATTTATGCTAATATTGTTCTAATATCTTTAAATACAACTTAAGAACACTAGTTTTCAGCACCATGCCGTCATTGTACGGCCACACACCTAGCTTCATGAAATCACAATTCTAGAAAGCAATATTAGCAAATTTGTAATCAAAATTCAATGGAAAATCAAGTGAGCTGCTACTCACCCTAAGTTTTATGCCTTCTAATTTGCTAAAGGATCCTTAGAGGCAGCTGAACTCTAGTCAAAATAATAAACTAAATTTTAGTGAACTTTGAAGAAGATTTTCCATGAAGGCTTGAAGAAAAGAAAGAGTTGCATGGTTACCTCTTGAAATCTTGTAGGAAATTTTCTTGTAGAAATATTTTATGAATTAAAAGTAAGGTTGAAAGTTGACTAATATTGGGAGAGAGCCATGGTTTTTGCTAAAGAAGAATGCAGAAAATTTGTGCTTAGAAGTGGTAAAAAATAGTTTAAAAAAAAAGGTTAAATTTGGAAGTCAAAATGTGGACCAATCATCTTTAAGTATGTAGAGTTACTTTAAGAATTTTTTGCTGATTATTGACTAGCACGAGGACACATTTTTACTGCTTAAAATGACTAGAAAAATAGAGAAAAAATGGAGAGAATTCAAGAGAAGTCTAGAGATAAAACTTTTATTACAAAAATACCCCTAACTTTTTTCACTTTTTCCATCTTTATCCTTGGCTTTCCTCCTAAATTTTTTTTGGGCTGCATGGTTTTGGACCTTCAAGAACTCAATTAGAGCTTTCAGAAAACATGCCAAATCATTCCAAAAGGAATTTAAATGATCCAAATCGAATTATATCAATTTCGGACTTATTTTACTGAATTTCGGCTCACCCGAACCCCTAAAATTAAGTTAAACTCTATTAAAATTCCTCTAATCTTTTGGGCATATTTCTAACAATATTTTAACTCAAGTTTTATCTCTATCATTGTTTCAAAGGGTTTATAAAACTTCCTAGGAGGTTACCCATCTCTAAAATCTCCTTGAACTAAGCACATTTAATTAGGAAGTACTAATTTACTTTGATACTTTAAGAGTAGTTCTTGGGAAAAAGTCTCCTAGGGTTATTACAATAAATCTGCTAGGATTCATCTTTCACACAAAACGGAAGGGTTTAGTACAGTTTTGTAGGGTGTTTTTGTACAGTTTTGCTAGGGGCAAATATTCTTGTTTTCATGCATAAACAATAACACCTTCATGCCCTTTTTATAAAGCTAAAAGTATGCATCTTTCCTAATCTTACTAGGAAAATTGCAACTAACTTAATTTTACTCAACCACTAATACCTTATCTCTAACATGGTGAGAGTGAGGAGAGATAGGGCTTATCCATTAGTTATCTGATATTACTTTAATATTAAATAATATCACATAATATAATATAAAATATATATTATGTGAATAATATATATATACATTATTGCTTTGATAATATATATAAAATAATAAGCCTAATTAATAAGTTTTAATTTAACTAAAAACTAATTAATTATTGTCTCATTCTTACTCTTTTTGTATGACCATGTAGGTTCTTACTATGTTACCAATGACGTATTATTAGACCATAGACAGTGAGTGGTATCTAGCAATACATCACTCTCACTCAAGTAGTAAGAATATCTATGATTTGACATCCACCTAATGTGTGATCAACATTTTGCATTACAATCCCTTTTGTAATGATATCCAAATCGAACTGAAGGCATGGAATGTATCTTACTCGTCAATGTTCAATTTATATTTCTTGATATTGAATAAAATAACTTAAACAAATGAATAATACACATATTGATGCAGTTGAGCATGGTCATGCATTTCTAAGTCTTACTTAATCAAAGGGCCTAATGATACCTCTCATTTATATAGGAGTAACAAAATCCTATCTACACTATTCACATCCTTCTGCATGATTTGTGACACACTTAATCAATGTCTTACACGTCATCCTGATTAAAAGTGATACAGGATAGTATTAAAGTGTGTGACTCCTCATGTAGGAAACCGTAGTAACTTCAAGTCAAAGGACTATGTATATTGTGGTTACATGAGAATAGTTAATAACACATAACAATTCATGTAATATTCTCACAGCAAGTCAGTCTAGTACATTTATTCACTAACAATGTACCCATGTATTAACTTAATATCATATGTCCATGATTTATAATCATCAATCACTATACATGATAATCTTAATATATTATTGTTATCCATTTTGCAATAATATTCAACTATAGACATTTTAGGAATAGCAAAATTATTCCAAGGATAATTGTTATATTTAAGTTATAAATTACACAAAAAATAAAATAAAATATAATATAATAATTGTACTGCCTAAAATAAAATGTAATACATTGTGTGTTATTACAATCATCTTATGATTAGCTCCTAGGACATACACCAATAATATTCATAAAAATCCTTAAGACCTATATTCCCACGAAAATATTTCTCTAACCCTATTTTTTCTAACAAATACTTAAGTGAAAGAAGTTAAGAGACAATTAACAAGTTATGCAACTTTTTCGTTGTAAAAACCTAAAAACCTATAAAATAACCTTTTTTTTAAGCAAAACATGATTTAAAAAAATGATTGAAAACCATGTTTTCACCTTGGATTTTAGAAAGTATAAAGTGATAGCATGAAGAAAAAATACTTTGTGGGTTGCAAAGGAAGAAGTTATGAACTTCTTTTTGGAGAAAAGGAAGATTTGATGCATTCTTTTAAGATAGTTTTATGGTCCCCATATGTTTGGATATGTGTGGATTGCTAAGTATGGAAAAGAAGTTGATTTAATAGTTTAGGAAA
Organism: Sindora glabra; assembly: GCA_020226215.1. Classification (NCBI taxonomy): domain Eukaryota; kingdom Viridiplantae; phylum Streptophyta; class Magnoliopsida; order Fabales; family Fabaceae; genus Sindora; species Sindora glabra. Next base: position 22,678,535 of record CM035231.1, on the reverse strand, counting down.
GGGGAGGCTTGTAAAATAAGAGAGGAAGAGTTAAAGTATGAGCGAAGTTTTAGTTATGAAAAATCCTTATAGTCATATAAGGGGAATAGTTGTTGAGTAGTGGATAAAAAAGTTACCATTAACACTTATGGCTAAGATTTTGAGAGATTGTTAGTGCAAAGACTACAAAGACATAGAGGAGGAGGATAGGTAGTCAATAAAAATAGAAAAAAGAAGCACTTTTGTCTTTTTCTATCATGACCTTATTTTTGGATCATAGTGGCTAGTGTAAAGATGTTGACTAGATATTTTTACAAGATTTCCCAAACAAAAACTTCTACTATTTTTTGAAAACATGCAATATACAGAGATTCCAAGTTCAAAAAAATTCACTAATAACACATATTACTAAATTAGAAAATAACTTCTCTCAAATCAACAAGGTTCGATCTTTTAAAGTTTTGAAAAAATAAATAATAACTTTAAATAGAATCCTTGTTTTTAGGTAAATAATAACTTTAATAGATAAGGAAAAAAATTCTTTTGATAGAGAATAAGTAAATAGATTTAGACCTCCTTTAATAATAAAAATGCTTAGGATCTTTTTAATAACATATTTGGAAAATAGATATACTAAAATATGTCTATTTTATGTGAATAAGTTTTGATTTAAAAATCACTTTCTTTCGAAAATACAAAATTTTCTTTTCAAGATAGAAGCTTTCTTTTTCTAATAGAAAATGGTTAAAACTTAACATGTTTTAAATTCAAAAATATTTTTATAAAATGTTTCATTTTAAAATATCTAAAAACATATTTTGTTATAAAATAGACAAGTAATCCTTCTGATATAAATAGAATAGGTTATTATTTTAAATTTATAATTTCAAACAACAAGATAAATATGATAAGATAGGATTAGGTTAAAAAATTCAAAAAATTAAAATATCCTATTATAAAATACTTTAGAGAAAATTATCATTCTTTGAAAATAATCAAAAATTGAATTTCTTTCTTGAAATAATAATATGAAAAGTCCTTCATAAAAAAGGAATAACTTCTCTTTGTTTAATGAATGGTTTCAAAACTTAAAGGTATATAAAACTTTTCTGTAATTCAAATACCTTTATAACATATGTTGAAAACCATTTCCCTTTTTCCTTTTTTCTTTGAGAAACCCTAAGCTAACTTACCATGCATACCAAAACCATATTTTTAGTAAAAATAGAACGCTTATGCTTATGTACTAAACTCATTTGTCATCAAAGTTAAGTCATAAATTAATTCTGCCAAAAATATAGAATATAATTATATAGAATAAAATTTGAAAACATATATTTTGAAAATGACAGTTATCAATTAAACTAACTATTAGTAAGGTTGCCAAAATAAGGCATAATGCGGTCTTTGAGTGCAAATCATCAAAAATTAATGCTAATATCGGGAGTATCCATACCTATGCTAAAGCGAAATTCTAACCTAACCTATCCATAAGCAATTTTATATATGTGCCATCATTTATCAACAATTCTCATGAGCATTGTTGAAAATATCTAAAAATATATCCACATGTAGATGGAGTATTGAATCACTCAATGAGATGGCTATCATACCAATTTTCTAGTGGGTTTTAACTAAGAAAATCAAATTTATACAAAACATATATTAAGATAGATTTTATTATCAGAAATCCCTTTTTTCTAAATATTTCATGCATTTAATATTTTTTATATGTTGTTCTTATAAGATTATATACAAAAGATAAGTTTGAACATAATCATAAGCATATATTTCACTATAATAACACAATAAGAAATGGTAAGAGGTGTGCAAGATTACTAACTTGTTACTTTAAAACTAATTTTATTCCATATCCCATTTTGGTATAGTGAAGACAACTTTTCTAGCTTTTGATGCTATTTCATACAAATCATTATGGTAAAGGTAGCCTTTCAAGCCTCCAACATCTTTAATTTTAGTGAATATAGATTCATAGTCTCCCCTTACTTTCATTAGTGAAAACAAACTCATGTAGTCTTCAAATGCTTTTTTATTTTAGTGAATATAGACATGTGATCTTTTGAAACTTTGATTAGTGAAAACAAACTTACATAGTCTTCAAATGTTTTTTCATAATTTCATAGAAAATATTAAGGTTAGGTTAGAATACCTTTGATGCCATAAACATTCCAAAAATAATAATATCATATTCATAATAATGTAATCTAGCAAATTAGTACCCATTTTTACCTTGTCACTTTTTATGTGACCATGGTAAGCATTTACTTGCATATGCTAGATTATCATATTGCATTTCCATGAAAGAGTTTATTATTATTCACAAATACTTTGTATATAAACTCATTAGTGCATACATATTCATTATTACTTCATAATATAAGTCATACATTAATATAAGCCAAAATCATGGTTTCTTATGAAAACTTGTGAAGTACTTTGTGATCTTTCACAATATTATCAAATAAAATTCACATTATTAATTCCATATATTATTATGTTTACAAATGTTAGTGTATATGCCCTAAAACTAATCATATTGATGATTATAATTTTGAATCATATTATTTTAATGGTAATTCCAATTATTATATTTATATATATTGTCTGCATAATATATTTAATTATGATAATAACCTTAGAATAATTATATTCTTAAATGTCCTTAGTCATATATCATTGTGGATTAGGTTGCTTTGATATGTTAAGACTAGCATGTGTAGTGACTTATATGAGATATTAAGCTTACACATGAGTACAAGTTAGAGAACTTGTATACTGGACCGACCCATCCTAAGAATACTACATGGATTGTTATATGAGTGTCATGAGTGATTTTTAGTGATCATTATTATTATGATCTTTTGACCTGAGATCACCAAGGTTCCCTACATGTGAGTTTCATATTTTGATACTATTCTGTCACTCATGCTTGAGTGAATATAAGGGTAGTTATTGGATATGTCATATATCATGTGGAGGGGTTTGTGTGATCAAGATGGAATTTGTCCCTCCTATATAATAGGAGTAACATCTGTAGGCCCCTTGATTAAGTAAAGTTGAGAAAATGCATGGTCATGCTCAAATGAATTGACATGGGAATGAATTGACATGGGATGTCAATTACATTTGCTTCAATCAGCTTACTTAGGGATCAAGAAACCTCGAGATTGGACTATACGGGAATGACACGGTCCATGTCTTGTGCTTAATCTAGATGTTTCAAACAAAAGGATATAGATGATGATCACATATAAAATTCAATCAAATCACCGACTTTCTCATCACTTGGGTAACAATAATGTGTTGCTAGACACCGCTCATTGTTTATAATCATTAATATGATTAATGATTATTATCAATGTAATGAGAGCCTGAAGGGTCACACACTTAGAGCCTAGTGGATTTGGAATTAATAGACCAAATTATTTGAGCCTAATACTTAGGAATTTTATGTTATAATTATAAGGTCCAATAATAAGCCTATAATTATACATAGACCAAAGCCCAAATTAGTTAGGATTTTCTATGCTCCTATTTAAATAGGCTTGTTAGGTAATAATAAGGTTGATTCATTATTCACGCATCCCATACAGCATAGAAAAATCCTAACACCTCTCTTTGACCATAATCCTTGAAGAGACGTAGCTAGCACTACGAGGCTAAGGAGATGAATTCCAACCAGTGATCGTGAGGACGTTCATTGGTGATTTATTGGTTCGTGTGGATACTTTGGAGTCTTTGACCGAAAGGAAGTCGAAGAGGTGATCAATGAACAAAATCTGGAATCATATAAAGGTATAACCTGAATCCTACATTCTAATTTAACGTTTTGCATGGATCCGTTGGCTGGAATCGGTTTATTCCGCTGCGCTCGTATGACTCCCGATCCTAACAACAAATAAGGTTATATGTCATATAATAAATACCCTATAGTTTTCCACAAACCATGGAGCATATAAACTTGGATTTTTCTAGGTTCTACAACTTTCAAATCTAGACATACTTGAGCCTATACTTTATGTATGCTTTTAACAAGTTTGAGAACTATTTTTCAATATTAAATAAGGTATTCACACCTTGGTTTAACAATAAGGAAACTACAAAAATCCCTTTACATATACACTTAAAATTACAAGCATTCATACATGCCTCTTTATTGGACTTTATCAAGCATAACATTATTAAAAAATCCATTTAAAATATCAAATTTTATTAAAAATTTGCAAAATTTCCTAGGTCTAAAAATTTTAATTTCAACTTCATTTTTGAACTTTTTCCTTGATCAAAACAAGTCGTGCAAGTTACCTACACATCTAACTATCAAAATAATTCGAATGAGGCATACTTAGCTTGCAAATTTCCATTTTAAATATCAAACTTTGATGAAATTTTTCTAAAATTTACAAAATTAATTTTGAGAAATAGAATATTATTTTTCAACAATTTTTATACTTAAAATAACTCCCAAGAATTATCCACAGCTTGAAATATCAAAATAGTTTCTAAAGAAGCATCTTTAACTTGAAAATTTCACTTGAAACTTCTAAATTTTCCAAAGTTTTTTTTGGAAAATTCCAAAATAATTTTTAAATTTTAAGACACCATTTTTCTTACTCCTTTTTATATGAAAAACAAGTTATAGAAATTATCTAAATGATTACTAAGCAAAACAATTTATAGGAGATAAAGTAGTGTTAAAAAATAAAATTTTTCTAGAGTCTTTATAGTCAAAATTGCTACTTCCCAACTCAATTTCAAGTTATTTTTACCTTAAAAACCTTGATATAGTTATATACTAATACCTTAAAAATAGTTTAGAATATAATGTAGCACAAAAACAAAATTTTTCCCTAAGAAAACAAGAAAAATGTAAGACCTTCTCAAAGCAAAATCCAAACATTTTTGTTTCAAAATTTGATATTCAAGTATTTCATCATTCCTAATTTTATTTAAATCATAGTGTAATAAATTTTATATTATAAAAATGGAATTTTTACCTACTTTAAAGAAATAAATCTAAAAGCATCCTCTTATGTTTTCATAAAATTTTTTTTTCTATTTTCATGTGAAATCATGTTTCCAAAACTTTACTATTTTAAAGAAATCATTTCCAAAATCATCACCTTTAACTTTTCATCATAAATTTTTGAAGAAAACTCTTTCAAACTAATTCACCATGATAATCATGGCTTTAGCACACCATCAACCATTAAGCAAATATAACAGATAATCCACTATGAATAATTATAGTTTTAACACACCGTCAATTACATAACATATATATATATATATATATATATATATATCTTATATATAAAGGATCTTCTTAAAAAAATAAAAAAGAAAAAAGATAGATCTCCACTCATTTAAATGAGCTTGCTTATTTGATTTTCCCTCACCTATGACTTAAGTTGAATTATGTAAAATGACATGAAATTAGTAAGGAATTCATAAATGAATGATAAAAAGAGAAGAATCCATTAGAGTTTATAGAATTTTACTTTCTCTTAGATGATCACGAGAGTTAAAACTCTTACAATCCTTTAAGGATTTCTCAAGAACTATCACAATGTCTCTTATGATGAAGATTACTCAAGAACTCATCTTTGCTTCCTTCTTTCTTTCTTTGCATATTTTTCTCTCTCTAGCTCACTTGGAATGTTGCAAGAAATTTACTAAGGTTTTGGTATTTATAGTAGAAGAGTGGAGTCTCCTACAAGCTTTTTTCATTGTGCTTGCACCATCCTAGGGAATATTCTTAAGAATATTCCTTTAGTTTTTCCCTAAGTTTTGCTTTTATGCCCTCCAATTATGCAAAAATTCCTTATTTCCTTAAGTTTTGTTCAAATATCTTTCAACCAAGCCTAATTTCTTCCTTTCTCCCTTTAACTTACCAAAATTATTCTCCCACCCCATATGATCGTGCATACCCTTTAGAATAGGGGCAAATTGTATTTTTTTGTTTACTTGGGTTAACTCTAAGATGTTCTTGAATAAAAACATTGAATTATTCTCAAACATACCACTCTTGGATCTTAAATACTTCTAAATTTCTTAAGCTTTTTTAAATAACTCCTAATAGATTTTCTATCTACTAATAAATACTTCTAATAACATAAATTACTTATTACTAAACACTATTTAACTTAATCATATCTATTTTTTACTACTAGATTTCTACCATGTATTACATTTTCTTAGCCATGTGATGAAGTAGAAAAGATACATGCATTCGGTACTATTTAGAGCATAATAAATAGTACTTTTTTTTTAAAATCTTGCTATACTTCCTTTAAACTTTGGTATGTGTGGCCACATGGTAAATTGTGACTAAATACATTTTGTCCTTATTCCAGTTGGTAGCTAAAATATGTATTGGGTTGTAAACACTTTTGTTTTGTACAAAATGATCTTTTGGAAGGACTAAATTAAGAAAGATTTAGGAATTCCTAGAAAAATTTGTAAAATTGAAAAATTCATTCAAAATGCAATTAAAAGCATATTGAATTTTCTAAAGATAAAATATGTTTATATTTCTACAAAAATGAAACTTGGTTTCAAAAGAATGAGAAAAAACTTGCAATTTCAAAACTATTCTCAAAATTGAGCATTTTACTCTAGTCATGTAAAAATTTATATTAGATTTTGCCTAGCCCTTTATATGATATTGTGTTAGAAAAATACAATATTCTCAAATTTCCATTTATGGAATTTTCTTTTCAAAACCCATTTTTCCTCTTTTTTCTTTCCTCTTATGAATTTTAGAAATATCTAAGAGTTAGGTTCTAGTATCTGCTAATAATTATGCATATTTTTCTAGTCAAAGGTCAATTTTACTATTTCAAATCTTTACTAATTGCAAGTTGCCTTGTTTGAGTGGAGAAAGAATTCCCTAAATGATTAACTTTGACTTTTTAATAAAATAAAAGCATTTTCCCCTTGTGTTGAAGTAAAATTTACACTTAAACCATACATAGAAGGGTTATAATTTAGGCTAGCTTTCGATGGCCTAATAGTAAGCCACTTTTTTTAGCAGATAAAAATCCCCTCCTTGCTAGTAGGGTTTCTTCTAACTTGTTTTTCCCATACTAATTAGCCTAAAATAATTTTGCTAACTTTTAGTATTATTTCTACTAAGAATCTAATCAAATGAATTTTCAGTGGATGCCATAAATTCTTCTTTTTTAAGAAAAAAAACCATCCTAGGATTTTCTATATTATAGATAGGAATATGTAGAATTGTCAAGAACCTATTTTAACGCATGGAATTAGAATTTTGTCTTACTAAATAGTTCAACTTAGTTTTCTTACATTACTACTTCTAATTCTTAGATCACTTTTTACTCTTTGTGTCTTTCCTATAAAATCTTTACTATTAGTATTTGTTTAGATCAAAGCTTTCTAACTTGATGATTTGGGATCTTTATAAAACATTCCTTATATGTCAACTTCTAATCCAACTAAATTTACTAATCCTTTAGTATGTGGGAGTCATCTAAAACATACTTCTCTAGCATAGAGACATGAAAAATAAGGTGTATAGATTTCATGCTATCAGGTAATTTTAATTGATATACCATTTTTCCAATTCACTTTAGGACTTCAAAGGGTTTGATGTATCTTGATACTAATTTTTATTTCTTACTAAATTGTATTATGCCTTTCATTAGTGATATTTTCAAAAATACATGTTCTTTTTCTTGAATTCAAATTCACATTGACAAATATTGGCATATGATTTTTTGTTGATTTTGAGTTATTTGTAACTTTTCCCTAATGAGTTAGACCTTTTTAATGGCATCCTTAACCAAATCTTGTTCAATCATCTTAGCTTTTCTAAACTTAAGCTATCTTATTAGAGATTTGTATTATTTCCTATCCCATATTTTAAATGAAGCCATCTAGATGCTTATTTGGTAAAAGTGAGCATTATCTGACTAATTGATACTCATCAAACCAAACCAAATAAAAAATAACAACATAATCAGTTTAAAATATACAACCCAATGCCTCCAATTTGATTTTTTTTTGGAAAAAATTAGTTTTTCAATTAAAATTGGATATATATTTGCACAACTAATTTTAATTGAATCCAACTAACTTGTATGTATTTTATATATGTTTGCTACATATCATTATTGTATTACTCTCTTAATTTTACTTTGTAACTTTCTTTTTAGTTTATGGTTTTATCTCCCCACCTCATTTTCTCACTTGCTAACTACCTCACTCATTTTCTATCTCTACACTCACACTTACTCTTTCATTGTTATCTCTAAAACTACTAGATGTTTCTTTCTTCTTTCATCTTCTTCTCCATTAATTTATAAACCTAAAAAAAAATAGTTTAGCTCATTTATTTGCTCTAACATAGCGAACCTACTTCATAGTAAAATTTTTTTATAGCTTTATTTCTCTAATATAGTTCCATTTCTCTCCTTCCTGTTCCCCTTTTATGTCACACTTCTTCAAGATTTAAAGATTGAAGATCATTAAATTCACTATTGTCTTGGCTAGAAGGTGCTTTTAACCGTTCTTGTGATTTTTTTTGTACTTTGAAATCAACACAAAATATATTCTCATTCGTATAACTTTAAAAGTACAATGCTTCAACCATTCTTTAAGATTTTCTAGATTTACTATTTATCCTTGAGATTCACTAATCTATTTTTTAACAAATTATTAAATGATGTAATCTATTCAAATTGACCCGGAGAAATGTGATTTCAATTTGGTTAGTTATTTTACATATTTTAATTGACATTGGGTGATGATTGTTACAATCCAAATTAATTTGGTTGGCTGAAATTTTTTCTTTAAAATTAATTCCATCTAAACCATGATTAGCCTTATCATTTGGTAGCTATTATTGTAAGCAAACTCAATCAATGGCAAGTGCTTGTCCCACCATTTTATCAAATTCTATGGCATAAACTCTAAGCATATCTTCCAAAGTTTGTATTGTATGCTCTGATTGTCCGTTTATTTAAGGGTGAAATGAGTGTTGAAGTGTAATTGTGCTTCTATCACTTTTTGGAAAAACTAATAGAATTGTAACATGAATTGTGTTCTATAATCCAAAATTATTGTAGTTGGCACTTCATGCAATAGTAGTATTCAATCCAAAGATAATTGAACATATTAAGAAGCTAAATAGGTCATTTTCATAAGCAAGAAATGGGTTGCTTTCTTCACATGACTTATGATAACCTAAATGGAATCATAACCTTTATTAGTTCTAGGCAATCACATAACAAAGTCCATAGTGATACTTTCTTATTTGCAATGCCACTATACATTAAAATTAGTTAAAAATTAGTTTGCTACAAGATAATATAATATAGTGAAACAACCAGGTTGTGCCCCTAATGGTCCCTTGATATTATCTTTTCTAATTAAATTCCTAAGAATATCTACACAACTATCTAATTTATTATGCAATAAAAACACAAGAAGCTAATGTAACAAATACAAAATAGAATAGATGCAATATGCTATATGAATGCAAAATGTTGTATACATAGTGTAGGATTATGCAGTAATACAATTTGGGGGGTTTATGAATTTAAATTGAATTAAATATATTAAATAAAGTAAAAGCACAGAGCAAACAGATAGAAGGAAAACCAATGTCAAAAAATAGTCAATTCAAGGAATTGAAAGCTCTAGTTTGGATTAATCATTGATCAATTAGGATTTAACTTTTCTAATTAATTCTTTAACCTTGGATCACATAAAACCCTTATAATAATTCATGAATTCTAAGCTAGATTACCATCCAGGATTTGATCAATTAAGATTAGCCAATTGAGCAACTGTTATAATCCTTATGCTAGATTGAAATTGATTTAAATATATAATTCAGTTCAATTAAGAAATTAAATTAAAAACCTACAAATTAATCCTTCAATCCTTTATCCTTATTTGTAAAATTATGATTTACCAACCACAATTCAACATCAAAATAGCAAAGAAATCAGAAATCACAAGGATGAACATTAATTATACCAAATTAACATCCAACGCATGTAATATCAAGAATTTAGCATAAATAAATAGGGAAAAAGAAAAATTAATTAAAAAATTAATATTACAATTCATAATCTCATAACCCAAATGAAAAAAGCCTTAAATTCCTTGAATCAACTATAAGTTTAAGCTTCCATTGAAGAACAAAAAAGAAAAATAAGAAGAGAAAACTATCTGTTGAGTACTATGTAAAAGTTTAAATAGTCTAATGAGTTCTTCCTATTTATTTGATTTAATTAAGCTAAAATCCTATTAGAATAGGATTATATATCTTTTAGGATTACAATGATAGAGCATTTTTAATTTTTATAAGCCCAAATCTATTTTTAATAAGACAATTAAATCCAACAATTACATTAGAAAATTTCTAGAGGTTTGAATTCCAACTAATTTTTTGCCATTAAGACAAAGTAATTTGGATAATTTATAAACACTAAATTGTAAGCCTGTGTCTTATGGAAATTTAGGCACTGATTTCACATTAATCAAACCTTTATAGCTCTAGATATTGCCCAATTATAGAGGCAGGCTCAGTTAGGATAAAGATATAACTTTAACTTCTCAACCATATATGACCTCCAAAACATATGAACTGGGCTTGGGTTAGAACATAAAAATTATAGATATTTCTTTAAGCTTTCCAACAATATAAAGATTATTTCAATCTGACATTTAGAGCTTAAAATATAGCTAAAAATAGAAATAATATCGAAATTCAAATTAACCGAATAAATTCATAATATTGTAAAATTAAACCTAAATTATGAAATAAGGTCAATTCTATAAAATTAACTACATATAACCTATTAAGAGACATAAAATAGGTAAAAATAAAATAGTAAATATTTTTCTCATCAAATTCCTCCACACTTAGTTCTTGCACATCCTTGGGCAAGATAAAATTTTATTCAAAAGTAAAAAAATAAAAGACTTACTTTCCAAAATTTCAAAATCACAAATCCACAAATAAGAGACAAAGAAAAGCCAACAAAAAACATAATACATCATGAAAAAAAATATTGACAAACTTGAAACTAACTAATATGGCAACTTTATTCAAAAAGAGTAGATTAAATTGATAGATTCTCACAACTTCACTTTCCAACTTGACTCTCAAGTGTTTAAGGTAAAATGTTTCACTTAAGTTCTTTCTATGAAATTTTCCTATCATAAGCTTGCTAATTATCTAATCTTCATTACTCAAATCACATGCACAACACAAATTAAAAGAACTTTATTCTTGGTTGTAATGGAGCTAAGGGAAAAAGAAGAAAAAATAAGGATGTAAGACGTTAGAAACCAAAGAAATCAATATAGCACTTGAATTAAAAACATATGGTAAATCATAAATAATTATAACTCAACACATTAAGCCAAATTCAAGATTAAACACTCATCAACTTCTTTGTGTTTTTTATCTTTTCGTATCTTTCTTTCTTCTTTTCTTCTTTTTTTTAATTCAATCCATTTTTTATTTTTTTATTCTCTCCTTTTTTTTTCTCTTTTTTTCCTTTTTATTTTATTTTTTTATTTTTACTTTTTTATGCTTTTTTCTCTTCTTTTTTTAACTAACCTTTGATGACTTTTCACAATACATAAACTCATACACTCCTATACTTGTTCAAGAGCTCATCTTATAAAAATTCAAATGCTCTATTGATCCATAAGGTTAGGTAAAAATATTTATTTTTTATTAGAAAAATATGCTTATAGGTTAATCAATAAAGAAAAGATAATAAAAGTTCAAAGAGGCTCATAATGATAAAAACTTCAAGGTTAACTTTATGGCTCTAACTTAAAAGAAAGAATGTCTTTATCATTTTTATTCATATATGTGCAAAATGTAATCTTAAAAAGATTCAAAGCAATTTCTAAAGAAATAAATTATGAAAGAACATCACATAAGAAGGAAAGACAATATCATAATATAAATTTTGAACAAAAAGCTCAAATCTCTCAAGGTAAGTCAAACTACCGAGTTAATCTATTAATTCAAAATCTATCACTACATCAATTAATTTCAAGAAACAAAATTATTTATTTAATTATGTTACGAATCTTATCTAACTTTAGTTGAATCCTACTCATGAAAATGCAAAATCTTCATTAATGGAAAGCAACTAAAAAGGACTCAAAATGGCTTAAAAACAAGTAAAAAACACATTTTTTAATTTTCCTTTTTTTATTTTTTTAAAAGCATAAAATTGGAAAACACAAAAAACATTGAAAGAAGACACAAAAAGCATAAAGTAAATCCTAAAAGTCTTCTCCTACATTTAAATTTTACATTTTTTTCAATGTAAAGCACATCAATATCATCAAAAATAACATCAAGAAAGATAAAGGACATGTAAATAAAAGAGAAGGGTAAGAGAAAGTAAATCTATAAAGTAGCTTAGTTTACCTTCTAAGAAGTGCATTTCTTTAATGTTTTTGGCTAGATATAATACTCAAGCTCTTCTATCGAGAATAAACCGAGATCCTTAACTCGGTTGCTTTCACCACTTACTTTTGCAAGCCTTCATAGAATGGTTTAAGCCTATGCCCATTGCCTTTGAACACTTTGTTGCTCTCTAAGTTCTTAATTTCAACTACACCATAAGAAAACATGTTAGTAATAACAAAAGGTCCATTCCAATAGGAACAAAGTTTACCCAACATCAATTTAAACCTTTAATTAAATAATAAAACTTTTTAGCCTATCTCAAAATTTTTTCTAAGAATGAACTTATCATGAAATGCTTTTGTTTTCTCTTTATAAAGCGTAGAATTCTCATAGACTTCAAGTTTAAGCTCTTCTAATTCTTGCAATTGAAATTTTTTTGCTCTCCATATGCCTTCAAATCCATGTTGCACCTTTTTATAGTCTAAAATGCTTTATGCTTTAACTTTAACCAAAGATGACATGTTTTCCTAAAAATAATATGATATAGAGACATTCCAATAGAAATTTTGTATGTAGTCCTATGAGCCTAAAGTGCATAATCTAATCTAAGACCCCAATATTTTCTATTAGGCTTTACCATTTTCTCTAAAATTGACTTCACTTCTTTATTTGAAATTTCTACTTGCCCGTATGTTTAAGGATGATATGGTATGGAAACTATATAATAAATCCCATATTTTTTTAACAAAGCCTCAAGTGCTCTATTATAAAAATGAGTTCCTTGATCACTAATCAAAGCATATGGAATGCTAAACTTGCTAAAAATATGAGACTTGACAAAATTTGAAATCATCAGTTTTGATAGCTTTAGCTTTCACCCATTTAGAAACATAATCAATAGCAAGAATTTAAATAAAGCCAAAAGATGAAGGAAAAAGACCCACAAAATTAATGCCCTCTACATAAAAAATATCACAAAAAAGCATAGGAGATTGAGGCATCTCATGTTTATGAGTTAAATTCTCAATTCTTTAACATTATCCATAATTTTTACAACATATGTAAGCATTATGAAATAAAGAAAGTCAATAAAAACCATAATCAAGCACTTTCCTTATTATTTTCTTAGGACTAAAGTGATCTCCACAAGCATGATCATGATAAAATACAAGTATGAATTGAAACTCGAAATGATGTACATATCTCATAATTCTTTGATCAGCATAAAATCTCCATAAATAAGGACCATCCTACACATAATACTTAGCCTCACTTTTCAACTTATTAATTTAAGCTTTCTTAGCATATGCAGGCAACTCATTAGTAACCAAATAATTCATTAAATTAGCATACCAACAATCCTTACCTAATAGTTGAAAAAGTTGTTTATCCAAAAATGTGTTATGGATGGGAAGGGTGTTTATATCTCTTAAAAGTCTGCTCAAATGATCAATCACTAAGTTTTCAGCTCCACTCCTATCTCTAGTCTCAATATCAAACTCTTGTAAAAGCAATATCAATCTAATCAAGTGGGGTTTTACCTCGGGTTTCTTTAAAAGGAACTTCAAAGCTACATGATTAGAAAACATAATCATATTAGACCTAAGTAAATATGATCTAAACTTATCTAAAGAAAAAATAATAGCTAAATTTTTTTTTCTATTGTAGTGTAATTTACTTAAGTAACATCCAAAGTCCTTGAAGCATAACAAATCGCATAAGGTTATTTTCCCACTCTTTATGTAAGAACAACACTAATTGCATAGTTGGATGCATTACACATCAATTCAAATGGTAATTCCTAAGATGATGGCTAAATGGTGGGAGTAATGGTAAAAGCTCGCTTTAACTTGTCAAAAGTTTCCTTGTAATGTTGATTAAATTTAAATTTTACTTTTTTTAAAAGTAGCTTGGATAATGGAAGAGCTATCTTACTATAATCTCTAATGAATCTCCTATAGAAACCTGCATAACTAAGAAAAGAATGCATTTTTTTGCATGTAAGTAAGGTAAAGTAAAATGGTAATTATATCAATCTTAGTAGGATATACTTCAATGCCCTTCTACTCACTATGTGTCATAAAACTATCCCATACTCTATTATGAAATAACATTTTTCAAAATTAAGCACAAAGTTAGTTTCAATGCATTTGTCTAACACCCTAAGAAGATTACCTAAGCATGCATCACATGAGGAACCATAAATAGAAAAATCATCCATGAAAACCTCAATGAAATCCTTTAAAAATTCAAAAAAATACTCGATATACACCTTTAGCATGTATTAAGTGCACTGCATAGGCCAAAGGCATTCTCCTATAAGTAAAAGTGCCAAAAGGGTAGGTAAATGTTATCTTTTCTTGATCTTCAAGAGCAATGTGAATTTGGAAGTAACTAGTGTAGCCATCTAAGAAGCAATAATGGAATTTTCTAACTAATTTCTTCAACATTTAATCAATGAAAAGTAGTAAAAGGTGTTCTTTTCCGGTTGCTTGATTCAACTTTCTATAATCAATACAAACTCTCTAACTATTCTATACTTTAGTAAGAAGCAAATCATTATTCTAGGTTTTTACTCCTGTCAAGCCACTTTTCTTGGGAATAATTTGATTGGACTTATCCATTTGCTATATGAAATTGGATATATAATACTAGCCTCTAAAAGTTTAGTAATCTCCTTCTTTACCACATCCAAAATTAGGGGATTGAGTTTTTTTTGTGATTGTTTGACTGGTTTAGCTCCTTCTTCTATCAAAATTCTATGCATACAGGTGAAAGGGCTAATACCAGAGATGTTTGCAAGTGTCCATCCTATCGCTTGTTTATGAGCTCTCAAAATTTACAACAATTTCTCTTCTTGTTCATGTTGCAAATACTTTGTCATAATGATTGGTAGCTTCTCATTCTTCTCTAAAAATGCATATGTCAAATGTTCTAGAAGAGGTTTAAGTTCTAATATTGGTGGTTGGAAGATAGAACATACTAATTTCATGGAAACAACTTGATCAAGTTAAATTCCTTGCTAAGCATTCGATTTTGTAGCTTTTGCATCAAATTCTGCATGTTTTAGAACAACACTAGTTTCTTTGCTTATGAATTCTGAGATTTCAACACATATAGCACACTACTTATTATCATCATAGCAAGTACATTCATGACCATCAAAATTACCTATAAACCTAGAAATGTGGGGAGAATTAATAAGCATGTCATTAAAGGCATCTATAGCAAGTTCATCAAGCACATTTATCTGGAAGACAAAATAATCTTCAGTAGGAAATTTCATGGCCTCAAAAATGTTAAAAATCACTACCATATCTTCAACTTCCATAAGAAAAGTGGCAACATCTACATTAATTTTCATTTTTGCTATTTTAATGAAAGAGTGTTAGTATCCAATAGTGGAATGTTAACTTCCACCTTTCTAAAAGTTTCTAGGATCTCCTTATCTCTATCAAATTCTTTTATTTTCCTAGACTGTGTAATTCTGTTAAGGAAGGTAAGGGGTTTTGTGAAATCTACTAGTTTTTGCACTATCTTTAGTTTGTCTAAATTCTAGTTGGATTGAAGAGAGTCTTTTGTAAAATTTTTAATAGCTACTGGTTGCTTTGCTTTGTCTTTATCGCTTGCTGGTGGAGGATTGTGAGGAGCATGAACTTCCTTGCCATTTCTTAATAGAACGGTAAAAACATTACCTTTTAGGTTAGGAATTATTTAGGAGGACAATCTATCAGACTTTTGTGATTATAACTCATTTATAGTAGAAAGCAACCAGTAGGTTAGGAATTATTTAGGAGGGCAATCTATCAAACTTTTGTTTTTGCTATTTTAAGGAAATAGTGCTAGTATCCAATAGTGGAATGTTAACTTCCACCTTTCTAAAAGTTTCCAGGATCTCCTTATCTCTATCAAATTCTTCTATTTTCTTAGATTGTATAATTTTGTTAAGGAAGGTAAGGGGTCTTGTGAAATCTACTGGTTTTTGCACTATCTCTAGTTTGTCTAAATTCTGGTTGGATTGAAGGGAGTTTTTTGTAAAATTTTTAATAACTACTAATTGCTTTGCTTTCTTTATAGCTTATTGGTGGAGGATTGTGAGGAACATGAACTTCCTTGCCATTTCCTTCTTAATAGAATGGCAAAAATATTACCTTTTAGGTTGGTAATTATTTAGGAAGGCAATCTATCAAACTTTTATGATTAGAACTCATTTATGGTGGAAGCAAGTTAACTAATTTGTGTTTGTAGGTCCTGCATTATTATATTTGCCCTTTATTGGAATTGTAAATTGTTAGTAGTCATTTACTTAACCAACTCTTTAAGGGATGGTTGAAAGGATGAAGATGAGGCTGCTTATTGGTTCTAGAAGTTTTGCTATTGGATAGGCTTAGAAGGTTGTTGTTGGAATGGAGGTCTATTCTAGTATAATGCTAGTTTAGTTGGTTATTGCATTGGGGCATTACTATATTTGAAATTAAGATGATCCCTCTAACTAGGATTGTAAAAATTTGAATACGAATCATATTTTCATTGTTGTTATTGTTGGTACTAGTTTGGCTACTGTATTATGACTTCCTAGGAAATACTACTATAGCTAGGCTTAGTATTGGCCATCATCCTCTTGAAGGTTGGATGTGCATTAGTAAGATGGCTTGGGTAAGAGCATGTGCCATAAAGTCTGGCAGGTGGAGGGGCTTGTAATTACTACTATTGTTGTCCCATGGCCAATTGCCTTACTAGGGAAGTTAATTCATCTATCCTATGCTGCATTCTTTAATAGTTTGCATAAGAAAAGAAATTCATTTCATGCACTTCTGGTGGAAAGGAGCATCCTAATGCCAAATTGCTATAAATTAGCTACCATATTTGATATCAAGTCTCTAGTTGCCATAATAGTTTTGTCCACCAACACATTACCATTTGCAGCATCTATCATGCTCCTTTCCATAGGAAGAAGGCCTTTATAAAAGTATTGAATTAGAAGCTACTCGCTAATTTGGTGATAAAGGTAGCTTGCACATAGCTCGTTAAATTTTTCCAAATATTCATACTGTATCTCATCACTCATTTTCCTGATGCCATATATCTTTTTCCTAATAACAGTTACTCTAGATGCAGGGAAGAATTTTTTAAGGAATTGCTACTTCATGTTATCCCAACAAGTCATGGATCTAGGCTATAGGTAGTAGAGCTAATCCTTAGTAGCATCAATAAGAGAGAAAAGGAAAGCCCTCAGCTTGATATCATCCTGATAAATGCCTTAAGGTTTTATTCTTGAACATACCACATGAATTCCTTTAAATGCTTATGGGGATCATCACTTACAAGACCATTAAACCTTAGAAGCAAATGTATTAGATCGGAATTTAAGTCAAAATCAACATCTAACTTAAGGTATTGAATGCTTAATGGCTTATATGTAACATCGGGGGTAACCAATTCCTTCAAAGTCCTATTATAAGCCATGGTTTCTATGTTATCTACAAGTGCAAAATGGTAAGTAGGAAGGTTAAAATTGTTTATATTTTTATTCCTATGAAGAGAATGAAAAGTCCAATTAATTTTAGAATCAAAATCAAATAATTTAATAGTAGTTCTTCTTATCATACATTGTCACCACAAAGCACTACATAAAATAGACTATAGGAGCACTATAGGAACACAAAAGCACCAAAATGCAAATGCACTATGAAAAATCAACCTAAACATATCTAATTAACCTTTCTAGACATTTTTAAAAATTATGGGACTACCATAAAAGGTTTTTTATAATCATACAAAACCCAAAAATATAATAAAAAATTTTTAAAAAAATTTAAAATAGTGGTCAAAATAGTGGAATTTGGCAAAAAAAATGGGGTACCTCACAAATTTGTGATTTTAATGAGAAAAATCAAATCTGGCTCTTGTAAAAATTTTAGCTTAATCAGAGCTAGTGAGAACCAGTATAGTTTTTAGAGGTAAGGTGAAAAATCCTTGAAAATTAGTTTCCTTAGGCTAAAAACCTCTATTTTAATGTTGGATGATGTATAATATGATAAAATATAATGAATTGAAGTGAAGGAATGAGAGAAAAATAAAGAATGTAATGAAATCGAAGAAAATGTAAAAAATTATAATTACTGAAAAATGTAAGAAACACAATTAACAAAAGCAATTATTGATTGAAATGCTTGAAAATTTGTGTAATATATTGCTAGAAATATGTGGGAAAGGATAAATTCAAGAGGATTCTCGGTTATAGTGCCAAAATTTTGATTTGCAATGCTATCATGTACCAAAATTAGTTAAAACTGGTTTGCTAAAAGATAATGTAGTATAGTGAAAAACTAAGTCATACATTTAGTGATCCCTTAATATTATCTTTCCCAATTAAATTCCTAACAATATCTATACAATTATCTAATTTATTATATAATAAAAAAAATAATAAGTTAATGCAACAGATGCAAAATAGAATAGATACAATATGCCATATGAATGCAGAATGCTATATACAGAATGTAAGATTATGTAGTAATAAAATAGGGGGTTTTGTGATTTTAAATTGAATTGAATATATGAAATAAATTAAAAAGACAAAGCACATAAATAGAAGGAAAACAAATGTAGCAAAACGGTTGATTCAAGGAATTGAAAGTTCTAGTTTGGATTAATTATTGATCAATTAGGTTTTAAATTTTCTAATTAATTCTTCAACTTTGGATTATTTGAAACCCTTATAATAACTTATGAATTCTAAGCTAGATTACCATCTAGGATTTGATTAATTATGATTAGTTAATTAAGTAATGACAATAATCCTTATACTAGGTCGAAATTGATTTAAAGATTAAATCTGGTTGAATTAAGAAATTAAATTAGAAACCTCCAAATTAATCTAACAACCTTCTACTCTAATATGTAAAATCATGATTTACCAACCATAATTCAACATGAAAATAGCAAAGAAATTAGAAATTGCAAGGATGAATATTACTTATACTAAATCAACATCCAACATATATAATCTCAAGAATTCAACATAAGTAAATAGAGGAAGTGAAAAATTAATTAAAAAAATTAATATTATAATTCATAATCTCATAATCTAGATAAAGAGAGCCTCAAATTCCTTAAATCAATTATGGGTTTAAGCTTCCATTAAAGAACAAAAGAGAAAAATAAAAAGTAGAGAAAATTATCTGCTAAGTGTTGTGTAAAAGTCTAAATAGTCTAATAAGTTCTTCATATTTATTTAACCTAATTAAGCTAAAACCTTATTATTCTTGGATTGTATGTCTCTTAGAATTACAATGATATGGAATTTTTAATATTTAGAAGCCTAGACCTATTTTTAATAAGATAATAAAATCTAACAATTACAATAGTGAATTCCCACATGTCTGAATTCTAACTAGTTTTTTACCATTAAAACAAAGTAATTTGAATAATTCATGAACATCAAAGTTATAAGCCTATTTCTTTTGGAAATTTTAGCATTGATTTCACATTTATCGAACCTTTATGGCTTTAGATATGACCTAATAACAAAGGTAGGCTTAGTTGGGATAAAGACAAGATTTTAACTTCTCAGTCATATATGACCTCCAAAATGTCTGAATTAGGCTTGGATTAAAACATAAAAATTATATATATTTCTTTAAAATTTTCAACAATGTAAAGATTGCCTTAATCTAACATTCGGAGCTCAAGATATAGCTAAAAAGTAGAAATAGTGTCAAAATCCACTATTAACCAAATAAATTCACAATATTGTAAAACTAACCCTAAATTATAAAATCTCATGTAGCCTATTAAGAGACCTAAAATAGGGAAAAATAAAATAATAAATATTTTTTTAATCATTTTCTCACTTCTGTTCAAGTATATGAATACTCTGATGAAGTCCAGTTGGGTCATTGATGCTCTGCTTTCACTTATTAACAAGTTAGGCACTTGATTAGACACTTTCTAGATCTTCTTTCATTCTTTCCTACCAATAATTATACTTCAAATCCAAATACATTTTCGTCACACTAGGATGAATGGTGCATGACAATTCATGGCCTTGTTTCAACACTTTTTATGCAATATTTCTAGAACCTATTAACGCTTCTTTTTCCTAATTATTCTCTCTTTATTTAATTTTAGATAGGTTTCTCCATCTATCATTGTCCTTTGTTTCATATTCTTACATTTGGGGTCCCTTATCTTCTCCTTCTTAACTTATCCTACTAGAGTAGAATGCACCCATATGCTAGCCAATAACACAACCCTGTCCACCTTTTTCTCACTCTATCTTAGCCTTAGAGCCTTTTAACTTAATGCATCCACCACCACATTCACTTTACTCAAATGACAATGAATAAAGTAATCGTAGTCCTTAACTAATTCCATCCATTTATACTATTGTAGATTTAACACCTTTTGGTTGAAAATATATTTCAAGCTTTTGTTGGGATTGGGAGCTATACGAGCGCAGTGGAATAAACCGATCTCATTCACTAGATCCATGCAAAAATGTTAAATTGGAATAAGGGTTCATTCAATACCTTTGTTGATGACTCTAGAACTCGGTCGTTGATCACCTCTTCAGCTTCCTTTCGGCTGAAGATTCTGAAGTATCCACACAAACCCGTGAATCATCGATGAATGTTCACACAAATACCGGTTGGAATTGATCTCCTTTCACCTCGTCGTGCTAGCTACGCCTCTTCAGGGGTTTTGGTCAAAGAGAGGTGCTAGGGTTTTTCTGTGCCTTTTTGGGGTGCGTGAATAATGATAATAATCTACATTATTATTACCCAACAAGCCTATTTAAATAGGTGCATAAAAAAATCTAACCTATTTGGGCTTTATTCCATGTACAATTATAGGCTTACTATTGAACTTTATAATTATAACATGAATTCCCAAATATTAGGCCCAAACAATTTGGTCCATTAATTTCAAATTCACTAGGTTCTAAGTATGCGACCCTACAAGCTCTCATTACATTGGCAATGACCATTGATCATATTAATGATCATAAACAATGATTGGTGTTTAGCAACACATCATTGTTACCCAAGTAATGAGAAAGTCGGTGATTTGACTAAACCTTTACACGTGACCATCACCTATGTCCTTTTGTCCTATACATCTAGATTGAGTACGAGACATAGACTGTGTCATTCCCGTATAGCCCAATGTTAAAGTTTCTTAATTCCTAAGTAAGCTGACTGAAACAAATGTAATCGACATCCCATGTCAATTCATCTGAGCATGGCCATGCATTTTCTCAGCTTTACTTAATCAAGGGGCCCACAGATGTTACTCCTGTTATATAAGAGGGACAAATCCCATCTTTATCACACAAATCCTTCCGCATGATATGTGACATATCCAATATCTATCCTTGCATTCACTTAACCATTAGTGACATGGAATAGTATCAAAATATGAAACTCACATGTAAGGAACCTTGGTGATCTCAGGTCAAAGGACCATATTAATAATGATCACTAAGAACCACTCATGACACTCATATAACGATCCATGTATTGTTCTTAATATGGGTCGTTCTAGTATACAAGTTCTCTAACTTGTACTCATGTGTAAACTTAATATCCCATATAAGTCTTCACACATGCTAGTCTTAACATATCAAAGCAACCTAATCCACAATGATATATGACTAGGGACATTTAAGAATATAATTATTCTAAGGTTATTATCATAATTGAATATATTACGCAGATAATATATATAAATATAATAATTGAAATTATCATTAAAATAACATGATTCAAAATTACAATCACCAATATGATTGGTTTTAGGGCATATACACTAACATTATACTATTTTAGATTTAACACCTTTTGGTTGAAAATATATTTCAAGCTTTTGTGGTCTATATAGATTTCAAAAGTCACTCTATTGAGGCAATGTCCCTATATCTTTAATGCAAAAACCATTGCTTCCATTTTTAAATCATAAGTCAGGTAATTCACTTCATTCTTCTTTAATTTTTGAGAAGCATAAACTATAACTTTTTCTTACTACATTAAAACACATTCAAAACTAACTTTCAAAGCATTATAATAAACTATATACTTTTTTACTCCTAATGGTAAAGCTAATACTTAGGTTATCATAAAAAATTCCTTTAACTTTTGAAAGCTTTTTTAACATTTATCATTCCATATGAATTTTGCTCTATTACAAGTCAACTTGGTTAAAGGTGCTGCAATGCTTGAGAAATCTTTCATAAAATGACAATAATATCCTATTAATCTAACGAAACTTTGAGTTTTTGACACAATTGAAGGCCTTAGCCATTTAGCTACTACTTTAACCCTTTAAAGGTCTACTTAAATTCCCTCTTAAGATACCACATGTCTTAAGAAATGAACATTGATCATTTAGAATTCATACTTCGAGAACTTCATATACAATTAATGCTCCTATAAAACCTATAAAGCAATTCATAAATGTTATGTATGTTTTTTTTGCTTTTGGAATACACTAAGATATCATTAATAAAGATAATAATGAACTTGTCTAATAATGGTTTGATGATTCAATTCATTAAGTTTATAAATCTTGTTGGCGTATTCATTAATTCAAATGACATTATTAAAAATTCATAATGTATGTAGTAAGTATGAAATGCTATCTTTGTAATGTCTTCCTTATGAATCTTTTATTGATGATAGCTTAAGTATAAATCAATCTTCAAAAAACACTACGCTTATGGTGGAATAGATATTAGTTTAGTACCAAGCATTACATCAATCATGAATTTAATTTCACAATTTGGAAATAACCTTGTTAATTTTTTAAGAAAAACATCGATGGATTCATTTACCACTAGGACTTTACTTACTTCCTCTTCTTCCTTTTTGTCTTTGATTATTGCTATTATCCAATGTACATAGCCTTTTCATAATAACCTTTGAATTTCTATGCATGAAAAAAAAAGCATCGTTATTATCTTGTTTCCTTGGAACATGCATGCCATTTCTCCTTCTAGATGGTACATCATTGTCTTATGATAATAGTTGATGCAAGCATGATAATTGGATAGCTAATCCATCCCCAATATTAAATAATAGTTTATCATCTCTAATATCACCAAATACACTCTTATAGGGTATTTGTTTATTCTAATTTCATGTCACAACCCATTTAGCCATGGTAGATGTGGAACCTCTTTCCCAACTTCCACCAACCTAAACTAAGCTCAACTTGGTATGATCACAAGTTTTAAAAAACATGAATTTACAACAATTTCAAAATATTAACAATAAAGTTCTATTGAAGCAAATTAGAAAATATATATAAATAAGGCCCAACATATTTCTAGCTACCCACTAACAAGACTATAACTACATTACACAAGATTACAAGGAGAATTTCACTCTTAATCTATTAACAAAGGGTGGAAGAACTCTTATTAATATATTTTTAAAAAAGAAAATGCTAAAATAATGAGTCATTGATTAAGTAAATAATTTACTTAATAAAATATATAAATACATATAATCCTCTTCAATTAAATATTCTTATTTTGGTTATCAACCATGTCTAATCATATTCTATACATCATTCACATTCATGGTAATAACAAAAAAGAATGAATAACATCAAACAAATTAATAAAAAAATGATTAAACCACTTTATGTTTATTGGTCAACGTTATTCATTCACAAAACCTAACCTTGTTTCTCCAAGAACCTTATTCATTTACAAACATTTTTAATTTCAATTTAATACTATTCCCCCATATTTCATATTTGTCCCTTTATTTCATATTTCCAAACAATAATACATCCCTCAACAAGGATTCATCACAATATCAATCATATGCAAAACCAATAACAATTATAGATGTAAAACAATTCACACATTCTTCTTAGGACTTCAACATCAGTGTCACATAACTCCATTTCAATCATAAGTAACAATTTAATAATTTAATCAATCATAGTAATACATTCTTGTCATATTAATAATACTCTTAAGAACTAGCATTTCATTATTCTAATCACTACAAAATAAATATACATAATTTAATCATATTTATAAATAATCTATGTAATCTTTTGTAGTATTCGAATATATGCCAATATAATCTATAACAATATTAAAATATAAGACTATATATTCTATTATGGTATTCAAATATATGCTAACATAATTTATTATAATGTTCAAGTATGTATACCAATACAACCTCTTATAGTAGTCAAGATATGCTAAGGTAATCTAATACTAAAATAGAATATAAACTATCATAATTTGATATGAACTAATATAATCCAATACTATAATAGAATACATTTCATATATTTACACTTATAATATAAATACTAATTAGAAATTAATCCATCATAACTATACAAGACTATCATACTAATATAAGTTAACCACTCCTCATTCCAATTCACTATTTGATGCATATTTATGGTAAAATCATGCTCATAATTTTCTTGCATAATTTTAACTCACCATAAAATGTTTTCATATAATCATAATTAATATTTAGACTAAAGTTTTCTAGTACAATAGTTGAATATAAGTGATATTAAGTTTAAGGTATTCCAATATAATAGTGGAATATAAGTGACATTTAACTTAAGGTATTCTAATACAATATTGGAATATAAAGGTCTAATAATGAAGATTGGATCTTGTATTTGAATAAAATATTGGAATAGTGTTAACTAGAGACATTCTTTTTGTGTTATATTCAAATACAATATTGTATTATTAGATCTTATACTCAAACATAAGATTAGAATGCTATTAACTAGAAATGAAGGTTATAACCATATTCAAGTATGGTACTTGAATATCAACCTCTTGAGAGCACTTCTCAAGGGTGTATTTGAATACTATACTCAAATATAAATTGGATTTCCCCAGTTTTTCATCAAACAAAATACTAATTCCTTCGTATTTGGCATACTACAACATTGCCAATCTAAAATTTTCTCTCTAAACAACATTTATTAACATATTTCCAACTAACAAACAGCTAAAATTCCTATTAACAATTAGTATACATATTAAATCATTAAAATCCTTAGTGATGGAGAAGATATAAAAAGGTTGAATAAGTATTCAGCTTGCTATAATTAGCCTAAAATCAATAAATTACACAAAGTCCTTAATTTCTCCATTTTCCCTTACCATTAGTAAAACTTGAAATGATGTGATATCAAAACTTGGATTTGCTATGTTTACCTTGTTTAGCTTGAAATTGATGATGAATTTCTTTAAGAATGGAAGCTTGATTTTTTGCTATGAGATGAAAAAGAAAAATTAAAGGAGACTAACAAGAAGGAGTTGGGCAAATGGCTAACAGATATGTGAGCAATTTTCTAAAGAAGTTAGGTTCTTGGGGTTTTATAATGCTAAAGGTAATTTGGTAATTTTGAGGGGTTCCAAGGGTAATTTAGGGAAACATATGCTTAAATTTCTCCAGACACCCTTATCCAAATATAATATATCCTAGCTTATATTTAATTTTATTCTTCATATTTCTAATATAGTTTCCTACTTTCCTTAATTAAATTTTTACTTAAAACTCATCCATAATGATATATTAACTAATATGTTTATAAATTAATAATAAAATAAATAAATAAAGTAAATTCTAATTTCAAATAGTCTTATAATTAATTTAATTCTTCTTATTTTTGCTATAAAATTCTATTTTCTTTATACAAAATCTTATTGTAAACATATCCACAATAAATAATTAATTATCACATTTAGGAAGATATTATTAAAAATAATAATAAAACATCCTAATTTCTAAGGGAGTAACATATCATGAACATTCAGTCCTTGTGTTATAGGAATAATAATAGGAATCATGCTTTCCATAGAGGTAGCAACCATTAACATACATTCTAATTCCTTTTAAGGTCCTATAATCTATTAGCTAGTTCCTTAGATAAAAATGAATGGATAGTGTTAAAGTTAAATAAAACTCTTACTAAAAGATTTTCATCTAAAATAATACTTGTTACTATTGCATTTGAAGCTTAAGCCTCCTATCATGTCAACACATACACCCTAGCTTGAAATCTCGTTACCTCTCACCCATGTTACCTTTTCTTACACCATGACTAGGTACTATTAATAATCTAACAAAAGTGGTGTTTTCAATAGTGCATACATTAAGTGCTTTCATGTTATTCTTACATAGCATTGTTGTGCATTCTCGAGCCATGTAACATTGTTACTTACACTTAAAACATGCTCTTGGTTTACATGCACATACTCTTTGGTAACTGAATTTGCATTGGTTATAATAAGGTCTTTTATCTAGTTGTTATAGTATAGAGTAAACTCAACTTAGCACCTTCATGGTAGATTTTAACCTATTATAGGTGCTTATACCATGAAAAGTCTTCCACCCTTAAAATTTTCTCATATCGTTAGGCTCACTAATTCCCTTTAATGGTGCATTTAGTGCTAAAGTGACCTTTCTTATTTTTCTTTCCACTATTAATTGCATCATTTCTCTATTATAGTTCTTTTCTCTCTCTTTCCTTTCCTTTGAGCATAACTCTACATGAATTGCCTGATTTAAGGCTTATTGATTAGTAATATTCTTAGATATGATAACTTGATCAAAGAAGTAATCTTGAAGCCTATTCACAAACTTTTTCACCTTTACCTTCTTGGTAGATATTAGATGTCCAACATATTAAGCTAGTCAAGTAAATTGGCTATCATACTATGGAACTACCATCATACCCTAAGTTAACTACTCGAACTTTCACACTTTGGCCTCCTTCATGGTTAGCAGTAGAAAATGATATACCAAATCAACTTGAAATTATTCCCAAGTTAATGGCTTAACAACTTCATCCCTATGTTCTACATGCTAAAAGTACCAGTAATGTGCCATGTCATTAACTAATTCCACTATCACGGCATTGATGTATCATAACATCCTACCTATCTTTTTAATTTAGTTAAGAAATTGATAGAGATATATTACAAGGTTAGTGTTTTCATACCTCAAGGATTTGAGTTTTAGAAATTGATGCACTATTTGTATCCTATCTCTATGTGCTACTAATAAAGGTGATTATCTCTAATTTTCATCCCTATTTGAAGACCAATTTTAGTTTTGGAATTTGGTTTTAGGCCACTACTTACACTAGCCTTTCTATTATTTGCTATCAAGTTATAACCTAAGCTAGTATTTTCTCCAATTCATTTTTCCTACACTCATTTTCACTTTTTACAAGTAAATTTATAGATTTAGTGTTCTTAGAAACTTCTAAATGTGCTTTAGTATGCCTTCTTCTTTCTATAATCCTATAAAATAATAGGCATTAGAAATAAAATTGAAACTTAGGTTTCACACTTGCTCCTCTCAAATGTTCTTGGCAATTATTCCTTTTTCCCACTAACTGCTAGTTCGGGAATCTATGTTAGTCATTCCATTTTCCAAAATGATTTAAAATTATACTATAAAACTAATTAAGTCAAAACCAATTTTTAACTAATTATGATTGGCATAAAGATGTCCTTCAAACATCCTTATAATTCTTACTTAACTCATAATTATTAATACTTTTTTTCTTTGATGTGTAGGACTTAAAAAGCCTTACTATTGGTAATTTATATAGGATTGATGTAGTAGCAATGTAAAATGAATTTAAAAAACTTCTTTTGAACAAAAGGACCATTATTGTCGTGAGTTATGAGAAAGAGAAAAAGTACTAAAAATTTAAACCATTTCTTAAAATTGAATGTACTAATTGCACTTGTGAAATTTCTACACATCAATTTAAAACCTTTCTTTGAATATCACAATGTGTAAAATTTATCAAACAAAGTTAAACTTCCTTTAGGAAGATCGTGAGTTTTAATGACTCACTTGGAAGGAAATAAGTTTTGCAATATTAATTTGAAATTCATTTGAAATTAGATGAATATAAGACTTGAAAAGCCAACAAATGAAACTTTCTTTCTTTTCCTTTCTATATGAAAATTGTAACTCTCTAAAAAAATACAATATTTGAAATTTTGAATTTATTATAGTAATTTAAACCCGGAAACAAACATAATAGAATTAAGACCAAGTTAAGTAATACTTAAGAATTTCAATGAAAATATCTTTAAGAGTGATGAAGTATTTGTAAAAAGGTGAAAACACAAGCCATAGAAAATTACTCATTCAAAGTTTATCCTTGGAAAATACATTATAAAACAGGTGAGATATAGCAAATCCCAGAATAGATTTTTGTTTGAAAACTATTTGAGAAAGCTCACAGAAACAATATTTATAATTTTAAAAGTTTTAATCTAAAATCTTTCCCTCTTTCCTTAATTCTACTTGTGACTATAAGGAGGGATTTTCTAAAACTATAGCTTGTGATTTCAAGAAAATAACAAACCATAAATGTGAAACATGCATATGAGACAACTAAACAAAATAGCTATAAAATGATTAAAAATGTTTAAAGGGTGATTTTAGGGCTTATGGCGCATTATAGAATATGTTTATGAAATCTTAGGCTTACAGAAATAGCCTTTATATTACAAAATAAAGCAAAGGTTTAGATTAAACATAATTTACATTCTATTATTTGAGCAAAGGATGCTCTATTGCAGAAAAAAATTTAATTGGTCCTTTCGGGTCCTTAATATTTAAATTATACATTGTAAAGTAATCCAAATGGAAAGTTAGTGGAAGCCAACCTAAAGGAGCCATATGAGTGCTTTGCTTCTACTATGAGCCAAATTGATCTATCATCAAAGTAAAATGCAATTCAATAAGGTAGAATCCAAATCATGTATGGAAAACCATCCACTAACAATTAGTTATGAAGATGCATAGGTCCATTAATATGTCTATTTGTAGAAAAAGTATCTATAAAAAGATATAATATAATAGTGTTGAATATGAAACCTAGTAAGAAGTCACTAAACCTTTTTTTTTATTTTAGTAAAAAAAATATATAAGCAAGAATACACCTATTCATAAGCTTATGGAAGTAAAATTCTTACTAAAAAACATTAATGTATTACCTAAAATTATTCATTTTTATAAATGAATAGTAGATGGTATAAAGATTACCTCTTTATGACTTTTGGTCATCTTTATCCCCTTATAAACCCATCCTTATCCCTCTAACTACTAACCACACCTCTTTGAAATAAGTCGTCAAGCCCTCCATATCACATGATAGGTAAAATGTGCCCTATTGGGCATAATATAGTATCACACCCCTATTAGGCTAATATAAAGAATCTAACTATACACAAGGCCTTAAATATTAATTATACAAGGCATGATCAAAATACCATTCATACCATGGTCATTATTTCTTACCCAAAACAAGCTCAAGTTCAAAATGTTCATAGTCCACATCCAAGCTCCATAAATCAAAAATCAAGTCAAAGGCCATAATAATAATTCAAGTTCAAGTAGCCCATATAGTCATAAGGATTCAAGTCCAAATGATCATTTTCATTTAGAAACACCTTTCCTATTTCCAAAAGTTCAATTTCAATTCATCTTTATCAAAAAGTTTTTCATAAAATTTTCTTAGTTTTCCATTAGAAAACCATAAGATTTTTCAACTTTGGTGAAGGGAAGCTCACGAGTACAACAATGTTCTGTGACTTTCTCTTCTAAATTTTGCCATTCTTTCCTCTTAATATCTTTCAAATAACACATCTAGTTTATTAGGTGTTTCTTAGCTAAATTTCATGCATTACTTTTACACCATCCATACATTAAATGGCATAAAAATAACAAGTATGAAATTTCTAAATTCAAAGCTAAAATAGATAAACTTTTAATTAGCATATCTTTGTAATACCTTGTAGAAATTCAAAAGACTAGAATTACTAGAAACTAATTAAAGTGTTACTATTAGTGGCTAATTAGAAGAAAGAGCCATTGGATATAGTGAATGAAAATCCGTTAGTAGTTATTTTGGAGAAATTATAAATTTTCAAGAAGTAAAGAAAGTCAAGAGATTTTAAAATCCTAGAGTAAAAGGATGATTTTACCTAGAAATACCTAATAGAAGCCCAAAGTTTTCAAACTAAAGCAATTTTGGGAAATTTGACAACATACCCCTGGTTACAAGGGAGCCAAAGTGGGAAAATCGAAATTTGAATGGCAATAGTGTAAAGAGTATGAAGTGACTAGTGTAATGTGCATAAAGATCGTGAACATAAGCAAAAACCATACTTGACAACCTAATCTACTAATTTTCAAGGATTTTACTAAATTTAAGATTTTGTGATTTTATTTCACTTAGTCATCAAGAAAGGAAGCTTAACATTTAAACTACTAATTGTAATTAACTTAATATTCATTAATTCTTCTAAAATCATTGAAGCACAAAAAATTATAAAAAAGGTTTTTTATCAAGGAAAAGTAAGAGGACTATTTTAACATTCAACTTGTAAATTTTTTATTTTATTTCAATTATTATGTTTGGAAATGTTTTACTAATTCTTAAGGAAAATTATTCAGTTTTACAAAATTAGAAGTAGTTTTAAAATCATCAAATTTTACTAGTTTTGAAAAGTATGAAAGTTTGATTTGGAAATATTAATTTAGGAGATGACCTATTATTTAATTATTATCCTATGAGCACATGTTGCTTATCTCACTAAGTTAAGAATGTTTTAGAAGCCACTTTTGGCATATGCTCATTAATAGCCTGTAATGAACGAATATTTGCAAGGATTCTGGTGAGATATAGTAAGATTTTAAATTGATTTTTTCTTATGGAAAAGAGCAAGCCATGACTTACTTCCTAAGATCGCCAAAAAATATTCTTTCTTACATAATGGGTGATGTCATGTTTCAAAAAGTGATAACAAAGTTATGTGATGTTCAAGATTTTATCTATAATATTTTCTCTTATTTCATGTCTATCATGTGTTATATATGCTTAATTTCATAGAATTGATCTTGTTTTGTAATTTAGGTTAGTTCTACAATGATTTGAAATTATTCGATTAATATTGAATTTTTATACTATTTAAAATTTTTAACTATATCTTAAGCTTTTGATGTTGGATTAAGATGATCTTTATATCATTAGAAAGTTTAAATAAAGCTTTACAACTTTTATTTTATTTAAAGCCTAATTTAGATGTCTTAAAGATCTAATTTAGGTAAAAAATTGAGGTCATCTTTCTATTCTAACAGAGCTAACTTCAATTTTTAAACCATATCTAGAGTTCCAAAAGTCCAATTAATGTGAAACCAGAGCCCAAAACTTTTTAAAATGAGGGTTTACATATTTGTGGTTTAATGAAACTATATAGTTTTAGTAATCTTATATTAGGTGGAAATCATACTTATAAATTTTCATTGTTGTAACTTTTAAAGTACTTTATTTTGTAAAATAAGTTGTAGGCTTCAAAAATTAGCAAAGCTCTATTCTTTGTAACCTTAAGAGACATAGGATTCAAGTCCATTAGCTTTTAAGGTTATCAAGTTAGATATAAAAGGCAAGAACACTACCCAATTTAGAAAAGATAGCTTTTCTTCTTCTTTCAAGTTTCTTATTTTTTAGCCATAGAGGGCTAAACTTCTGATTGATTCAAGGATTTTGAGGCTCATCTTTGGATTATGAGATTCTAATCTATAATGTTGACTTTTCTATTTTATTTTCCTTTTTTCCTTATTCTTTATACCAATTGCTTGAAATTTTATAAAGGGCTAAACTTTTAATTGATTCAAGGGTTTTGAGACTCATTTTTATTAGATTATGAGATCCTAATTTATAATGTTGACTTCTTCTAATTAATTTTCCTCTTTCCCTTATTGTTTATGCCACTTACCTGAAATTGTATGGGTTGAATGTAGTGTTCAACCTTGTGATTTTAAATCTTTATCTATTTTTATATTAAGTTATAGTCAGTTAATCATAATTTTTTTACTAGAGATAGAGGGTTAAGAAATAAATTAGAGGTTTCTAGTTTGATCCCTCAATTTGTTTGAATTTTATTTTCAAATCAATTTTGATATAGCTATTTATAGATTATAATAGTTGCTTAATCCTATTAATCTTAAATAATCAAATTATGGATGGTCATCCAACATAGGATTCATGAATTATAACAAGGGTTCCAAATAATTCAACATTGAAAAATTAATTAGAATTGTTAAATATTTTGTGATCTATAATTAATCATACTAAAAGCTCTAAAATCCTTAGGTTAACTACTTTGCTTTATTATTTTTTTTCTTACTATTTTACTTTTGTACTTTGATTTATTTGGTGAATTTAATTTAATTTTGAATCAAAACACCTAATCTAGTTTTAAGTTTTGTATTCTACATTTTGCACACTCTTTGAATATATCTACATCCTATGTGTATTTTGCTTACATTTTCTATTTTACCTCTGTCTGCATTCGTTTTTCTATTTTTGTGCATAAAGAGCTTAAACAATTGTGTAATCATTATTAGCATATTATTTAGAAAGGATATATTAAAAGATTACTAAAATACAACTTAGTTTATCACCTTATATTATATTACTTTTAGTAAACCAGTAATAATTAAGTTTCAAGTGTTGCAACACACTCATTAAAATTTTGGCATCATTAAAAAGGATCCACTTGAATTCATCTTTTCTCATCTTCTACAAGCTATGTATTGCATAATTGTTCAAGTAGTCTAGTCAATCTTGCATCTGTTAGTGTTTTGCTTGAATTTTATGATATCTATCACTTTTTAACATTTTCTTACATTCTTTAAATATTACATATTCCTCCATTTCATTTCATCTTTTTTCATTATATATTACTTCATTTCACACTCTAATAGAGGTTTTTGGCTCCTTAAAACAAGCTACACATATTCTACCCTCTTACCTTCCCTGATCAAGTATCAAAGTGATTAGCTCCGATTGAACTAAAAACTTTCATGGTAATAGAAAAAAAATTTCTCATTAAGAGTCATTAGTTTATTAGTCTCCCCTTTTTTAGCAAAATTCCATTATTTTGACCATTTTTTTAAATATTTTTATTGCATTTTTGGATTTTACATGGTCATAGCTTTCATTCAATGGTGGTCCCATAATTTTTGAAAAGTCTAGATAGGTTAATTAGATATGTTTTGAGTGATTTTTAATAGTGCATTAGTATTTTGGTATTTTTGTGTTCCTATGATTCTGCTTAGTAGAGTCTAGTGCAATAAAGTGCATGACTAGGAGAACTACTAGTGAATTGTTAAAGTTTAATTCTAAAATAGATGGGACTTTTTATTTTCTTTGTAGGAGTAGAAATATAAGTAGTTATAGCATTCTTACCTTTCATTCTAAACCTTTTGATAATTTTGATAATATGGCAAATAATAATAGAATTTTAAAGGAATCAGCTGCTCCTAATGTTACTTGCCAACTTTTAAGCATCCAATATCCTAAACTTGATATTGACTTTGAGCTTAAATCTGGTTTAATACATTTGTTTTCTAGATTTCATGGTCTTATAGGTAAGGAGTTTCATATGGTATGCTTAACCATAAAGTCTCATAGTATTCTGGAAGACCATATTAAATTAAGGGCATTCCCCTTTTTATTTGCTAATGCAACCAATGATTGGTTATATAACTTGCAACTAAGTTCTATCACTTATTGGAATAATATGAAGTAACTGTTCTTAAATAAATTCTTCCTTATTTCAAGCGTTGCTGCAATTAGAAAAGAAATTGATCAGATAAGGCAAAAGAATAGTAAGACATTGTATAAGTATTGGGAGAGATTCAAGAAGCTATGTTTAAGCTATCTACACCACTAAATCAGTAACTATTAATCTAGTATTTGTCTAAAGGACTTCTTCTTATAGATAAGAGTATGATTAATGCTATAAGTGATGAAGCATGGGTAGATAAAACTCGTATGGCAATAAAAGATTTAATAGTTAATATGATAATAAACTTCCAATAGCTTAAAACTAGAATTATGGTTGCTACAAGAGGCATGCATGAGATAAATTTCTCCAATTCAAATTAGTAAAGATTGGATAATAGATTAGATGAATTGACCTTTATAGTAAAGTAAATAGTGATGGGATAGCAACAACAATTTCAAACTTACTTTCTTGCTAAATTTTATGGCATATGCTCTTGTTTAACTTATCTTACTGATGCATGTCCAACATAATAAGAAGATAATGGTTAATATCAAGCATGTAGTAGCAGTATTCTCTAGAAAACCTTAGCATTAATAGCATCCTAATCAATCTAGTAATAGTAAGCTAACTATTATTAATAGCATAATTAATACCCTGGTTGGAGAGATAAGTAAAACTTTAGATGTGGCAGCAATTTAAGCCAAATTCAATATTTTAGTGCATACACCACAATGCCACATAATTTTATCCCTAAACCAAATTCCAATTTAACTTCCTCTTCTCAATCATCTTTTGAAGAATTAGTTAAGCAAATGATAGTAAATAACCTACAATTCTAACAAATAATAAAGGCCATAATTATAAATTTGTAAACTCAAATTGGCCAATTAACCTCTACCATAAGTGAGCTTAAAGCACAAGATTCAGGATAACTTTTTTCCAGTAATGTAAGAAGCAAAAAAGTTGTGAATTCCATTATACTGAAAAGTGGTAAGCTAGTTGACAAGCCTTCATCTTTACAACCAGAAGTTAGTGATCAAGCAAAAGAAAGCAATAAACTAAAAGATAACAAGTAAAAGTAACTACAAAAAGAGAAAACACATGATGAAAGTGAGGTAAATTCCATCCCAAAACCCTTGCTTTCCATTGATTTTTTCATTCCCCTTACTTTTCCAAGAAAAGTTGTTACTTTATAGAAAATTGAGAATGAAAATCATATTTTAGATTCCTTTAGAAAAATAGAAGTTAACATAATTTTGATAGATTTGATAAAATAAATCCTAAGGTATGTTAACTTTTCAAAAAAAATTTACATCAATAAAAGAAAATTAAATGATCATAAGAAAGTAAGTATAAGGGCGAATGTGTCTATAATCATTCAAAGAGAAGTACTGAGAAAATGTAAACATTTAGGCACATTCACTATTTCATATGTTATAAGGAAAACTAAAATTAAATATACTATGCTAGATTTAAGAGCTTCAATTAATGCCATGCCTTTTTCTATTTTTAATACTTTAAACTTAGGACCATTAAAATAAACAAGGGTTTGTTCAATTAGTAAAGAGGTTTAACATATATCCATCGAGTGTTATTGAGGATGTTCTATTATAGGTTGATGGGCTTATTTTTTCAACAAATTTTTACATTTTGAAGATAGAAAATAAAATATTCGAGGTTCTTCCCACAATCATTCTTAGCTAACCTTTTCTCAAAATAGCAAAAACTATGATTTATGTTAAAGATGGAACATTAAGCATGGGGTTTGATAGTGTTATAGTTAAGTTTGACATTTTTAAGGCTATACATGATAATTTTATGTCTTATCTGCATACTTTTGAGCCTTTATTTCATAATGTTCCTTATTTTAATTATTCTAATGTTATATTGATAGTCATAAGTACACTTGTTGTAATAGTGATATTAAATGTGTCAAATGTGTGGAGATTTCAGTATTTATAGGTGATAAGAACAATGTTGTTTCAAAATGTGAAAAAAATAATGATCATAAAGAAATACGATGTGCAAAAATGGTTCCTAACACTAACTTTCTACTTTTAATTGATCCTCATATATTTAAATTTTAAAAGGAAAAAGATTGTTTTTTATTAATCATTCTACTCATTTTGTTAATCATGATGAATTCATTATACAAGATAATTTTGAGTATTTAAGGAAAAAAGTGATTTAATAATAGCACTTGAGGAAATTATGCTAGATAATCACAATTTACAAAGTACTTCTTTGATAAATGAATTAAAGGTTAGCAATTTAGAAGAAAAAAAGGTAGTCAATCCTCATGTAGTTCTTGGTTGAAGACATTCAAGTCATATATAGCTAAAAATGTTAAAAAGAGGCACTTCTTGGGAGGCAACGCAAGCTATTTTAAATTTGCTTTCTCTTACCTTTCTCTTTTATTTCACTTGTCCCTTATCTTTCTTGATGATATTGATATACCTTACATTAAGAATAATATAAAATTTAAGTAAAGGGAGACTTCTTGGTCTTATTTTAGGTTTTATGCCTTTATTTAATGCTTTTGATATAAAAAAATAGAAAAAAATTAAAATTTTTAAAAAATTATATTTTTTACTTATTTTTTAGTCTTTTTAAATGCTTTCTATAGATAGAGATTTTGTATTTTTCATAAAATTCAATTAAAGTTAGATAGGATTCATAACATGATTAAATGAATTATTTTACTTAAAATTAATTGATGTAATGATGAATTTTAAGTTAGTAGATTAAACTTAATAGTATGACTTTCCTTGTGAGATTTTGAGTTTTATGTTAAAATTTTGTATTATTCTCTTTGTTTCTTGTATTTTCCATAAAATGATTAAATGAATTATTTTTCTTCTTGAAATTAGTTGATGTAATGATGGATTTTGAATTAGAAAATTAAACTTAATAATATGACTTTCCTTGTGAGATTTTAAGTCTTATGTTAAAATTTTGTATTATTCTCTTTGTTTCTTGTGTGATATTCTTTCATGATTTGTTTCTCTAGAACTTGCTTTGATTCTTTTTTATATTAAGTTTGCACATGCATACACAAGAATGATAAAAGCATTCTTTCTTTGTTTAAGCTAGAACTAAATAGCCAACCTTGAATTTTTATCTTTGTTAAACTCTTTTGAGTTTAATTACCCTTTTCTTTGTTGATTAGCCTATAAGTATTTTTTCAATGAAAAATAAGTGTCTTTACCTAACCTTAAGAATTAGTAAAGTATTTGAATTTTGGAAAGATTGGTTCTTGAATAAGTGTGAGTTTATATTTTATGAATTGTTATCAATTTTCAGTTCAAAGGTTAGTTATAAAAAAGAAAAAGAGAACAATAAAAGAAAGAAACAAAAATGCAAAAAAAGAAATAAGAAAGTCAATAAAAAAGTAAAAAAAGATGAAAAATAAAAATAAGAAAAAATATGTAAAAAAAGAAGAATAAGGCAAAATGAAATTGATGGGAAAAAAAGAAAGGAAAAGAAAGAAGTTAATAAATGTTTAAATTTGGGTTATTATGTTGAGTTATAATTGTTCATAATTGACCTATATGTTTAAATTTCATGTGTTCTATCAATTTCTTTAGTTTTTTCCCCTTTATATCCTTATTTTTCCTTTCCTTTTCCTTAACCACATTATAACCTTGAATAAAATCCTTTTGATTTATGTTGTACATGTGATTTAAGTAATAGAAATTAAATAATCAGCAAACTTATGGTAAAGCAATTTCAAAGAATGAATTTAAATAAAACATTTATCCTAAGCACTTGAGAATTGAAAAGTAAATTTTGTGAGAATCTACTATGTTAATCTACTCTTTTTGAATGAAGTTGCTATATTAGTTAGTTTCAAGTTTATCAATATTTTTTTTTCAAAATATGTTATGTTTCCTATTTACTTTAATTGTTTCTTGCTTGTAAATTTGTAGTTTTGAAATTTTTAGAAAGTATGTCTTTTATTTTTTAGCTTTGAATAAAATTATGTCTTGCCTGAGGTCATGCAAAGGCTAAGTATGGGAGAATTTGATATGTAAAATTTTATTTATATTATTTCTTCTTATTTCACGCCTCTTAATATGTTATATATGCTTAATTTCATAAAATTGGCTTTGTTTTGTAATTTAGGATTAGTTTTACAATGATTTGAAATTATTTCGTCACTATTGAATTTTTATACTATTTTAGATTTTTAGTTATATCTTAAGTTTTGAATGTCAAATTGGGGTAATCTTTATATCATTAGAAAGCTTAAAGAAATCTTTACAACTTTTCTATTTTGGTCAACACCTAGTTTAGAGATCTAGGAGCTTTAATTTAATAGAGAATTTGAAGCCCTATTTTGGCCTAACTGAGCCAACTTTGATTTTTAAGCCATATTTAGAGTTTTAGAAGTCCAATTAATGTGAAATTAGAACCTAAAGCTTTCTAAGACTAATTTTTACAAATTTTATGTTTGTGGTGTACTGAAACTATGTAGTTTTAGTGATCTTACATTAAGTGAAAGTTAAACCTATGAAATTTCACTGCTATAACTCCTAAAATATATTATTTTGTAAAATAGGTTTTGGGCTTTAAAAATTAGTAAAAGGCATGGGATCTAAGTCTATTAGGTTTTAGGGTTATCAAGTTAGAAATAGGAATCAAGAACACTACACAATTAAGAAATACAACTTTTCTTCTTTAAAGTTTCTTATTTTTTAGCCATGAAAGACTAAACTTTTAGTTGATTTAGGGATTTTAAGGCTCATCTCTATTGGATTATGAGATCCTAATTTGCAATGTTAATTTTTTCTAATTGAATTTTCTTTTTTCCTTTTTCTTTATGCTACTCGCAATTATATGTAATGAATGTTAATTTGGTATAATTGGTGTTCAACCCTATGATTTCTGATCTTTATCCATTTTTATGTTAAATTACGATTGGTTAATCATGGCTTTTCACATAAGAAGGTTTCTAGTTTAATCCCTCAATTCAGCTAAATACTATTTTCAAATTAATTTTGATTTTGTTCTTTATGAATTATAATAATTGCTTAATCTTGCTAATCTTAATAGACCAAATTATAGATAGTTATCGAGTATAGGATTCATGAATTATTGTAGGGACTCTGGATAATTAAAGGTTGAAAAATTAATTAGAATAGTCAAAATGTATTATGATTTGTGATTAATCTACATTAACAGCTCTCAAAACCTTGGATTAACCCCCAATCTATTTTTAAGTTTTGTATTATGCATTTTGCATGTTGTTTGAATCTATCTCTATTCTATGTGCATTCAATCTGCATTTTCTACTATACTTCTATTTGCATTCATTCTTTCTGTTTTTAGTGCATAAAAGAGCCTAAACAATTGTGTAATCATTGTTAGTAAATCATTTGGAAAGAATATATCAAGGAATCACTAGGATACTACCTGGTTTGTCACCTTATATTGCATTACTTTCAGTAAACCAGTAATAATTAATTTTAGGGTGTTATGATGCACTCATCATTATGCTATAAATAACATTTGTCTTGAGAAAAATTTTTCTACCAAAAGAAAGAAAGCTATATAGTTTGGCTATTTAAGGGAAAGAAAAAGAGCTTTTTGTCTTGTGACTTTCGTACTATTTCTTTTTAAAAGTGCTATCTTAGTTTTATCTTTGTTTTTCTTCAAAAAGGAGTTCATAGATTCTTCTAAAGCAAGGTAGAATATCTCCTTAATTTGATTTCCTTTCTATAACTCTGAAAGTTCTTATACTAATATTTGTTTAGAAAACTTGAATCTTAAATTTCTAGGTGTTAAATCAAGGGAAAACATCAAGAAGTGTAAGTGGAAACCTTTTTTCTTTCTGTTCGGTTTACTTTTGGAAAGTTGTATATATATATATGGAATATATATAATCATATATTATTATTACATTATGATAAGTTATAGATCATGATTTTTATATTAGAAACTTGATTCTTTCGAAACTTGATTTTTGAACCTTGAAAAATGTTTTCCAAGAACAATATATGTTGGTTTTTGGAAACCAAATGAAATAGATTTTGAAGAGCAATGTTTTGATTACTTATTATGGAAAAAAAGAACTGACAAAGTGGTTTAAAAAATCTTGATGATGAACAAGAAAACTATCATTTTAAAATCATTTAGTGTTAGACTAAATGTGGCCATTTACCCATGATTATGTATATGCTAGATATAAAAGCAAATTAGAGCTTAAAAGCTCAAGTGAGCTTATGGGGTCAATTAGGAAAATCATAAATCACTTCTTAAATGTTGTAGGAAAATTAGTTTTTAGAATCATAAGTTAGTATAGAAAGCATGGGTATCAAATATGGCTAAATTTGGAATAAATTGGACTTTGGCAATGTAACTCACAATTTTATAGTGAAAACCATGAGCTGTTTATTGGTTTTGATAAATTAAAAATGTGACTTGGCTTATGAGAATGTGTTTTTAAGAAATGGAATGATTTTAGAATTTTTTTGTGAAAAAAGAGTTCAAGTAAAAACTCTTTATGTTTATTATGAGAATTTTAAATAAAAAATAGTTAATAAACTCTTGGAAATTTGTGATGAAATATATGAATGAAACTTAAGAAATATAACTATGTGAGATTGATGAAATGGTTACTTGAAATAGGACAAATTAATTACAATATTGAATAAACTTTGATAAGTTGTGAATTATAATTATGAATGTGAATATGTACTATTTATATGGTGATTATGACATGAATGGTATTCTAACCTTGTTAAAAATTGTAAAATTGTGAATTGATGAATAGTGTGATGAAATATCCACTATATGACAATGATTCATGACTGTATCCAATTAAAAAATTGATAAATAATGTTGTAAAGTGTTAAGAGACATTGTCCCTACAATGATATCGATATAATTATGAATATGAATATTGGAAGCTCATATACGACTTTGTACAAGTCTATAAGTCTATCCATAATTATCTAGTGTTATAAAGAGTGAAAGGAGTTAGCTCAATGCCCTGTATTCCAGTGTCACAAAATGATGCATCATAAGTATAAGAAAGGATAAGGATGAGATGATTGCAATAAGGTTAACCAAGAGCCAGAAAAAAAAAGAATGCTAAAGTATTCTAATAAGATGAAAATGCCTTTTATATATATTTTGTATAATAAAAAAGTTAGGTAGCTATTCATTGAGTAATTTATTACTCACGCCTTGTTAGTTAATATTTTATAGAAACACAGCATCCAAAGGGATCCTTTCAAAATTAATGATTGTTGGTGGCAAATTTTTAATACTAATTACGGATGGTATAGATCGAAATGTCACTACTTCTTTATGAATTATAAGATTAGTCCCTATCATATGTGTAAGGTTAGATTCATGCAATTAGATACATCAATACTCAATCCATATCATGCATTTCTAGATTCATATATTATTGATGAGCTGAGTTTTCAGGTGGCCTTTAAGGTTCTTATACCTTAAGCTTTATAGGAAGGCCCATCTATTGGGATTTCTCCTCTTTATTTCATTAAGCAATAATTTCTAATAGACTATATGCCCTATGATCCAAACTAGCCCCAATTTATACCTCCAATAGTATTAGCAAGTCCACTGTTAATTCTAGCAATTTCAATTCTTGGACTTTGAGCCCAAGGATTGTCAGTTCAATACTGGCTATTGATAAAGCTCTTATTTTTCCAAAAAGTTTGTATCAAGTTTATTTTAAAACTCTTAATATAATTATGTTACTCTTTTATTTATATAATTATATAGACAAATATTTAGTAGTTGTAAAAAAAAGGTAGGAAAAACTAGTAAGGTGTATGTATAACCTAATTACTTTAAGTTTATGTAAAATAATAGAAGTAATAATTCGTGTGTTAAATAAAGTATGGATGCATTTCTCTTTCCTACTATTTTTTTATGCATATGAAAATGCTTTTGACTATTAAAGTTTGTTTACAAAAATGTTTATATGGCTTGCAATCATTAGTGCAAGGAAAGAGAAAAGAAATTTTTTTAAAAATCATAATGATTTATAAAGAAGTTTTTTTTATATAAAAAATGGTATATAGCTATTCTTTCCTTTTAAAAAAAGATGTTTGATATGTTTTTTTTTTAAATGTATGTTATCTTTAACGCAAAACTTCATAAAAAATAAAATTATCTTTTCTTTTATTTGAGTTTTTCTTAACTTGATCCTATTCTATTGCAAGGATATAGCTAGAAAGAGGCATACTCGATCCTTAAGTGTATAGGCATGAAAGATTTACTAATTTTCTTGAAAGATCTAGCAATTAAAATAGGAATGGACAAAAACAACCAGAAGCCCAAGCTTAGGTAGCTACTTTACAAAGAACTTTAGAAAGAACAATTATCAGATAAGGAAGAATATGGACAACCTTTTCTTCCTTATGTACCCTATAGAGATAGGTTTCAAATTGTAAAATTGAAATTACCAAGATATGATGATAATAATCCAATAGTTAATCCTCAGTAGTTCGTTGATTAAATGAAAGAATTTATAAGATATTAAGATGCAATGAAATTATGATAGTAGAACTAGTAAGACCCTAGTTTGATGATTTAGCATATTATTTATATACCTAAAAAAAAGAGCAAAGGGTTATAGTTAATGATCTAATTGCTTAAGAACAATTCCAAGTTAAACTAATAAACTTATCCTTGCCACAAAGCCTTAGATAAGCAAAAGCTTAAGAGTTTAAACAATTAACTCAAGGATCAATTATAGTACCTAATATGATGGCTAATTTACATGATTTTTAGGTTATGCTAGATATTTAGTGCCTATCGAAAAAGTTAGAGTGAAGTAGTTCATGAATGGACTTTACAACTTTTACTTTAATCAAGTCATTATTTTTTATAACATTATATGCTAGTAAGCTTTAAATCAAGTAGTAAGAGCTAAATTGCATTCTGTAGATAGGTGTGAGAGAGATGCAAGTTCTAGGAGGAAAAAGAACAAGGTTTGAAAATAAAGGAAGTAGTAGTAGAAAGAAAAGTAAAAGTAACTTAATATAAAATGCACTAATAAGGGGATGGCGTAGGAAGCAGAATTTTCAAAGGCAAGTCACATTCTATAATACTAGCTCTAACTTTAGATCATAGTCGATTATAAAGGATCTTTGTCAAACTTATTTAGCACTAAATCTATTAAACAAACACCTTACTACAACCAATGTAATCTAAAGCACTTTTGACCTTACAAAGCGTGCTTCAAATATAGTTAAATGGGACACAAGATGCAAGAATGTATAACAATGTAGTACAAAAACAATTTCACAAGCCCTAGCATGCAAAATAGTCAAGTTACTACTTCTATTAAATCACTTATAGTGCTTAGCTCATAAGCAAGAAGAAGTGGTAAAAGAAAAATAACAAGAACATAAGTTAGAATATTTGTTGGGACATACCAAGAGGCCTAAGCCTTGAATGTTGTTATGATAAGTGCATTATTGGTTGAAATCCTATTTGTAAGAATTTTATTTAATTTTGGCAATACATTTATCCAGAAGTTTAGCAGTTAAAATTTTAAAATCGAAAAAAGAGTTAGATGAAGTAGTAATGGCCAATACCTCAGTAGGTAAGGCTATAGTAGCAACTCATAGAGTTAAAAAGTGTGAAATTAGCTTAGATAATTACC
This sequence comes from Sindora glabra, assembly GCA_020226215.1. Lineage (NCBI taxonomy): Eukaryota > Viridiplantae > Streptophyta > Magnoliopsida > Fabales > Fabaceae > Sindora > Sindora glabra. The sequence goes on along the minus strand of CM035231.1, from coordinate 22,634,864 downwards.
TTACAAGGTTTAATTTGATAATACTAAATATGGTGGATTGTAATGTTATTTTAGGAATAGATTGGTTATCTAAATATCATCATTATCTAAATTGTTATCATGAAATAGTAACCTGTTGACTAGAAAAAAAAGTATTGCAAGTGTTTCAAGGTGAAATTTCAACTTTTCTCCTGTGTGAAAGTCAAAAAACTTGTTAAGAAAGATTGTATGGTATGGATAGCCATGATAATTGAAGTAGAGAAGGAAGAACTTATAGTTAGCAAAGTCCTGGTACTAAATAAATTTCAAGACATTTTTGCAAAGGAACTACCAAGAGTGTCACCTAATTAAGAGATTAAATTCATGATTAAAGTAATTCTTAGAATCAAATTAATATCAATTCCTTTATATCATATGCCACTAGTAAAGTTGAAAAAATTGAAAAAGCTATTACAAGATTTGATAAACAAAAGTTTCATATATCTCACCTTAGGGAGCACCTATGCTATTTATCAAGAAGAAAAATGGGTCATTATGATTATGTATTGATTAATGGCAACTACATATGGTCATCATTAAGAATAGACATATATTACTATGGATAAATGATATTTGACCAATTACAAGCAGCATGATACTTTCTTAAAGATTAATTTGCATTCTAGATCTAACTAATTGAAGATTCAAAAGGTGTAACATTTGGTACTCATTAGGAACATTACAAATTGCTAGTGATGTCATTTAGACTAACGAATGCACTAGTAGACTTTTTTGGGATAAATTCATTATTATTTTTATTAATGATATTCTAATATATTCCAAAAGTAAAAAGGATCACACGCAACACTTGCAAATTACTTTGCAGGCCTTGCAAGAGCATCAATTGTATACTAAATTCTTAAAGTGCAAGTTCTAAATGGTAAGTGTCCATTTCTTAGAACATGTAGTTTTGGAAAAAGAAATCCAAGTAGACCTTTAGAAGGTTAAAGCTATAGCTAAATACGCAAAAAATTCAATAGTGATAGGGATATGTTGTTTTCTTAAATTAGTGGGATGCTATAAAAGGTTCATGAAGGATTTTTCAAGAATTACATCATCCTTAACTAAGTTGACATGCAATAGAGCCAAACTCACGTCAAGTGATAAGTGAGAAGAAAGCTTCCAAAAGTTAAAGAATGCCTGACATATGCATTAATGTTAGCTTTACCAAATGGAATTAAAGGATATATAGTGTATTATGATGCATTAAAAATTGGAATAAGATATATGCTAATGTAGCAAGAAAAACTTATTACTTATCCATTAAATTGCTTATGTGTTAAGGTAGTTAAAGAAACGTGAAGTGAATTATCCAGTACATGATTTGGAAATGGCAACAGAAGTGTTTACTCTAATAATTTGGAGGCATCATATAGAGCAACTTGTGAGATTTATACATATCACAAAAGTTTGAAGGATATTTTTGATAAAAAAATATTTATATTTATGACAATAAAGGTGGATAGAATTGGTAAAGTATTGTGATTGTTTTATCTGTTATTATTTAAGGAAGGCAAATATTGTAGTAAATGCTTTAAGTCTAAAAGCTCTAAGAAAAAAAAGAATGTACAAAAGGAAGAAGTTAACAAAAAATGGCTAATACAAAGATCCACTTTTATGATCATAGAACAAATTAAAGAAGAACAATCAAATGACTCCAAGTATGATAAAAAAAAAAGGCAAAGGCAAAAGAGCAGACCTATTTAAGTATTGATAATAGGGAGGTAATAAGAAATAAAAAGTGATTGTGATTATGGGTTCTTGAAGCAATAAGAAAAGAAATTCTAAAGAAAGTGCATGAATAATAATAAATGATGCATCTTGGAATGCTGAAGATGTATCAAGATTTTAAAAGAATCTATCATGGGAAGGAATAAAAAAAGATGTGAGTGAATATGTAGTTAAGTGTTTAACTTGTTAACAAGTCAAAGTAAAGCATCAATGCTTAACAAGACTTCATCAAAGTATGTATGTATATGTATATATATATATTCTAGAGTGGAAGTGGAAAAGCATTATAATAGATTTTGTTACTAGATTGCTAAAAACTAGTAAAGGCTTGAGTAATCTCTTGCTAGTAAGATGGCATATTCAGCATCACAATATGCTTAAATTTTCTTAAATAGGATCATACCTTTCTATGGCATACTAACTATAATAATTTTTTATCATGAGACATAGTTTACGTTTCATTTTTTGCAATCATTTCAAGATGTAATGGACACATAACTACATTTTAGGATGGTTTTTCAATTATAGATAGATGGGCAATTTGAAAGAACCATTCAAACATTGCAAGATATGCTTAAAGCCTATACAATTGAATTTCAAAGAAGTTAGGATAGGTATCCATTTTAGTTTATGTATAATAATAGCTATCAAACTAGCATATAGATGACTCCATTTGAAGCATGATATGGTAGAAAGTGTAGATCACTAATATAATGGTTCAAACTTGGAAAAGTGAAACATTGGACCAAATTTAGCAAAAAATATGATAAACAAGGTTCATATTATCAAAGAAAGATTACATGCAGTCCAAGAGATATAAAAGTCTTAGATGGATATACATTAACAAGAGTTGAAATTCCAAGAAACAGAATGCACATTTCTAATAGTGTCACTAATGAAAGGAGTGATGTATTTTGAAAATAAAAAGAAATTACCACCAAGGTATGTTAGACCTTAACTAATAATAAAGAGGGTTGGAAAAGTGTTGTATTAATTAGATTTACCAAACGTATGAAAATGATACTCCTTGTTTTCTATGTGTCAATGTTATAAGAATGTGTTCTCAATAAATCATACATATTAAAAGAATAAATGATACAATTGGATTGGAAGCTGACTTATGTAGACCAACCACTCAAAATAATTGATAAATAATTTAAGAAGCTTAGATCCAAGGAAATAACCATAATAAAGGTGATTTAGGAAATACATGAAGAGTAGGAAACCACTTGGGAATTGAAAGTAAACATGAAAGAAAAGTATCTTGGATTATTTGATAAGACCTCTAAGCCTTCAAAAGCTGTTAACAATTCTATGCAATTCTATCTTATTTAGTGAAAATTTAGGTATAAACTTTCTTTAAAAGGTAAAATTTGTAATTCCTAATAGGAATTCAATAAATTAAAATTACTAGAAGCCAATTAACATGTAATTATTAATGAATGATTAGGAGAAAAACACTATTTATAGTTGATGAAAATCTATTAGTAATTGTTTTAGAGAAATTAAAAGTTTTCAACAAGGAAAATCAAGAGATAGTAAAATCCTAAAGCAAAAAAGGGATTTTACTTAGAATTGCTTAACAAAAACCTAAAGCTATCAAAGTGAAGAAATTTTAGGAAAATTGAAGGCATACCCACACTTTCAAAGGGCCAAAATGGAAAAATTAAAATTTGAATGACAATAGTATAAACAGTGTAAAGTGTGTAATGGGCTTGACTAGTGTGAACAAAAGTAAAAAGCCTACTTAAGACCCTAATCTAGTGATTTCCTAAGATTTTACTAGATTTGAAATCTTGTGATTTTATTTTACTTAGTCATCAAGAAAGGAAGCTTAACACTAACATTATTAATTCTAACTAAGTTTAATACTCATTAATTTTTCTAAAATTATAGAAGTATTAGAAAATTCAAGAAAAATATTTTTTAATCATGGAAAAGTAAGGGAATTATTTGGATATCCAATTTGTAAATTTTTTATTTAATTTTAATTATTAAGTTTGAAAATGTTTTACTAATTATTAAAGAAAACCATATAGTTTTACAAAATTGGAAGTAGTTTTAAAATAACCAAATTTTACTAGTTTTGAAAGTATGAAAGTTTGATTTGGAAATATTAATTTAGGACATGACTAATGATAAAAATATTTACTATATCATTTTCTCCTATTTCGTGTCTTTTGTAAGTTACACATACTTAATTTTATAGAATTAGCCTTGTTTTATAAATTATGGTTAGTTTTATAATATTCTAAATTTACTTAGTTAATACTGGATTTTGATACTACTTTTATTTTTTAGCTATATCTTGGGCTCTAGATATTAGATCGGGATGATCTTTATACTGTTAAAAAGTTTTAAAAAGATATCTACAACTTTTATGTTTTAACTCAAGTTTAGTTCAAATATTTTGAATGTCATATGTGGTTGAGAATATGAAGTCGTGTTTCTATCCCAACTAAGCCAACCTCAGTTTTTATGTCATATCTAGAGCTATAGAGGTCAAATTAACATAAAAATAGGGCCCAAATTTTCATAAGACCCAAGTCAACAACTTTAATTTTTATGGATTACCCAAATTACTTTGTTTTAGTAGTTTTAAACTAGTTTGAAGTTAGACTTATAGGAATACACTAATGTAATTGCTAAAGTTAATTGTCTTATTAAAAATAGATTTAGGCTTCTAAAAATTAAGAAGGCCTTATTATCATAATCCTAAGAGACATAAAATCCAAGTCTACTAGGGTTTTAGATTAATTAGGTCAAATAAAAGAAGAGAACTCATTTGACTTAAGAAACTTTTATAGATTCAATAACATAGCTTTTCTTTTCTTTTTCTTCTTGTTTCTCTTTTGTTCTTTATCAATGAAAGCTTAAATTCAGAGTTAATTTAAAGAGTTTGAGGCTCTTCCTTTCTAAATTATGAGATTATGAATTGTAATATTGACTTTCTTTAATTAATTTTCCTCTTTCTCTATTTATTTATGCCAATCTCTTGAAATTACTTGTGTTGGATGTTAATTTAGTATAATTGATGTTCATCTTTGTGATTTACGATTTCTTGCTAGTTTGATGTTGAATTATGGTTAGTAAAAATCATGATTTTACATATAAGGTTGAGGGTTGAGGGATTAAATTAGAAGTTTCAAATTTAATTTCTCATTTCAATTAAATTCTATCATTAAATTAATTTTAATCTAACTTAAAGATTCTACTGGTTGGTTAATTTGACTAATTTTAACTAATCAAATCCTAGATGCTAATCTAGCTTAGGATTCATAAATTATTATAGGCATTCCAGGTAATTCAAAGTTGAAGAATTAATTAGAAAAGTTAAATCCTAATTAATAACTAAAGCTCTTAATTCTTTGAATTGATTGCTTTATTATATTAGTTTTCCTTCTCTTTATTTGCTCTATGTTTTTATTTTGCTTAATACATTTAATTCAATTTAAATTTATAAAACCCCTAACTCTGATTTTGTATTAGTTCTGCATTATATATATTGCATATTGATGCATTTTGTGTTTTATTATAGTATTCTATCTTATTTGCATTAGCATTTTGTTTGTATAAGTTTCTTTCATTTTTAGTGCATTAATAATTCAACAATTATGTAAATATTGTTAGGGATTCTATTAGAAAATATAATATTAAGGAATCACTAGGGGTATGATCTGGTTGTACCATTATACTGTATTATTTTATAATAAACTAATTTTTAATCTAATTTTAGTGTATTGTAATGGGTATCATCAATGACTCATTATTTAATTATTATACTATAAGCACATGTTATTTATCTTACTAAGTTAAGAAGGATTTAGTGTGTTTTAGAAGCCAATTTTAGTGCATCTCATTAATAGCATTTAGTCAAGGAATATTTGCAAGGATTTAGTGAGATTTAATAAGATTTTACATGGATTTTCCTTGCAGAGATGAGTAAGTTATGACTTGCTTCTTAAGATCACCTAAAATTATTCTTTCTTACAAAATAGGTGATGTTAGGTTTCAAGAAGTGAGACTAAAGTTTTACTATAAATAGCCTTCATCCTAAGTGTAATATCCTAAAATAGAATAAAAAATTATAAATAGAAATTTTTCTAAAAAAATCCCCTTAATTACAAATCTAGTAAGAAAATTGGGTGAAATTCTAGATAATTGTAAAGGTAATTTGAATGTGAGTCTAACTAGAAATTTTGTGAAAATTTTATTAGGCATTAAAATAGATAAAAATAAAATTAAAAACCTAATAATAGGTTTAGGAAAATTCAAATAGGAATTTATTAAAAATCCATCCTTTGGTAAGCTAAAAAGTGAGAAATCAGAACTGAAAATTTAAATAGATTAATTTAAAAACCCTTAAGTTGACCTAAATAAAAATTTATAAGCCTAAAATATGTGTAGAAGTGCAAGAATAAAGGCCTAAAAATATATAAAAGTTTAAGGGCAAAATGCAAAGAAAGTGAGAAATTTAGGGTTAATTTATAATAAATATTTTTTATTTTTTGAAGTGATTAATTTTTATTGGCATTGGATTAGTTTGGCTTAATTTTTGTAGATCCAATTCTAATTCTTAAGGCCAAAAAATATGGGCCTAAGCTTTTAAAAGAAGCCAAGGACATAAATGTAGAAGGAGAAAAAACTAGGACTAATTTGCAATAAATTCCTTTTTACTTTTAAGATGGCTTATTTCTATTGGATGTTAGGTTCATCATTTCTTTGATTTGGGGGGGGGGCATTTGGATGTCCAAGAGCAGCACAAATTACCCTAATATGTTTTTAAAATAATTCAACAATTAATAGAAGGAAAAGTGTAGAAATTTGTAGACTTTTGTTAAGATTTTTAGACTTCTTATATGAATATGTGCTATCTATTTAGAGCAAAAAATTTTCACTTCTTGGCTAGTCATGATATGCAAGAGAAGAAGGAGTTTAGTGAGGAATTCCAAGCCTTCAAGTTACCCAAGTAAATTCTTCATTTCATAGCTTCAAATCTTGTGAGGTAACTAGGCATTTTCTTTCAATTTTTGTTAAGATTTCTTGATCTTTTCCTTTCTATATTTCTAAAAATTTTGATATATTGTCATGAAGCCACTTTACTATTTCTAGGAGGTATTGAAAGACAAAGTGAGTGAAAATTTTAAAGTGAGTGACAACTACCTCTTTTCTTTAAAGTTTTCCTAAGGAAAGTGATTAAAATGGTAATTTATGATGATATTGTCATGATTTTATGTGTGGCCATTGATAAATGCACAATTTCACTTAAATTCTATGTGTTTTATCACTCATTTACTTAGTATCTTGTGCAAATTAATTGAAAAAGGGTACTTAAAAGTTTAATATTTTATTTTCAGATTTTGAAGTGACACATTTGAGCAATAGAAAAGGATTCAGAGTCAAAACCATGCAAATTGTGGAGAATCGAAGCAAAGTTACTCACCTGACAAAGAACACGGGGTATGGGAACCCCGTGTGGAAGGCCGTGTATCTTTCTGGAATGCTTCGAAGCTTCACTGAGCTACTTGTAGAAGAACACGGGATACAACATGGGCCGTGTCATACCCCGTGTATCATGCTGACCAGCCTTTGCAGAAGAACACGGGGTACAACATGGGCCATGTCATACCCCGTGTACATTACCCATATAAGTTTTGTGCGAAAAATCAACCAGGGAGGGGAAGAACCGAAAATTAGAAAGGGGAGCCATGAGTAAAAACCCTAGGGGAGACCCAAAACTCGCCAAGGGCAACTGCTAACCGTGGATTCAAGCGAAGGATTGAAGATTCAAGCAAGGAATTTGTAGAGTTTCATGATTTGTTTGAATTCCCTCTCTGTTTTCTGGTTTTCTGCTAATTGTGTAATGACTTCACATTAAACCCTAGTGCTCAGCTAGGGATAAACTTGTTCATGGATCTATAGAATTAATTTTTATATAATCTAGCTTGATTTACTGTTGATTAATGATTTGATTATGCTGTTTTGTATTTCAACAGTTCAATACTTCCGGAATATTAGATTTGTGTGATAGATTAGTTAATTCTAGGTTGGAATGACCAATTAATTAATCAGACCTTGCATGATCATTGGGAATATCAATTAGACTTAGGAATTAAGCTAATTGGATTCTTTTGCACATGATGAAATGTCTAAGAATGGATTCTAAAGCAATGTTAATGCAACCTAGATGAGTGATTACTAGAGAAATTCTAGGCACTTAATCTTTTGGTTAGTAGCTAGTAGCCTTGCAATGAGGTATAGCTTATTTTTGATAATCCAGCAATCTAAATTAATAGTAAACTAAGTTAGAGGATTATCTTCATTCCATAATGAAATGTACAAGGGAACCCTAAAGCTGAGTACGCTTTCATCTTGATTGAATTAAATCTTTTTGATAACTAAGCTCTGTTTTGCATTTTACCTTTAATTCACAATATCAATCGGTACACCTAGATAATTTACCTCGAAATTCAGTTAGTATTCAACATTCAATCCCTGTGGAGACGATATCTTTTATACTATAACTCGACTAAACCCGTGCACTTGCGGGATCACGTCAGCCATGTATAAAGACATGGTTCTAATTTTTGCTCTTTTTAAATTTTGGTTGATGATGTTAGGATGTTATTGGCTTGATAAAATTAGTGGAAGAAGCTTCTCCAAAATAGATTATAAGATGATTATAGGAAAGTTTAGAAATAGAATTCTATTAAAGGGGTTTATTAACATATTTTTGTTTACCTTTTTGAAACCATGCTTATGATTTGTTTTAGTTATAAATTTTGATTTTTTAATGTATTAAATGATGTTATGATATGTGAGGAAAATTTTGGGAATGTTTGAAAAAATTTAGAAATTTAAAAAGTGAATGTTTAAAAGCCTCGGATAAATGAAGCCAAAGTAAGATGTTGGCAAATTTTACTTCTGTTCTTGAGATATTTAGGCAACCAAATGATGGATAAAAATTATGAAAATTGGTGTACTTACCCTTTATATGTTAGGAAACTCATGATCAAATTTGGTAATATTTGAAACTCATCTAGTTATCCAACCAAGTTTTTATTTTAAGTGCTTCTTGATTCTAGACTTGTTTGTGTAGTCTCAGGTTTGAAAATTTTTAAACTACAAAATTATTAAGAAAAATTATGAAACTTATAGTATATGTTATTTAGGATGTTATCAATTTTGTGTTAAAATTTGATAGTAATTAGAGTTGATTTGATTGTCCAAATGATAAATTTATTATGATAGCTTCAGTGCTATCCAAATATCATAGCTTTAAGTTCATGCTTTTGGTGCATAGTGAAACTCATGAAATTAATTATACAACAATTGATTTGTTCATTATTTAACATGTTTGGGATGATATATTAAAATTTGCTAATTTATGGAAGTGGTTTGAATATTAGAAGGCCCTTCCACTGCATGATATGCTTTCACTTCTATGTGAACAATACCAAAGAATCATAATGTATAAGATAATTGATCTTTGATAATTCATAATGGGTTAATAAGATGTCAAAAGTTTTAGATAAATTTTTGGTAAAATTTAGAATGAGTTTAAGTGGTAAAAAGAGGATTTACATATGAATACTCCTTTATGATATAATAAGGCCTTTAGATTAGTGAAGTATATTTTGAATTAATATCATACATTTGTTATTCAAATAGCTTTTAATCTTGAAATATTCATATGCTATATTTGTTACTAAAATAATTAAGAAAACACTTATGATTAAATTGGTATTTTGACCATACCTATAATATGTCTTAATAGAATGCATGATTAATGCCCACAGTGTTCCATTTTGATTAATGTCTACGATGGCTTAATACTTATTCATTATGTATGGGGGAAAATATGTATTTTTTGCAAGACTTATTCCTAAGATGAGGGGTATAAGATGAGACTAAAGTTATAAGGAGAGAGAATGGGTATAAAGCAGGATTGAAGTTACAAGGAAGGAAACCTAAGTACCAACTGTAGTCATTTAACTTAATAATTTGAATAAATATCATTTTAAAAAAAGTATTATCAAGAATTTATTAATATTTGAATGTATCAACACATATATATATTCAAATTGTGCTAACGAAAACCCTTTAAAAGAAAAGATAGAAGTAGCTATTCACTGAGTAATTTTTATTACTTGCACTCATTTGTGTTATTTCTTTTGTAGATACTAATCATGATCTTGATGAGGTGAATCAACACATGTGCTAAATCCTTTCCTCACTCTATAAAGGCGTGCCAAAAGAATAGTATGGGATAATTTAGTTTATTTGGCAAAGAGTACTTTTTCTGAAAATGTTATGTTGTGTATATACTAATATTAGCATATTTTGTATATTTTCTAAACTTATGTATATGTTTCTCTTATTATACATATCAATTTGTACTTTAATACTTGTATAACTACAAGTATTTTCCTACTACATCTATAATAGTAAAAGTGGTAAGAAAGTCATAGAGTATCAAGGTTTATAAAGATATTTAGTTAGTGAATCTATATTAATTAGATATCTTTATGCCGATCACAATACTTTAAAATTTGGATCGTGACACTAAGCAAATTTTCCATACCAAAACAAGGAAAGCTACATGATCTTGCTATTTGAGAGAAAGAAAGAAGGCTTTTTGTTTTACTATTTTCATACTACTACTTTCTAATTTAAGAGTCTTCTAATTTGTTATTACATTTTTTCCCATTAGGAAAAGGCATATGATCTTATAAATATATAATTCAACCTAGTCATAAAATGTGTTTGATAAGAATAATATTTATTTTCTAAAAAAATTATATTCCATCAATATTTGGTTTTGCCCTTTTAATCATAATTTACTTGTATTTTTAAATGTTAAAATTCATTTCTTTATATTTTATACCGATAACATTTTGCTATTCTATATCTTTTTAAATTTAAATTTAATCTATTATTAGTATAAATTAATTTTATATTATCATACACTCATGTATTGTTATATCAATAAAAATTAGTAAAATATTTGTATTATTAATAAAAATTATTAATTTTTTATGATGCATCTTATTATTATTATTTATTGATAACGTGAAAAGTTTTATGCTAACACTAAGGTAAGGTTTGGTTCGCAAAATCAAACATTTATAGAAATATAATTTCAAGAATTTAATTTGTAGGAATATGATATTTTATTATTCAATTCAATTAGAAATATTTCTAACAATATTATAATATTATATTTTCATTATTTTGAATATTTTAGAAATATTATTTGATTACTAAAAATATTCTCATTAAAAATTAAATAGTTATTGGTAGTGTGTGTTAACCCATAGTGATCACTAATAATGTGTGATGGTGGTAATAATAACGAACAAAAGTCATCGATGGTAAGTGATAACTGGCAATTGTCATTGATGTAGGGTGATGGTTGGTGATAGTCTTCGAGGATAAATAGTGGGTAATGGTTGTCATGAAGGATAGGTGGTGGCTGGTAGTGATTCTTAACGATGAGTAATGGCTGTCAATGATTACTAATGATAAGTGGTGGTCAATAATGATCATCATTGATAAATAATGGTTAGTTATAGTCATTGACAATAGGTGGTAGTAGATTGTGATAATTGACAATGGGTCATGGTAAATTATAGTTAGTAATGATGGATAATGACTGATAATAATCATTAGTAATAGGTGATAGTGAATAGTGATCGTTGACAACAGGTGGTATCAAATGGTAATCATTAACGATAAGTGATAACCAATAATAATCATTGATAATATATGATAGTTAGCAGTAGTGATTGACAATAAGTGATGATGGACAAGAGTCACCATTGGTATATAGTGGTAGGTGATGATTGATTGCAATGAGTGATAGAATAGGCAAGATAATCTTTTATATTAACTAAATATTCTCATATTATGATAAGGTTAAATGTCCATATTTCTTTATGGAAGTATTTTGAAGGAATATTAAGTTAAAATTATTTTTAAGAATATTTACATTCTCAAAAATATTTTTTAAAAATTTGAACTAAATATAAGAATTTTACATTCTCTTAAAATATTTTCAAAAATGTGAGAAAGATTTCGTGAAATAGATGTCACCTAAATTAATTATAAACTATATTTTTCCGTTAAAATTTAACAATCATATAGCACATGATTTACACATTCCTTCTTCATCTCCCGTTCTTAAAAAATTAAATTAAATTTCTTACCCAGTTTTGAAAGTTATCCACGGTCAGAGACACTTACCCAAGTTGCATTTAAATGAACTTCTTAATCTTAATATATTCTATGGAATGTGAAAAATACTCATTAATATTAATAAAATTAAAGTTCATAGCCAATTTGTTGTGTGGTTCACCTTCTTCGTTGTTATTTCATATTTGTTATATGGAATGAAATAAAAAAAAGTTTATTTGATAAATATTTGATGGAATCTCAATTCATAGTAAAATTAATGGAATAGTCATTTTATCATTTATAAAATGAAATTTTTTCATTTTTATCTATTATATATTTCATATATTCTAACATTATTTTTTATTAATAAATAATAAAATAAAAACTATTTTAATATTTTATTATTAAAATATTTTAGTAATTATATTTTTAATAACAAAATTTAAAATAAAATATTTTTAATTCTTTATAAGAGGTTAAAAAATTTTATTTTTACTATAAAAAATTATTTGTTAACTATAATACTAATAATTATAATTTTTATATTCAATTAGAAAAAAATTATAAATAAAAAAGAGCAACAATATCGTCCTTCATATAATTTATAATTATGGTTTCAATTTTATATTGTCTTTTTATTTTTAAGGATATTATTATCATTAATAGTTTTTTATTCATTCTATTATTATAATATTTATTATATTAAATATAATTATAAAATAAAATACACTTTGCATTTATATACATACTAAATTTAAATATAATTATAGAATGATGATTTTATTTCATTACATACCGTTTCGATGCATTCCATAGAACCAATTTCTTTAAGCTGATACTGCATTATCGAATAAACTAGCAATAATTTCATATCTTAAACTTTCAACCAATGAGTACTAATTATCTTCTATTTTCGTGTGTCCGGATTTTATGATTTCAAACTTTGGATAAAGATGGTGTGTGCAAAGAATATGTTATATTTATATTTATATTATATTTTTTTGATATATAACTATCCTATGTTATATTATATTTTTATATTTATATTATATAAGACTGCTGAATTTTGAACCCAAAAAAATGGAGACAGATAATGAGCTATTGGCTTAAAGTTTGAGTGAATTTCAATATTTAAAGTTATAAATAGATTAAGTTAAAAAAGAAGAAGTTAAATTACATAAGATAAAATAAAGTATAATTTCTTTTCAATTTATTATTTTTTTGAATTTATTTTTTAAGTGATTTTACCATCTCCCTCTGCGGGTGAAATCCGTAAGGGCCATAACTTTTCAATCGGCACACCCGTAAGCCAATTACATCACCATCATCATCATCTTCTCCTCCACGTCGATATCGAATATTTGCTCCTTGCACATTTCTCGTTTCTATCTCTATACTTTGAAAGAGCAATACACATCATAGAAAATGGCCACTAGAGGCACCAGATCAGAGAAAGTGAGAAGAATTTTCCAGCAATTTGACGCAAACCATGATGGGGGTCTCAACAGACAAGAGATGGCAGCGCTTGTGGTAGCTGTGAACCCAAGAGTCAAGTTCAGCGACGAGCAAATCAATGCCATTCTCGATGAAGTTTTTCGAACTTACGGTGAGTTCATCGATGGCGAAAAGGGTCTCACCTACGAGGGTTTGTTGCGAACATACGATGATGGTGCTGGTGATGTCGATAGGGACTTCGATGCGCTTGGGTTGGAGCTTAATTTAGATGATGGGAAAGGCGCTCCAATGGCGTCTGAAGCTTCTTCGTCGTCAATTGCAGAGGAAAGGGTTGCGGTGGAGGCGCAGAAGAAGCACAGGACAGCAGCGTGGGCTGTGTCGCCCAATCATGGGATTGTTTTTGATGATACTTGGAAAATTGTGGATGATTTGGAAATTTTGATTAAAAGGTTGAAGACCAAACAAGCCAAAGAGGGGAAATTGAAAGCTGATAACTTTGATGCGTATTCTGATGCTGGATGGTCGAGGGAGTTAGGGCCCTCTTCGGAGATTTTGGAGAAAAGGGTTTTGTGGGAAGAGTCTGGGCATGATTTTGCAGTGTTTTTGAGGGAATTGGCTACATTGAGGGGTAGGGCTGACGGTGCTAGGTCAAGAGAGGAAGCTTTTGATGGGCACATGGCAATTGGTAGGGTTTTGTATGAACATCAATTATTTAAGGAGGCTTTGGTGAGTTTTAAAAGGGCTTGTGAGTTGCAACCTGTTGATGTGAGGCCACATTTCAGAGCTGGGAATTGTTTTTATGTTCTGGGGAAGTATAAGGAGGCCAAGGAAGAGTTTTTGCTGGCACTTGAAGCAGCTGAGGCTGGTGGAAACCAATGGGCTTATTTGCTTCCCCAAATTTATGTCAATCTTGGGATTGCCCTTGAAGGTGAAGGTATGGTTTTAAGTGCTTGTGAGTATTATAGAGAAGCTGCAATTCTTTGCCCAACACATTTTAGAGCTTTGAAACTTTTAGGTAGTGCCCTTTTTGGCGTGGGGGAATATAGGGCAGCTGTCAAGGCATTGGAAGAAGCTATTTTCATGAAAGCTGACTATGCCGATGCGCATTGTGATTTGGCTTCGGCTTTGCATGCCATGGGTGAGGATGAGAGGGCAATTGAGGTGTTTCAGAAAGCTATTGATCTAAAACCTGGTCATGTAGATGCTCTATACAATTTAGGTGGCCTTTATATGGACGTGGGTAGGTTTCAGAGGGCTTCTGAGATGTATACTAGGGTTTTAGCTGTGTGGCCAAACCATTGGCGGGCACAGCTGAACAAGGCAGTATCTTTGCTTGGAGCTGGGGAGACTGAAGAAGCTAAGAAAGCTCTGAAGGAAGCATTGAAGATGACAAATAGGGTTGAATTACATGATGCAATATCACATTTGAAGCAGCTGCAAAAAAAGAAGACAAAGGCTAATGGGGGTGCTAATGGGGAAGCCGCATTTGTTATCATTGAACCCTCTAAGTTTAAGATAGTAGGAGATAAAACTACAACGAGGCAGGAACTAGCCAATGCCCTAAAAATCAGGGCATTTCAAAGAGTTACTAGATTGGGTCGTTGCAATGTGGAACTTTTGAAGAAGGAAATGAGCGAACATGATGTGCCAGTATCCTATTCAGGTAGTGGCGTTCCTGAAAAATCTATACGTAAGCCAAATCTGGAAGAAATTCTTCGCAGATTACTAAGCTTCTTAAAGCCCGAGACTTTTCAAGGAGCTGTCAAAGCTATAAATGAGAGGATTCTTTCTGTTTTGGATGAAACTGGTTCAGGCAGGGTGGATCTGGGTTTGTTTTTTGCTCTCCTTGCTCCAATTTGTGGTGGTCCTGCTGAAAGGCGAAAAAGAGTTGCCTTTGATGCACTTTTGTGGCGTCCTATGAATGAAGGTAATGCTCAGATTAGGAAAGTTGATGCTACTGGATACATCAAATATTTAAGGGCTATTTATGTTCCGTCCCAAGGGATTAGTGAAATGATGGAAGTTCATGGTGAGTTAGATACTTCAATGGTGTCCTTCTCCGAGTTTCTTGTTATGTTTGATGACCCAGACTGGGGCTTTGGTATCTTGCCCACTTTAGTGAAGCTTGAAACAGGGGACAGGAACCGCCATGGCAACTACGTGTGTTCAGTTTGCCGGTATCCAATTATTGGTTCTCGGTTTAAGGAGATAAAATGTCATTTTAGTTTGTGTAACCAATGCTATAGTGAGGGAAAGGTACCTTCTACATTTAAGCAGGAAGAGTTCAAATTCAGAGAGTATGGAAGTGAAGCTGAAGCAATGAAAGATAAGTGTTTGTGCTTTACTTCACAATCGCATAATCATAAGTAGTTAGAAGACTTCAAGTTTTCTTGCCCTTTTGTTCTTCCTGTATCATTTTATCATGTTACTCTATCTTTTGGTGTGAAATATCTAGCTCGTGCATTCATGTGTTCGCTGGCATGCTGCCATTTGTATAATAAAATGTTTCCAGTGTTGATTTAGAATGTTTTTATTGTTCTTTGTATTGTCTCTCAAATTTTCCCCTTAAACCTTTTTGCTGATCATACATTTTCATAATATGTTATTTTTGTGTATTGCCACTTGGTATTTTAGACAACCGAAGGCAAAAATTCAAATTTAGAGTACTTTCAATTGTGTATCTGGTGCCACACGGATACTTTTTGCAAACCTTGACTCTAGGCTGGATATGGATCTACTTGGGTGAGATGGACATCAGGATTTAGGTGTTGGATGCAGTGATTTACTGTATATGGGTTTTTAGGCAAGATCCACAATTCTCAAAGAATGAGACTTTTTTTTTTCTTTTTATTTTTTGAATAATAGTAAGATTAATTAAATCATTAAATTCATACACGAAGATCGAATCCCGAGTTGCAAAGGAATGCGAAACCTTTTAAGGAATATTGAATTCCATTTCTCGGTGAGCTTAAGTTAATCATCACGAAGTGGTTTTCTTTCAGCATTTCCTACTATATTCTACCTGTTAAATCTGAATAAAGTTGGCTCTGCGATCAACTTAATTTATATTGTGCTGCACACCCAACTGCAAAGAAAATTGTGTAAAACGCAAGTAGTATTTCTTTTATGATTATTTCCACCCTCAAGTTTCACAGGAAACAAACAACTGAAAATTTCCGTTGTTTATGATGTGTCGGCCAAATAGTCCCTTCATTTAGGGTATCGTGCGAATTTAAGATAGAAGTAGATATGCATTTTTTTTTTTATCAGAGTGATGATTTTTAGTAAAAAATTTGTATTTAAAAACTTGTAAATCTTTTAATAAAAGATTGTGTCTTTATTTTTCAAAAGTGATGTTTAATTTGTGAAATCTTTCTATATTTTTGGAAACGTTAAATTTTTATAATTTTCTTCAAATTTTATAAACATATTTTTAGGAGTATTCATATTACTGAAAAATATTTTTAATTCAATGTACTTTCAAAATATTTTTTTATGAGTGAAATAGGTATCCTAACTTTTCATATGAGAATGTTTTATTAATGTAAATAGAGTATTTTGTCCAATCATCTATTTCATATGAATAAAGTAGGTATCTTATATTTCATATGTGAATATTTTATTAATATAAATAGACTAGTTTGTCTAATCATTTATTAAAATTTTATTTTACTATCACCTATTATTATTAATAATTATCCATTAACACATACTGTTGGTGCGCTATCATTAATTACTACCCATTACCAATTATTATAATTATTATTATTCATTGTTTATGAATACTGTTCATTATTACCCACTATTAATAATTATCATTCACAATCATTTATCATTTATACCATCACCAATTATCACTATTCATTAGTAGTGAGTACTATTAACTATCACTATCTATTTCCCATCACAATTGTTCACTTTTATTAATTATTGATGATTATTACTAGCTACTACTTATAAGTAATGATCATTGTCAATCATCATTATTCACCACTTATTTTCAATAATTACTATCAGTTATTATCTATTTATAGTGATCACGACTATCTGCTACCTATTTATGTAATAATTACTAGCAACCATCCATCGTTAATAACTACTATTTACAATTGTTACTATATCATCATCATTTATTATCAATAACTTCTATTGGTCATTTAATAATATTTTTAAAATATTTAAAATAATTAATATATAATATTATAATATTTTTAAAATATTTTTAATTAAATTAAATATAATAATATTATATTTTTATGAATTAAATTTTTAAAAATTATATTTTCAAAAATATTAGAATTTTCAATGCTATTTGATTTGACAAATGAAACACCACCATAGGGATGGGCAAATAAGAGACGGGGGCACCGAGTCCTTTCAGTTGCCATTTCATAGGTGCTGTTGTTTTCGATAGGTTGCATGAGAATTGTGAGCTGCTAATAATTATGCTTCGGTAAAGTAACAATTAATTAATTCAATGATAATAAATTAAGTTTTAAAGCATTTGAAGTTTAAAAGATTCTAAATTTGATTTTTAAAAATATTATTATTAAAAGTAATTTGTTATTTATTATTTTTATCTGGAATAAAAATTAGTTTTATAGAAAAATATAATGATACCTTAAAAAAAGTAAAAATATTTTTATTTTTTATTTTTGTCTCAATCATGAAAATGGAAGCCAAACGTGAATGATGGACCATGGTGCTTAAGTTGAATTTGCGGCCTCTGGGTCGACAGCAATTGATAATACATTTGTGGCTTAAGTAAGAGTTTAGAAATTAGGGTCCAATTGAAGTCAAAACACCATGATTGCTGTGTTGGTCGTTGGAACCTTGTTTCCGTTTTGCTCAGCACGGTAGTAGTACTTGAATGATGCTTGATTCTAACAGAGGAAGGGAAAGGATCAACCACCCCCCCCCCCCCCCCCAACACCCCAGTATGCTTTTTCTTTTTCATTTTATTGAGATGGACATTACCAAATGCTGTCAGTTAAACTGCAAACTTGTGTTCTCCGTTCCCTTTGTTTGGTAGAAAAGAAAAACTACGGACAGCAAGGAAAAAAAATTTTTTTTTTCATTTTTTAAAAACTTGAAAGGAAGGAAGGATGAGGAAGGAAAAATTTTTTAATCTCCAAATGATTAAAAAATTATAAAAATAAACATCATATTTAACCTTTTATTTACAAGAGTGATGATTATTATATTTTTCAAATTTTATAATTAATACTATTAATTTTTTATTTTAGATTAATAGTATTAATTTTTAAATGATTAAAAAATTATAAAAATAAATATGATATTTAATCTTTTATTCAAAAAGTGATGATTATTATATTCTTCAAATTTTATAATTAATACTATTAATCTTTTATTTTTGCATTTATTATAATTATTCATCCATTTCTTCACTTATAATATTAAAATAAATAAAAAAATATTATAGTAAATTATTAAATTTCATCTTAATAATATTAAATACATACTTTTTAATTATATTCATTTTTAATCATTTGTTTCGGTGTCAAGAGTGAAAGGAAGGATAAATAATTAAAATAAAAGTAAAAATAAAAAATTAATAATATTAATTATGAAATTTGAGAGGTATAATAATTATGAATTTAAATCTAATAAATTGTCAATGTCATCTAATTTTATATTATTATCTACTTATATATTGTTACATTAATAAAAGCTTGTTAAAATTCATTTACTATTAATGAAAAAAATTTAATTACTATTATTTTGCAATGACATATCATTTTCTTATTCATGGATAATGTAAAATGTTGCATATCAATAATATATCAAATTTAAGCTCTAATAATCATCACTCGTATATAAGTGAAAGATTAATTGTTATATTTACTCAAAATAATTATAATTACTAATTTAGTCTTTAAACTTATTTTCTTCTACCTTTCAAACTCTCTTCCAAACAAGAGAAAATAATAAATTTTCAAATTTTCCTTTGCTTACCATATTCTTTCTTTCCATCCAAGCAAAAGTTAGGAGAAAAAAATAGAAAATTTACATTATTGGCACATTAAGAGCTTTTTCTTATTCTAAAAATATTAAAGAAGAAAAATATAAAAGAAAAAAAAAAGCAAGTTCTAAAATGTGGGATTCCTTTAAATTTTGTGTATTTCTTTTTTTGAAATAAGAAAATTTAATATCTAAATATAAAATAGAATATCTTCTATAATTCAAGAATAAAATAAAATGTCTTACCCGTTAGAAGGAGAACTGAATTAAGCTCCTTGGGATATACTGTAAAAAAACAACCGCAATTTTGCATATAAATATGTTTAAGCTGATTAACATATCTTATCAAGAAACAGAAAA
The DNA here is from genome assembly GCA_020226215.1 of Sindora glabra. Lineage (NCBI taxonomy): Eukaryota > Viridiplantae > Streptophyta > Magnoliopsida > Fabales > Fabaceae > Sindora > Sindora glabra. The sequence goes on along the minus strand of CM035231.1, from coordinate 22,615,142 downwards.
ACAACTTTATATATAGATAATATGATATGATGATATCATGATCATTATTCTCATTATTATTCGGTGAAAGGTTGAAGTCTTACAATTTTTTAAGCCAAAATTACTACACAAATTGAAATTCTGGATATAAATACCTAATCAGTTGGCATAATAACAGTCACTAGATGTGATGGATATGAAATGGAAGGCTAACATTGAGCAATGAAAAACCTATTTCACAAGTCAGAAGGAAGTGAGATGGCAATTTCTGGTCGCCGACTTTAATCATCATAATCATAAAAGTAAGATTGTATTTGGGTCAACAAACATCTAAACATTCGATAATGCTCAAAAATTTTTGTCTTTTCCTTACATTTGATTTTGAATTTTTGGAATCTGATACTTTCTCATTCCATCTTTGAAGAAATCATTATAGCAACCGTACGACCAGTTAATTGATGGGCTTGTGCTAGTCTTACCCTATAGCAACCTGTAAGTGAAATGAAGCTTACTTTTCAAGCAAAGCTTGTAGGAAAAGGTTTTTTCTGAGCCAAAATTAGTTGGTACGAAATAAAAAAAACCAACTAAAAGTGAGTTTTCCACCGTTACAGTGAAATTTGGACAAATGGAAATCATAAAATGTTTCAATAAGTATAGTTATGAGGAAGCGCTGTACATTCAAGATTTCGTTCTTTTCATTTAATTTATTTATAATTTTAAATATTATTATTTATTCATTTATATTTTTAATTATTAATATTTTATTTATTTTAATTATTTTTTATTCAAAATTAAAAAAAAAAACTTATATACATTATAGATAATCTTCACTTCTCCAAATTTTCACTTAATTTAATACTTACTTAAAATTAATTTACCTTAAAAAAAATTGTATTTAACACCTCCTAGTTTGCGATCATAAATTAAATTGTAAAAGATAAATCTCAAATAGAATTAGGATACTTTAAAGTACTTTAATTCTGAGTCAGTATCGAATTAAATAAAAATTTAAAGAAATAAAGATCATATGTAATACATGTAAATTTTTTATTAAATTTTTTTAAAAATTATATATAAATAAAGTATTAATGATTGAAAATACTAGTAAATAAATTGTAAAACTTAAATTTTATATAAGTTAAATGAAAAAAGATGAAATAAATCTATTATATCCTTTATATTCATCATGCAAAAAGCTCATTAGTTTGTTTTGGTGTTTCTATCAAAAGGCCAAAATTGGCTTGTGTGATATGGTTGTAGGTTTGGTCTTAGAGTACTTCAAGATACTTTTTTAATTAAAAATAAATATTTAAGTAGATAAAAAGATATTAAAATAAATAAAATATTTAATTATATTAAATTAAATATTTATATATTAAAAATAATTAGATATTATTATTTATTTTTATAATATATCATTATATTAATAAAAATAAATTTATATAATTAAATCAAGCATAGATGATCCTATTCATATAACCATGGCCTGACCGGTGCCCAAATATTAATCCAAGTATGAGAAAAAAGTCCATTTACCATTTGGCTCAGAGAGAGAGAGAGAGAGAGCTTAACTTTTATAATTTTTTTAGCCTAACTATTCAACTCATGAATAGATCTATTTGCATGTAAATATATCACTTGCTTTTGAAAATTTGGATTCCTTTCTTTTAACTAAAAATATTTTATATAAAAATATAATTATAAAATATTAAGATATATAATGAAAAATGCTTAATTTATTTAATGTTAAATATAAAGAGTGTAGTGAAAAATAATATTATTTGACTTAGGACTCACTAGCCCATTCTTTATTACTTTCATACTTGATAGCTTTTGGTAAACCAATGATAGAGATCTTTAACTCTCCAAACAAATATCATTCAATTTGTTACTAAATGCCCACAAGATATCATACTGGATGTTCCATTTATGTAATACTAAATATGAAAAATATTGTGGAAAAGAATATCCTTTATTTCAAAGAGGAATATACATCATAATAGTTTATAACTATATTTTCTATTAAAAGAAAGGGACTTAAAACTTGAAAAGCAAGTGGTACATTTATGTGTTAATAGACCTATCCATGAGTCAAACTATTTGGCCTAAAAGATATAAGGTTTTAACTCTTTTTTTATAGTTTAGATATTAAATGAACTTTTTCTTACAACTTAGTTAATATTCAAGTAGAGCTCGAGCTATAATTATATAAATTAGGTTAATCTAACCTAACCTAATTATGTAAATTTATTTTTATTAATAAAATCATATATTATAAAAATAATTATATTTAATTATTTTTAATATAAAATACTTAGTTTAATATAATTAGAGATTATAAATATATATTATATTATTTATATATATATATATATATTTTAATTAAAAAGAATGCCTTAGAGTACTATAAAAAAGTATACCAAGAATCCTCCTTTAGATTTTTTATAAGCTTTAAAGGCTCTGGACAACATGCATAACAATATATATATATATATATATATATATATAGCCTTATGAATCAAAGAAATAGATTTTAAAAACTTCGTTTTAAGTGACATGCCTTAGGTTTTATGCAATGGAGTTTGGCTTTTATGAGGAAATTGGAAGAAACCAAAAGTTTTTTTCATTCAGCTTGTAGAATAATGTAGGGAGAAGAAAGGAATTTTGCTAAATTGTGCTGGAAATTTTATCACCATATTTACTCAAATTTATACTAGATTTAGGTATATTATTTTTGGTAATTTGGGCAATGTAATGGATATATATTTTTTTTATTAATTTTCTTATTCTCTGTTGATTGATTTTACATAATAATTCTTATTAATTATTATATTGATTCTATTAAGAATTTCACCTATGAAGAATTTTTATAATGATTGTTCCTTAAAATTTCAAAGAAGATATTATATCCATTATTTTATTAGTGAAATTTTTTTTATTAGATTAGGTTTCATAATTTTTACTTTTATATTAAAACTTTTCCACATTAAGAATTGTTTGTCTTCTAATTGACTCTTCTCATATTAATTTTTAATTATTTATATAATTGCACATGTGAAAAAAAATTATCTAAGTAATTTATTTAATTTTTACTGAATATTACTCTGATCCTTTTTTTTCCTAACAAATGGTATTAAAGCTCAAGTTCTAGTATATTTTTACTTATGTGAATATGAAAGCTAATACAAATAAAATGATATTTTTAAATAGTGAGAATTATACTCTTCTAATGGAAAATTTACTTTATATGAAAGACTACTATTTACATGTATTTAATATTGAAAAACTAAAAAATAAATTAGGTTTAGAATAGAATCTATTGCTTAAGTAGGTTTGTGAATATATTAGGTAGCAAATAGAAGAAAATGTGTAGAATTATATTGAAAAGAAGATACATGTTCACGCATTGTGGATTAAACTTAAAAAATATATACCAAAAAGATAAAAAATAATAAAATATTTTTAACAAAGCAAATGATAAGTATAAAATAACAAGATAGCACGTTGATGACATGTCACTTGGATAAGTATCAAGGGAATATTAATTAACTTTTTAATATAAGTATCAAATTTGAAGATGAAGTTTAAGGCTTAATGCTTCCTTTTTTTTTTTAACTAAACTCATAAGAGATATTCAAAATGTCTAAATTTAAGTATATCCCAGATGGCATGATAATTATAGAAATCGCTAAAATGGTGTTTTAAATGAAAGTTAAGAATGAAATTATAGGATTATTTTTCATGGCCAAATGTTATGATTACTAAATTTCAAGGGAAAGTCAAAAGTTAAGGTATAAACAATAAAGATCAAATAAAAACAAATTTAAGAAAAAAATTGAAAATGTTAAATGCCATTATTGTGGCAAAATAGGGCATATCAAGAAATATTACTTGAAGTTCAAAAGGGATAATAAAAACAAAAGTAATACAGAAAAAAGAAAAAAAAGAAGATGAAAGAGGCAAAAATAGAGTTAATGTAACTATTGATCACTTTCTTATGATTCTTGAAGATGATGTCATCAATCTTGCAAAAAATGAAAGCATTTAGGTAATTGGTAGTGTTGCTTCCATCCATATTGTTAGGTTTCAGATTAACATACGCAACGAAAAATTAAAATTTTTTATCTGAAACTCATCAAGGATCCATGCAAAAGGGTATAAATCAATATTAGGGTTTTACTTTTTGTGCGCTCGTATTCTTTTTAAACAAAACTTTGAGAAACTGAAATGAATCATGAATCAAATGTTGGTCGGAAGGTACAACGTCCTTACGGTATCTACACAGAATGAATAAAGACTTCTCTCCCTCTATGAGTCTGCTAGGATACGTCTCTCTCTCTAGGATTAGGATTAGTGCATTTTTAAGTGATTTAGGATTTGATGACAGCTAATGTGTGTATTAAAAGTGTTGCCTTCAAGTTTCTTTTATAGAACTAAAGCATACTATATTCCTAATCTTACTAGGATAATGCTTTCAAAATTCTAATTTCACTTAATAACTATCATCCTATCCTTATTATGGAGAGAGTGAGGAAAGATAGAATTTATCCATTAATTATCTAATATTAGATAATAATATTATCTTATAATATAATTATCTAATATTAACATGGCATATAGTTATCTTATATTAAAAAATAATATTATTTCATAACGTAATTATATAATATCTAATAACATAATTATCTAATATTACTTTAATATTAAATAATATCACATAATATATCATATATTATGTGAAAATATATTATTATTTTAATAATATATATATATGCACGAAAATAAGTTTAATTAATTAGATTTTACTCTAACTAAAGCTTAATTAATTATTATCTCATTCCTACTCTTTTTGTGTGACCCTGTAAGTTCTTATTACGTTGGTAATAGCCCATTTGTAGACTATAGATAGTGAGTAATATCTAGCAATACATCACTGTCACCTAAGTAATAAGAAATGTCTATGACTCAATATTCACTTAATGTGTGAATAACACTTTGCAACATAATCCCTTTTGTAACGATATCCAAATCGAACTAGAGGTATGGAATGTATCATCCTCATTGATGTTCAATTTATGTTTCTTGATACCAAGTAGATTAACTTAAACAAATGATTAATATCTCATATTGATCTATTTGAACATGTCCATACATTTCTTAATCTCACTTAATCAATGGGCCTAAGGATATCACTCTTACTATGTAATAGGAATAAAATTTTCATCTACATCACTCACATCCCTCTGCATGATTCATGACACACCCAATTAACATCTTACAATATATCTCGGTTAAAGGTGATACAAGATGACATTAAAGTGTGTGACTCTTCATGTAGGGAACCGTAGTGACTTCAAGTCAAAGGATTATGTGCACTATGGTTTCATGAGAATAACTAATGACATATGATAATTCATGTAATTTTCTCATTACAGGTCAGTCCAGTACATCTATTCACTAACAATATACTTATGTATCGACTTGATATCACATATCCATAATTCATAATCATCAATCACTATACATGCTAGTCTCGATGTATTATTACTATCTATTTTGTAATAATACTTGACTAGGGGCATTTTAGGAATAGTAAAATTATTTCAAAAATAATTATTATATTAAGTTATAAATTGCGCAGATATATATAAGAAAATAAAATATAATAATTGCATTACCTAAAATAAAACATAATACGTTGTGCATTATCACAAATCATTTTTATAATTAGCTCCTAGGACACACACCAACACATATTACATATAAAAGGGACATTCTTTTCATTTTACACTTCTAATGTCTTGGAAATATAAGATTGGCTCATGAAGGTTCAGTAAAGCATGCTAGTATTGGAGATGTTATTCTAGAAACATCTAATGGAGCTAGATTAACCTCCAAGCATGTCAAACATGTTCTAGACATTCAGTTAAACTTACTATTTGTAAATAAACTTTATGAAGAAGGCTATGACAATTTCTTCTTATGTAACTAATAGGAAATGATTAAAGGTTCTATAGTTGTGAGTAAAGGTTTAAAGTATTCTATACTTTTGTTGACTCAAACAAAAATTGTTAGAAATATTATTAATTCTATAGAGTCAAGTGATGAAACAGAGTTATGGCATAAAAGGTTATATCATATGGGTGAAAAAGAGATTACTACTATAGCTAAAAGGAATGCATTATGTATGGTACAAAGTTTATATTTACAAAAATATGATCATTATTTATTAATAAAATAGAACAAGGTAGCTTTTAAGAGTCATCCTTATTATAGAAAATCAAAGATTCTTGAATTGGTTCATTATGATATGTGTGGTTCTTTAAGTAGAAGGACACTTGATGGTTCTCTTTTTTTTATTACTTTTATTGATGATCACTCGAGAAAGATCTAGATATACATATTGAACACAAAAGACCAAGTGCTTAAGATATTTAAATAATTTCAGGCTTCAGTTGAAAGAAAAATAAGGAAGAATTTAAAATGCATATACACTGATAATGGAGGTGAATATTTAGGATCTTTTAATGCTTATTTCAAAGAAAGAGGTATCCAACAATAGAAAATGCTACCAAAGACTCCTAATTAAGTGAATGGCTTAGCGGAAGGAGTGAATAAAATATTAGTCAAGAGAGTTAGATATTTGCTTTCATATGCTAAACTACCAAAAAAGCCTTGAATATAATTGTGCATGTTTTGAATTAATCACCATATGTTCCTTTGTAATTTGAAGTGCCAAAAAAGGTTTGATTAGGTAAGAATGTTTCTTATGAATATTTATGAGCTTTTACATGTAATGTATTTGTCCATATTCCCAAAGATGAGAGATCCAAGCTTGATGTGAAGACAAAACATGTATATTTCTAGGTTATGATAAAAATAAATTTGGCTACAAATTCCATAATCTTGTTGCAAAGAAGATGATCAAAAGCAAAAATGTTATGTTTACAGAAAACTAAACATTAAAAGACATTAGTAAGGAAGTGGTGGTAGTGCTTTAACATAGTGAACTATCACCTAACTTGGATATAGTTCATCCAATAGAGAAGTAGAACAGAGTTAAGGCTTAAAATTTTAAGCATAATGTAGTTGATGCATATAACCCTATATAAAATGACATTGTATATGATGAATAACCAACACTAGAAGCTTTGGTTATTACACTAAAAAGATCCACCAAAATTAGACAATCTTTTACAAGGTACATTAAAGATTAGTTTGTTCTTTTGACTAACAGAGAAAAGCCATAATATTATGATGAGACCATTGAAGATGAATATAAAAGTGAGTGGATTGAAGCTATGTAAGATGAAATTAAATCCTTGCATAAAAATCACACCTATGAATTAATAAAATTATTGAAAGATATGAAAGCTTTGAAAAACAAATAGTTGCATAGAATAAAGAAAGAAAAAGATAACTTTAGGCCTTGATATAAAGTAAGATTGGTTAGGAAAGGATTCAGTCTAAGAAAAAGAATTGATTTTAGTGAAAATTTTTTTCTATTATGAAAATATCTTTTATTTTTACAGTGTTTGGCTTAACAATTAGTCTTGATTTGGAAATTGAGCAAATAGATGTGAAGATAACCTTTCTTTATAGTAATTTAGAAAAAGAGATTTATATAGAGTATCCGGATGGTTTTCAAATGAAAGGAAAAGAAAATTATGTATGCAGATTAATGAAAAATCTTTACAGGTTAAAGTAAAACTCCTAGACAATAATACAAAAAGTTTGAGTTAGTTATAAGGGAGCAAGATTACCAAAAGACATTTTCTAATTATTGTGTATTTATCTAAAAATTCTCTAATGATAATTTTATCATTTTTTTTCGATATTGATGATACTTTGATTATTAGCAAGAATATTGTAAAAATTATTAAATTGAAGAAATAATTGAATAAGTTTTTTGCCATAAAAGATCTAAATCATGCAAAACATATTTTGGACATGTTGATCACTTGGGACAAAAACACAAGAAAACTTTATTTGTCATAACAGAAGTACATCAAAAAGGTACTTCAGAAGTTTAATGTGCAAAATGCTAAAGCTATTTCTAGTAGTCTTACTACTCAATTTAAATTGAGCATTAAGCGTTGCCTAACTATGGATAAGGAACAACAAGACATGGAGAAAATTCCTTATGCCTTACTAATTGGAAGTTTAATATATACCATGATATGTATTAGACTTGATATCCCTAATGTTATTGGTATAGTAAACCATTTTCTCCAAAATCCAAGTTAAGAGCATTGGAATGTTGTAAAATAAATTATGAGATACTTTTGAGGTATAACTAATTTAGCCTTATATTTTAGAGGTGAAAAACCTATATTAATTGGTTTTACTAATGTAAACTTAGCTTAAATATTAATTCTTGTAAATCTACTTCTTGTTACTTGATCAAGTTTGTAAGGGGAGTTATGGCATGACAATTAAAATTGCAAAAGTCTGTTGGTTTTTCAAAAATATAGATAGAATTTATTACAACAACTAAAGCATGTAAAGAGTTACTATGGATGAAAAAAATTTCTTCAAGAAATTTAATTTAAACGAGATTGTTATATTTTATTTTGTGATAATCAAAGTGCAACTCATCTTGGTAGGAATTTTGCTTTTTATGCAAGGTTGAAATATATTGATGTTCATTATCATTGGATACAATATGTTTTAAGTAGTAAACTATTGAAACTTGAGAAAGTTTATATAGATAACAATGATACTAATATGTTGACTAAATCTTTACTAAGGAAAAAGCTTGAAACATGTCGCTCCATAATTGGAATGGCAATATTCCACATTTAGTCAAAAGAAGGAGTTTTGTTAGTGAGTTCCTTTTAAATGGACTTATAATATACTTTATATTTTTTATTTAGTATAAGAGATAAAAAAAAGTAAAAAATAAAAAGCCCAATTATGGGCATTATGCAAAAAGCCCTAGCAGCTTGTTTTGGTGTTTTTGTTAAAAGCCAAAATTAGCTTGTTTGATGGTTTTAGGTCTTCATAAACTTTAAAGGCTTTGGATGGCATGCATGATAATATATGTGGCCTTGTGAATTAGAGAAAAAGGTTCCAAAGACTTTGTTTTAAGGGTGACACACCTTGGGTTTCGTGCAATGAAGTTTGGCTTTTGTAAGGTAATTGGAAAAAAAATAAAAATTATTTCACCCAGGTCATGGGACATTGTAAGGAGAAGAAAGGAATTTTGTCAAATTGTGTTAAAAAGTTTATTACCATATTTGCTCAAATTCATACTAGATTTTGGTATATTATTCATAATAATTTAAGTAAAGTAATGGATTTTTTTATTAGTTTTCTTCTTCATTGGAAGCTAATTTTACACAATAATTAACACTAATTATTGTGTTGATTTTATTAAATATTCTAACTATTATGATGAAGAGTTTTTATGCTGATTATTTCCTAAAATCTTTAAGAAGATATTATGTCCATTATTTTTTTAGTAAGCTTTTTTTAGGAAAACATTGTATCCATTATTTTCTAAAATTTCTAGAAAGATATTGTATCAATTATTTTATTAATGAATTTTTTTAACTGAATTAGGTCCTTTAATTTTTATTCTTATATTGAGGGTTTTCCATGTTAAAAATTATTAGTCTCTTAATTTATTTTTCTCATATTAATTTTTGGTAATTTATATAATTGTGTATGTAAGAAAAGTCAATTTGAATAATTTATTTAATTTTTATTATGTGTTACTTTGATTCCATTTTTTCTCTAATACACTTAGGCGATTAAAGTATAATTTTTCCTAGCCAAATATTTTATATAACCATTTAAAAACAAAATAATATTTCATTGTAACCACTTGAATGGAACATTAAAAAAACTTAAAATTCAATTTATTTGTGATCATATTTATAAAAAAAATTTACACATAAATTCAATTTTAAATAAGTTAAATTCTCATCAATTTTTAGGATTCAAATATTAAGTGAAATAACAGAAATAATTTCTTAAATCATTTTCTAACATACCACTGATGTCTTTTGAAAATTTAAATATTGAAAAATTAGTAAAAAAGTAACTTGCATTAAGTTATATACTAAATTTCAAATAATATTAATATAATCACTGAATGGAATGAATTATAACCATTAAATATATCATTAAATAATTAGAATTAAAATATAATATCTTATGATTTTTTTATGTGATTATATGATCTTTTTAAGTGGTCACATAACTTTCAATTATATTTTAATTTTAGTCATCAAAATAAAATTTAATAATCACGATTTATTCCTCTCATTATTTATATAAAAATAATTCTCTTATTTAATATGTTTTTATATATATGTGTGTGTTGGGGGGAGGGAATATGTTCTTTCTATGGCTTTGGTGAGAAGTCTAGATATAAACGCGAGTACCATATGATAAATGAAAACAGCCATTTGGCTGAGGTATAAACTAAAGAGTCCAGTTAATTCCTTTGGAATGTAGTTCATTTCTGGGAAAAGTGATAATTATAAAATGACATGGACTAGGCCTATCGGAATCCAAAGTTTGGATACCTGGATGGGCCTAAAAATGATGTACACAAACACACCCGTAGTTTTTCAATGAATAAAAAGAAAATTAATCCTCGAGTGCTTAAAGAATGCACCCGGTGAGAGTGAATTAGTTATTCCAAGTATCGAAATACTTTAGGACTCGTTTGGTTATGTTACGTGTAAACTGTATTATATAATCTTTCTTCTTCTTTTTTATTTAAACGGATATATTTAACCATTTTCTTTGAAAATCATTTAAAAATAATAAATATTTTAATAATTAATAAAAATTCATAACTATTACAATAATTAATGAATAGAAAGAAAAAGAGTTACAAAGAATTTAATGATAATTTTAAAATAATTAGACTTTCTATTTTTTATTAATTATTAAAACTACGTCAATTAATAAAATATTCCTTGCTTCAAATTGTTTTAAAAGATAAGGGATAAACATTCGTGTGTCCCTTTAAAAAAGTGGATAATAATAGGTTGCATTTGTTTTAAGGAAAAATGGAATTTCTGATAAATGTTTTCTTAAAAAAACATACTTTTGGAAAATGAATTGATTTTCATTGTTTCATATATAAAGAAATATATTTTTTAGTGTTTGATATACAAAGAAAAATTAATTTCTTCTAATAAATTTTTTAAAATATATTTAATTTTATGAAAATAGTTTTGTAATAAACATGTACTCATAAGAAAATATATTTTTATATTTACTTACATTAAATATGAAGGTAAATATTTACACTTTCATCAATAAAAAATGGCACATCTTAAAAAATAACTTTAAAAATATTTTTTTAAAAAAAGTTACAACTTTATATAAATTTCAAAAAAAATAAAATTTTTTATTTTATCAAAATATTATCACAATCACATTATAATATTCTAACAAAAAGGTAATTGACAACAATGATTGCCTAAAACATAAAACAAACTATAGATAAAGCGAATATAACACTACATCAAAATAATATTCAAATAACATTAAGTAAATACGAGGCAAATGATAAGATCACAGGAACAACATCGTATGAGAACAGTCTCTTTTTATCTAACTTCGTTACCATCTTTAATTAATTTGGTTAATCTTTATCTTTTTCATCTCAAATTGAGAAAAAAAAATTAGTGGAAAATGTAAAACATGTTTTTAAATTATTTTAAATGACTAAATTTTATATTTTTAATTTTAAAAATTTGAAATATAATCAATTATTTTATTAAAATATATATTTTTATAAAATTATAATATTATATTAATTTATTTTATTATTTTTACACATAATTTTTTATATATAAAATTTTAATTAAATACTTAAAATAAACTATAAATTATATAAAAATAATAAAATAAATTATTATATATTAAATTAAATTATATATATAATTTTAATTAAATATTTAAAATAAATTACAAAATTACATATAAAAATAATGAAATAAATTAAAATATAATTATTATTAATAAAATTTATATAATTTAATAAAATAATTAATTATAAAAATTAATTTTAAATATGATATAATTTATGAATGGGATTTTCATATTTTTTAAAGGTCAAAATTTTAATTAACTTTACTTATTGTTAAAGGGGCACTTTGTACTTTTACAAGCTTTGAGTAATTAGAGGGCCTTACTCCCCTAAGCTACGTTGATTTGATTCGAGATTGTACAATCGTAGGGCGACAAGGTTAGAAAGTAGAGAAGGAGAGCCTTGGGCAAGAGATGCAGTGCTTGAAAAATGAGTTCCCATTTTTTAAAAAAGGGTGGTTATTTTTCGAAAAAAATAAGGCAACTTTCTATTGACTAAAAATTATTTCCCTATTAACTAACTTTTTTAAATGCCCAAACACGGGAAAGTTAGAAAGTAAATTACAAATAATCATTTTCCCAAACTAAATAGACCCTAATCTTAATCTTCATTTGAATATATGGAAGTTAGCATGCACATATACATAGTTATAGTGTATGGTAGTAATCTCTAGTTTTTTAATTGAATAAAAAATTCTGTTTGTAATTTAATGAATAAAAAAATAAAGAATATCATAATTAGAAGTCATTTAGTTCACATAGGAAGTAATTTCTCATGAGAAATTAAACTTCTAAAAAAATAATTTTTTTATTAACTTTTTTGAAAGTACTTAAAATTGTTCAATTGATATATAGGAAATAAGTTCTTATATTTCATTTGATTCTACTTTAAATATCTTAAAAGGTATTAATAAAATAACTACTATGTTCTTAATATTATTATAACATAAATTAATAAATTTTAATTATTATTAGTTAAATTTAATAAGAATAATTTTATCATTATATTCATAAATAATACAAGAAATAAAACTTACGTGGAGGGAAATGGGAAGTGAGTAAGTAACTTTTCATGCTTTGTAGGAAACAGGATTTCTAAAAAAGTTTTATTTTCTTTAATTTGTTAAATAATACCTAACTAAATAATCCACTTTTTTCCTATCTTCTAGGAAATAAAACTTCTCATACTATTAAGGGGCGTTGATTCATGGAATGTTTCCAACATTCCTGAGAATATTTTAAGGGAATATAATATTCCCATGTTTAGTTCAGATTTTAAAAAAAAATTCCCTAGCAATGTGACATTCTCGGGAATATTTTAGGCTAAAATTTTCCTCTCAAATATTCTCAAGGAGGGAGGTGGGTATCTTGGATTTCCGTCACTTAGGAATATTTGTTAAAAAATAAAAAGATACATTTATCCTTATTATTTAACAAAATTCTGCTTCTTTCTTCTTTGTTGTACCCTAATTTTAGTTAAGCATCATTGTGCCTCTGCCTCAACGTTTCAAACTGAAGCATCAAGAAAGCAACAATCATCCACCCAAACTCGTTGTTCGCCATTCCCAAAGGTAATTTCATTCTTTGTATCATTGTGTTTTTTTTTATTAAAATCATTCTTTGTATCTCTGATGCTGCACATTCCCCCTGTTGTTTACACATGGACGCAATATATTGACGTAATATATTTGTTTGATATTCGTAATTCAATTGATTCTGTGTTTATAATCTTTGAATTTGTCTTTGAATTTTATAATGCTGAAAAGTTAATTTATGATAGGTTTGAAATTGCCTTAACTATTCTGGCTTTGTCATCTTATGAAGTGTCCTGCACTTTTCTCGGTTTTGTCAACTGGAAAATATATCTTATTGTCATCTTATGTATAAGGTTGTCTCGTTTTTGTATAAGGTTTTGTTTTTCATTTTTATCATCTTATGCCTATTTGAATTTGCTTTTATTATTTTTGTCTTGGATTTGTTTTTCTTCGCCTTTTATGCATATAGAAACAATAGAAACGATGGAAAAAACTCGTGTAGATTTAAAGCAGACATAGCAAAAAAAATATTGTATAAATAAATAGCAAAAATAGTAGAAAAATATCCCATCATTCTCTATTTTAGTTATTATATTGAATTACTCCATTGAGACTCTTTTCTATATTGAATCCTTGTATATCATTATCCCATTTTACATATATACATGAACATGAATTTTACTATTTAATTTGTTCTTGTTTTACTAATATATTTGATTTGTGTATTATCTATTTTGTATAATTTTTTCACAGAATGGATCCCTCAGTTCAAGCAACAAAAAAAAAGAATTATTGTTATATTCATTGCGATTTTAGAGCTCTTGAATCAATTCACTTTATTTTTAATTATGGTGATTTGTATTATTCTAGCTAAAGAATTAAGAAAAAAGAAAAAAATTAGATATGATTATTATAGTAGGATGTTAATTCGAGATGTGAACTTCCATAGGATAGTTTTCATAAATGATTTAGCTTCCATTGAAAACATTAAGATGGATAGATTTTCATTTTATAGGTTATGTGATATGTTAAGAGTTATTGGTAAACTAGAGCTAACAAGGAATATGAGTATTGAAGATATGGTTGTAATTTTTCTGCATATCTTAGCACATGATGTTAAGAATAGAGTTATTAAAAGACAGTTCATGAGATCTGAAGAGACTATTAGCTGACAATTTAATAATGTGCTACTAGCTGTGATAAGATGCCATAAAGCATTCTTAAGCAACCTGAATTGATCCCTGAAAATTCAAATGATCCAAAGTGGAAATGGTTCAAGGTAATTATTTTATGAATTTTAGTTATAAATATGTATTTGCATTTTGAAAATAAAAATTAACTTATGTTTTTCTCTACATAAAATTTTTTAGGAGTATTAGATGAGACTCATATCAAGGTCAATGTTTTAGAAGTTGATAAGCCTAGATATCGAATAGAAAGGGTGAAGTGACAACTAATGTGTTAGGAGTATGTTCTCAAGATATGCAATTTATTTATGTCTTGGTTGGATGGAAGGGTTCAGCAACTGATTCTAGAGTACTCAAGGATGCAATTACTCGTCCTAATGGTCTAAAAATTCCACAAGGTACTTTATGACCAAAAGATCATTTGTTAAAAATATATGTTTATAATTTGTACAAACACTAAGACCTAAAATTAATTATAGGCTATTATTACTTATGTGATGCTGGATATATGAATGAGGCTGGATTCTTTACACCATATAGAGGACAGAGGTATCACTTGAGTGAATGGAGAAATGGGACACAACCGACCACACTCCAAGAGTTCTTCAATATGAAGCATTCATCTATTAGGAATGTGATAGAAAGAACATTTGGACTATTAAAAGGGCGTTGGGCAATTTTTAGGACCAAATCATTTTATCCAATAAAGACACAAGGTAGAATTATTATAGCATGTTGCCTATTGCATAATCATATCAGAAAAATAATGGTAATTGATCCATTGGAGGTAACATTGCAATTAAATGAGAATGAAGATAGGATGCATGATTTGATTATACATGTGGAGTTAAGTGAAGAGTAGACATCATGGAAAGACAATTTTGCCGAACAAATGTGAAACACCTGGAGAGCAAACCATAATTAAGATTTCATTATATTTACTTTCATTGAGTTTTTTATGGTTTAATATACATGGAATGATATGTAATTGACTTGATTTATGTTTATGGTTCATTTTTGTACATTGTACCTATTGAAAAGTTGATTTGTCATATTTAATATGTTTATCACCTTACTAAGTTTGCATTTTATTTTTCTGATAGTTTAAATGTATTGGTTAGGACTTATATTACACAAGTTAGTTTAAATTTTCCAATATTGTAATTTGTTTAGCAATATTATGTTCAACTGTATATCACTCAGCTTATAGGTACGTATGGATGAAGCTACATAATCAAAGGCAAAAGGTTCCAAGTACCAATGGACACAACAAGAAGATGCTAACTTGGTGGAGACTTTAGTGGAACTTTCAACTCAAAAGCATTGGAAAACTAAAGGTTATGGGCAATTCAAATCTGGATACTTGAAGGAATTGGAGAAAATGCTTGAATTGAAAATGCCAGGATGTGGTTTGAAATCTTCTCCATATATTGAATCACGGGTTAAACTTTTGAAAAAACAATATGGGGCAATTGCAGAAATGTTGGGTCCAAAAGTAAGTGGATTTGGATGGGATGATAAAGAAAAGAAAATTATAGTTGAGAAAGAAATATTCTCTGAGTGGCTGAAGGTAATTATAATGTATGAATGCTTGTAGATATACAATATAGAATATTTTGCATTGCTTAATTATTTTTTCCATATTCATTTGTTTATGTTTTAGTCTCATAACAATGCTCAAGGATTTTTCAACAAACCATTCCCATTTTACAATGAATTGCAAAAAGTCTATGGCAAAGATAGAGCTCATGGTGAAGATGCTGAAGATCCTTATGATGCACTTCAAGCAATGGATAAAGAAATGCAACAAAACATAGAAGAACAGGAAGGACAGTTGGAGGGCCAATCTAGTATGCATATGGAGGATTTTGATGAATTCTTGGATAACATTTCTAGTACTCAACCACCTCTAACACCACAATTTCCAAACACCCAAAGATAAAGTAGTGGAAGTAAATAAAAAAAGAGGACTAGAGGCAATGATGATATTCTTGACAACTTGACCATTACAGTAGACAAGTTAGGAAGTTTTTTTGAGAGTACAAAGGAAGACATAAAGGCACTTGCATCTTGTTTCAAGCATAAACAAGAAGGAGCTGATAGAAGGATGAGGATAATTGATGAATTGAAGTGTGTTGATGGGCTTACAAACATTCAAAGAATGTTGGCTGGGGAGATTATCACCAAAGATTAACATCGAATTGATTATTTCTTTACCTTGCCCTATGATTGAAAAAAAGATTATGTTGAGAACTTATTGAGAGATATGTAGTGTCTTTTTATGTGAAAATATTAAGCTTTGAAGACTGGTTGGAAACATTTAGACTTTATATTTTTGTAACGGCTATTCCCTATTATAGGCCTTGATTATCATGATAGGTTTAATGAATGAATGTTAATGAATTTTGTTTTGTAAATGTGTTGGAGTGCGGATTTTAATGGTTTTGTATGATAGTTCTGAATTTATGGTTTTGTAATTTTAATTAGGATTTCAATATGCTACTTCAATTTCCTAAGGATTCTTTTCATTAAATGGTAAAGTTATGTAATTAGCATTTTACGGTTCTATAAAGTTATGTAATATTAAGTAGGATTTTAATATGTTATGTTTAATGTTTCTTTTTTTCGTTTCAAATTTGGAAATATCAGCTTTTCGCCATATTAAAATAGCGAATTCAAGCAACTTCCATTTGTTTTACTCATATCAGATTTCTTGCTTGGCTTCTATTTATGGATTATTAGCTTTCATTTGGTAATAATCATTACAACAAGTTCAAATGGAAATTTTACTAAATAAAGGTGAACAAGACCGAAATAATTTTCGCTGATAAGAGATGGTTGGCTTCTATTTATGGATTATTCTTGCTTGGCTTCTGTTAAGAGATGGTTGCAATACAAGAAAATGTGCAGTTCGTGAGCAATACAAGGTTTATCTTTGAATTTGTAGTTTTGTGCAAGGTTAGATCTAATTTTAGAGTCAAGGGTATTATTGAAAACTTCTCAAGATTCCTAGAAATATTTGATTTGAATCAAACACAAGAATATAATATATTTGGGAATCTGATAAAAAATTCTCGGGTATATTTATAACGAACCAAACATGGGAAAGTAATATTCCCAAGAATCACATTCCCAGGAATGTGTACATTCTCAAGGAATGTAACATTCCGCAAACCAAACGCCCTCTTAAGGCAAACCAAATAACTTCTTAATTTATAATCATGAATAATTTTTTAATTTAATGAGTATATTTACCATAGAAAATAGAGAGAATGAGTGGAGTTAATAATAAATATAGTTATTAATGAAAGTAGTTGATAATGGTGATAAATTGATTATAATTTAGATGAAAAAGTAAATTAGTACCATAAATTTTTCATCTGAAGAAAGGTAAAAATTGCTATCCTCCATAGGTTAGCAATGTCCTATTAAATTAATGTTTCTCTATTAAAATTATTTAAATATATATTTTTATTTTATTATTATTAAATTAATAGTATAATTTTTTTACTTAAATGGAAGAGTAGAAGTTCCTATTATTTGTAACTCAACACTAGTATATTTAAGTAATAAAGATATAACATAATATTTTTATTTTTATTATAAAAATATTTTAAATAAGTTAAAATTTTAATATGAAAATTATTAATTGAATTAATTGATTTTTATTCTATTTTTTAAAATACTTAACAATTAAAATTAAATTTATTTATTAAAATTTTCATATTAATTTTAAGTGTTATATTTTAAATGAAATATACATTAACAAAAATTTTATCAATAATTTATTATTTACAAACATATGTGTAAAATTGTAAAATAAACGCAACATATTAAATTTCAATACTTATGTAATATTTTTTCTTTTATCACTTATACATTATTACTATATGTTTAAGTGTTTCTATTATTTTATGCGTCTGCCTTCAACCTCTTGCAGTTCAAGTCTTGGATAACGTTAAAATTTTCCAGATAAAATTATGACATCAGTTCGGATTTTTATTAAATTATCCATGTTATTGATGAAGATGAAAGGACAAACTC
The DNA here is from genome assembly GCA_020226215.1 of Sindora glabra. Classification (NCBI taxonomy): domain Eukaryota; kingdom Viridiplantae; phylum Streptophyta; class Magnoliopsida; order Fabales; family Fabaceae; genus Sindora; species Sindora glabra. Next base: position 22,596,562 of record CM035231.1, on the reverse strand, counting down.
CTTATCTCATTTGTTCAAAATTGAAGGGAAAAAAATGTCAAACTAAATGAAGCCCAATCTATTTTCTAAAATGGTATATTCAAAAACTGAAAAGAGCCCAACCCAATCACTCAAGGAGCCCATCCTTCGTACCTAGAATCTTCTGTGAATACAAATTTTTTCCACGCCAAAAAAAAAATATGTGAGGAGAAAACTACTATTTCAGTTCCCATGCGCATTAGTATTGAAATTTATCTTACGGTTTATAGAATGCCACATGTCAATGGTTGTGATGCCCTGTACTTTTACTAAGGCATCATGACACGGCCACGTATATAATGTTTGAAGTAGCAATAAGATTATACAAACTTGTGTGTAGGTTAAAATCATTACAATTAAAATGATAATGTCAAGAAAAATGTGATAACGAAATCAGAGAAATATTTAGGATCCACATAGTTGAGGAGGCAATTCATATTCAATAATTTTATGTTTAAATCTTATTTAACATATCATGTAAAATCCGATTATGTAGCATAAACTATATAGTTGGAACTGATTTTAAACAAATTGTGTAATATATTTAAAATTTTCTTTTATATGTCTAATTTTATACAAGGCTATTTACTCTTTAAGAAAGAAAATAAGGGCTAATAAGTAGTATTTAGGTAAATTCTAAATTATTAAAACTAAAAAAATTATTTTTAAATATCTCTTTTTTCCATCTCTCTTATTCATTTTTATTATAAAACTAAAATAAAAATAAAAAACCTTTTATTTTACTATTACATTTTAATTTAGTATTTTTTTAAAATTTTTATTTAATAATACTAGACTATGTCAATGATATTTGTAGATAGTATATATTATTTTTTAATATTTTTCAAGATTTTATATAAGGTATTTATTGAATTTTATATTTTTAATTAATTTATTATAATTTTTTTTAATTTCTTATATAAAATTTTGACAAATACATAGTAGTGTAGACACACATGACACACCTATATGGCTATATGTACGTTTGTATACACGTGTTGGAAAAGTATGTTATATTATTTTATTACATAGAGTAAATATTTAATTTATATATATATATATATATATATATATATATATATATATATATATATATATATATTATCATATTATTTTAAAAGATATTGTTGTTTAAGGGTACATTGGTCTAATTATGTATTTGAAATTCATTTAGAACAATTTTGTTGATTTTTTCATATGTAAGGATATTTTAATTAAATTAATTTTTTTAAGCTTATACATTCTTCTACGATATGACAATAAATAAAAATAGAATAATTTTATATAAACATTTATCTTGTATAGTAGCAAATCAAATATAGAATAGTATATTATCTTATCCTACACAATATTATATTAAACTATTTAATAATTTTTATAATATATTATACAATATGTCAAATAAAGCTTTAAAACATAATATGCTTAATCCCCTATAATTATATATAAATTATTGTATGTTACAATAACATAGTGAGTAAAGTATTTATATTATTAAAGGATTAACTTGATATTTAGTAAAAAAGAAAAGAAAAAAGATTAACTTGATTTGTTATAACATACGAGGGTTTTATAAATATAGCACACATTGATCACATATTTTTATAAATCAAATGATAAAACCTTTCAAGGAGTTCAACGGTGAATGAATTAAGCAAAAAGTATTGTCATTTCTTATATAGAAGTCTTTCCATGGAACTCAATACGAATAAATTAAATTGAAAGTAATGTCATGTAGCTCATGGAAGCTATTCAATGAGGTCAAGGCAAAGTCAATAACAACCAAATTCATACTAATAGAATTATATAAAATATACTAAATATTAATATAATAATGACATGAAAGCTTTTAATTAATACAAGCAAGTACAATAAATTATAATAGATAACCTATGGTCCTAAGAGAGTTTAAATGTTATCATACTTACATAGTAGAAGTGTTCAAATATTATTATACTTACCAAACCTATTGATTAAAGAAACATGTTTCAAGAAAAAAGATGAAAATAAAATGTGGGTTTGAGTCTTTAGCACAAACCCATCATATACTCAGAATAGGCCCAAAGATTTTCTTTATGGTTATAATGCCAAAATATCAAGTTGGCTCACTTGTTCTTATATTGATCATTACAGGCTCGAAATATCTGTCTTATTGAGTAGAATGCCTTCCACTATGGGTTATCAACCTAATCTTAGTACCCCAGTTAGATTTAGGCATAATACACTTTTTAGTTATTAGGAGAACCTAAGTACTCTTTTTTGAATTCAGGAAAGAGCTCTCAAGAATCCTTTTTAAACCTATTGATAAAAGAAACATGTTTCTATTCAAGTTTGTATTCCTTTTACATTGGTAATTGAGATAAAAAAGAAATAGTAATAATAATAAACTTATTGCTTAGAAAAATTATGCATATAAATAAAAGGTGAAAGGATTAGTAGCTAAAAGCTACTCCTTTGATAACAAGAAAAAGAATATGTTTCTGGCTTGTAAGGAAATATGTAGGTTTTGATTAGTAATTGTAAGTCATATATCAATTTCTATATTAAAAAGTCTATATTATAATATGATCTATGTTTAATTTATTAGCATATGTAAGTGTTCTTAAAAATCATTTTCTAAGGATGGAGGTTTGCATGTTTAGACAAAAGAAGTTAAGTTAGTTATGAAAAATTTTATTACTATTAGATTAATTTCATAATATCCTCCCTTTAACACTGAATGTAATTAGTTGAAAACATGAGTAACAAGTAAACTTTAGTGATAAGCTAGCATTTTCAGACAGGTATTATACTCTAATTTAGTTCAATACTCTACTTTAAATATAAGCTTTGCATGGCTAATTAATTGCATTCAATATCATATATAATTGTTTATTTTTCTAAAGAGCATTTTATACTTATCACTATTATGCTGCATATTTGCAATTTTATAAATTCTTATGTTTTGAACATGCTCGTAATTGTTGACTTTTGGGTTCTTTGTTTAATAATGGAGGTTGAAGTGGTTATAAGTCAAATGAAAGCTAATTTGTGCTTAAAATCTTTATTTGTCACACATATTCTTCTTCTTTTTTTTAATTATGTTTTGAATGCATATAGTTTTGATCTTAGGCTATTTAGTGATTAATTAATGGTAAACCTTAATGGTAAATTCTTTTGTTGTCCTTAATTAAGAACTATGTTATCAAATATGTCTACTCTATTCCAATATTTAGATATTCTTAAATGCATTTAGTAAGGTTAAAAGTTTATGTATGGGAGAAAAATGATTAAATTATGAAGAGGTTCATGGTATGTCAATTTTATAAATAATTTATTTTTTCTATTTTTGGATTCCAAATACATATTCTTTTTGAGTGCATTTTTAATTAATGAATATATACTTGCACACAATTTGAGTATTAGGAAAATTATATCTACACTATGTTGACATTTGGTTAACAAGATTAATTAGATGAAGAAGAAATTGTCAAATAAAAAGATTATAAAGTTTGAAGTTTGCATATTTGGAAGTTTTCAAGGCATGTCAGTTTTATACTTGAATGTATATGATTGCTATTCTAGGTTGATTCTAATTAGTTATGGTAAATATTGATATTAATTTTTTTGGTTATTTTGAAGCATTATGTTGTGAAAAAATGTCTATTCCATCAGTATATACATATGTTTGTAAATAGTTATGTGGAAATTTAGAAATGGAAAGCATTTCCTAATTGTAAGAGTGAAAATTATTAAGTTTAACAAAACTTGATAATGTAGCATTTGGTATGTTTTTCCTTCCGAGTAATATTTTTTTAGATTTTATAAAGCTAAGTTTTTATTTGTTAAAGCTTTCACTTTTGTTTAGAGCTATTTAATTATATGGTTTTTACACCTCAAAGTTTAGATATATTTATGTAATAACAATGGTTATTTTCCATTGTAATTTATGCTTTCTAAAGAAAGCCAAAGGTTTTATTTTTTTTTAATCATCCAACTATTAGAAATGTTATTCTTTATTAATTTAGCTATTATATGAATTACAAATTATAGATGGTTAAAATTTTAAGGCATTTAATTTTTAAGTTTATTAAAACTTGATAGTATAGCATTTCATATGTTTTCCCTTCTAAGTAATATTTTTTAAATTTTATAGAATTAAAGTATTATTTGTTAGAGTTTTCACTTGCTTCTAGAACTTAATTTCCATTATTCTAAGATATCATCTTTAACAAAATTATATTAGTAATAAGTTTTAGGTCTAATTCTTATATATATTATAAGAACCCTTAAGGATAAATATTTAAATATGTACTTGAGCATTGTTTTATTGAATAGCTATTGTCATGCTTATAAATTAGTAATATAAGTTTACAACTTTCATATTTATTAAATAAAGTTTTACATGGCTAAAAAATTTCTCTATGATTTCCTTTGTAGATGTTAATTTTTTTTTTGTAGTAGAATACATTATCTTATATTAATTATTTATGGAAAATAAAATACTATAAGTACTAAAAATGAATTTTAAAATTAAGTTCTAAATTTTTTATATTCATTAGATCAAGTTTTATAGATTTACCTTATCATCTTGTGTTTAATGACAATCTTTAATTTTCATTCGTAACTTAATTTTAAATCTTATTTTCGATATGTATAGCATTATTCTCTATGGAATGTGTTGCCTATCTATTAATGTTGTATATTGAAATTTAATTACAAAAAACTTGGTAATAATGAGGCAAAGTGATGAGAAATTAATTGAAAAAGCGCAAATAAGTTAGATGCATTAGAATGGTTGCATTAAAAAGAAAAAAAGAGCAAAATCATCAATATTAATTAAAGGAATTGAATTTTACTTGATTACAATTTTTAGTTGTAATTAGTAATGCAACATGCTCTTATTTATAAATAAATGTTCAACATAGTCATGGGAGTAGTCGATCAAATATTGAGAATGATCATTTAAAGAGATCAAGATCAAATTCTAATTCAATTAAAGTTGTTAAAGACATAACAAATGATAATTTCATTAACTTTGTGTAATCACAGTTGGTTGAAATGCAAATATTATTAGCAATAACCATTGATATTAAATCTTTAATATACTATTGTAATTTCAATACATTTGTCAAGTGCATTTAATCAAAGCTATAAGATAGGAATGTTGGGATGAATGCAACAATGGCATGATGAGATATGAAAGAAATGGTTTTTAATACTATTGTTTACAAACATTTTATGTTTAGTTTATTGCAAAAATGATCTAAAACTAGTATACCATAGATATTCTCATATATTTGCAATAATGTTCACTACTAAAATACAAATTCAAAAATAAATTGCATTGTTTCACAAAAATATCTTATTTAGTAGTTAAGAAATTTAAAACATAGATAAAATAAGTATACTTCTTGAAGTTTAAGCATCCATTATTCTTTTGGATTACAAGATATAAATATGTATAATGATTTAAAATTAATATTATAGTATTATATCAAAAGAGACAAAATGTAAAATAGCGATGATGATAAAAAAGGAAGAAAGCCCTAGCAATTGGAGATGGAGTATGTTCATCTACCACAAGAGAAAATAATTATGATAAATTGGTAGGATACTTACAAAAAAAAATTGATAGGAATGTGTCAAGTATTTTGAGGAATACAAGTAATGGTAAAAGAAAGATTAATGATTATGCTAAGACATTAAGATTCAAATATTACGAAGCTAATATCAAATTAAATTGGAAATAATAGTTAGTAAGTATGCTACATTATTTTTATGGTTTTTATTTTTTTCATGAGAGATATATTGGTAAGTCAATCTCAAATTTTATTCAATATGCCAAAAATATAATATATGTGTGGTACAGACATTTGATACAAGTAATTGGCCATGATTAAAGAATCTTTTAATGCAGATTGAATGTGGTATTTAGAAATTTAAAATTACTATTTTTTAGTCCATTTTATTATTTTATGCAAAAATTGATAGCCTATGTTATTCTTTAATAACATGTAGCTATTTTAGATGGAAAAGAATCATCTAAAAGAAACACTGAAATATCTATATTCCATGAGATAGGTAGAATGACCATGCAATAGATTAGGTAATAGGTATTTTATAATATTGGGATTATAATATAAAATTAAAATTATATAATAAACTATTTACAAAAAAATTATATAATCATTAGAAAATAAATTCAATCTCTTTTATTGATGACAAACAAATGAGTGATATTTCTAAACAATTGTAAAGTGAAAATGAACCTCAAGTTGAAAAAAAGGCATAATCTAAAAGAGCATCTATAATTAAAGAAAAAAGAAGTAAGTTTCCAAATGAATATAAGTCACATTTGGCTAGAATGGAAAACATAGATAAAGAAAATAACTGTGATCATTTTAAGATGCTTATAGTTGCTGATAAAAACAAGTATAGTAATTTTTTTCATTTTTATTATTCATTATTTTATTATTTTTAATAATTTTATTTTTGTAAATTCTATAGGAAATGATGTGTAAACCATTGTCAATAATTCAAATTCCTAGAAATTAACTACTACAAAAGTTGTTAGAAGTAAGTTAATCAATGTCAAATCTAATCATTCATTTCATTTTGGTTAAGAACATTATAATAGTAGTATTGATAGTTACATGAAATATTATGTTTTTAGCCTATTCTGCTTTTTTTTTTAAGCAAAAATTGACAACCCATGTCATTCTTTAACTTTTAGTTATTTTAGATGGAAGGGAATCATTTAATAAGAGTACTAAAATATTTGTATTCCAAAAAATGGGTATATTGACAATGCAAACAAGTTAGGTAACAAGTGTTTTATATTATTAGGAACTATAATATGAAAAAAATAAAATTATATAATTAATAAAAAAATTAATTCAATCTCTATTATTAATCATTTAAAATATAAAAATACTTATATTTGCCATAATCATATCTAAAATTAGTGACATAAAATAATTAAATACTAATTAAATATTCAAAGAGGAAACAACTGCAAACCCAAATCTTGGACTTTGTAGCATGCATTAGCAATTAGGTTTGATGTATTCACTTATTTTATATCATAATTTATTATAGTCTTATTTATTTAATTTACACAATATAATTGCAATTTCACATGCAACCCATTCCAAGTGATCATTAAGTTTCCAAGTGGTCCTTGGAGCTCAACCATAACCAAATCATCATAATTATGTTAAATGAAAATATTAAAAAAATAACTAGATTTTCATTTTCACACGCATTATATAATAATTTATAATAAGATATATACATCTATTTTTTGACTCTTAGGTTAACCTTATACCTTTCGTGAACTTTTTATTCTTGTCTTTTACTAGAAATTTTTTGTTTGGTGTTTATAATATCACCCCTATCACATTTCTCATCTTAGATGTCACTTATAGTATAATTCAAATTATAATTTTTATACTAAAGCATAAGCTCTATATATCATAGTTAAAATCCAATCGTAACATAAAGTTACTAAATTGTTATCTCAAATTATTCTCAAAACATATAACAATAGTTAACTATAACATCTTGCCTTCTTGGCATGGCCACAAGTATTCACTCACATCATAATATAATTTGTAACATAATTTTCAATAGTGTAATTCAATAACCATACCACACTTTTTATGTGTGGCTAAGGATTTTTTATACTCTTACCATTTATAATTTCACATTTTCTAGATGCCACAAATAGCAACAACCACTCTATATTATCATCGCATATATTTAAGACTAGTTATCAGTGTTTCACATTTATTCACATCACTCATAAATAAGACACTTGTCAAATATTTTAGGTAAATAAATTTTATTAAATAGTAATATTACAAATTTTTAAATACAAAAATAACCAATATAACACAGCTGTAAGTAAATAACTACACAAGCTTTTGAATTTCTATATACCATAAACATGAATAAATATATACCTACGTGAAGAACAAATATAGAATTCAATCTTAATTTTGGAAAGATATATACTTAGTTAGGGATGGCTATCCACTTTCAGAAGTTCTAGGATACCTATACTCATCTTTTCACCTCTTCTTTTTACTTCATAATTTATGATGATAAATTATAAATACATGGATATTATTTATTTTCTCTCCAAATATTACAATTCTAAATTTAATTCATGATAGACCTACACTTAAGATTATCAACTTCCTATATTCTCTAATGTTAACTTATAAAATTAAAATATATCCTTATATAATGATTTTTGTATTAAACTTCTATAAGTAAAATATTAGAATGTGATACTTTTAATAGACTCCATTCATACCACTTTACCATTTTATATCATCACTTTCTTATATTTTTAATATTATCATAAACAAATTAAAGATTTTCTTGAATAGAGGCTTTTTTCAAATCAAGTATAGAATAATCAAAATGTTAGATCTTTATGCTCTAAGAAGGCTCAAATCATGTTATTTTATGAAATTATGCACTTAGTTCCTAACTTTTTAAACTCTATTTTAATAAGATCACATTTCATGAGATTCTTCAAAGTAAGCTTGTATCAATTGAAATATTAGGATATGATTCTCTATAAATACTTTAATTATATTATTGTAATATCTTATAGCATAAAAATTCTATTTTTCATGAGCATTATCATATACTTAAACATACATATAAATAAGTTTTCTTTAGATCAACTTAAACTAGTAGAAATCAAAGAAAGTTTGTTATATAAAACTTTTTATCACAGTTCAAAGGATCTATTTGTAGCTTACCAATGCTAAAATCAAACTCAATCACCAGCGAGAAAGATATCTCAAGCTGCTTTGTAGCGGAGAAAACCCTGACACCATGCTATGGCTTTGTAGCTTTCTTATGCCACCAATAATAGTGAATAGGCAAGGTTGTGAGGAATAGAAAATGGTGCAGAGTGGTTGCACTTGAAGAAATAGTAGATGCTAGATGACTAGTAAGCTCATTGCTCCACCATGTAGTTAATGCTCCAATTAGTGGCTCTAAGTAGTATTGGCAAAGTGGTCATCGATTAGAGAATAGGCACCATACAAGAGTAGCATGCAATAGCGCACTGCCAAAGGCTAAAAAAGAAAAAAAGCTGCTGAGAGAAGAAAAAGAAGAAGAAAAAGAAAGAAAGTGAGAAGAGAAATAGTGTGAGTTAAAAAAATAGGGAGAAAGGAAAGAAAAAGAAAGAAAAAAGTTGTGGACTTTGATATAGTGCTTCGCGGTGCACCATAAGCTTAGATCTTATTCATCCATTTCCTAATTCAATTAATCCTAACTTTTCATTTCTAAAAAAGAATACCATTTTCCTAAAACTTCATTTTCTACTCTTTATTTAAAATCCCCATCCTAATGAATATTCTTTAATTATTAAGAGAAAATTTATTAAATCATAAGCATACACATATGCAGAGGCACATGTATCATGATTCATCACACCTAAATTTTGAATCTATTTTCATAAGTTTACAAATTTATAGAATTCATTTACCAAAGTAAATTTATATTTTTTTTCAAAATGTTTTACCCTTAACTTCTAAATATTCTATAAAAATTTGTATAACACCTTATTTAGGTGAAATCATAATAATATCATTTAGTTAAGATTTAAAATATATATATTTCACCTTGGTATAAATGAATACAATTTAACTACCTTTATTCAATTAAATAAATACTTCAACATTTTAAAATAATAAAATTTCAAATATTAATTCATGGTATTACAACAATTTTGGTAGAGCAAATGATGGTAAGGCAACAATTAAAATTTCAGATGACTTGGTAATTAGAGATATTCATGAACCCTTGTTAGCAATTATAAATGCTATATATCCATTATTTCCAAATTTTAGTGATATTGATTACTTGCAAGAAAAACCTATACTTGCACTTACTCATAATGTTATTGATGAAATAAATAATTATATTTTACCTTTAATATTTGGGGAGTAAAAAACTTGTCTAAGTAGTGATAATCCATGTAAAGAAGATTTTAATACTTAAAAGCTAGTTGATTTGCATGTACCAAAGATTTTGCATACTTTGAAACCTTCAAGTCTTCTAAAACATGAGTTAAAATTAAAGTTAGTGTTCCTATCATTCTTATGAGAAATATCAATCAATCATTAAGACTTTGTAATGAAACTTGCTTGGTAATTATTGAATTGGGATGTTATATTTTAAAGGCGAAAGTAATATTGGGTAGCAAGGTGGGTGATCTAGTTTACATTCCTTGCATGTTGTTGATTTCATTTAATTCATAGTTACCATTCAAGTTTCAAAGAAGATAATTTCCGTTACAAGTTTACTTTGCAATAACTATCAATAGGAGTGAAGGACAATCACTTTCACATGTTAGTATTTATTTACCAAGACTATTATTTATTCATGGACAATTGTATGTTGCCTTATTAAGATTTAGGAGCAAAAGTAGTTTAAAGATAATAATTTTAGATAAAAAAGGACACCTCACAAATGTAAAAATAAATATGGTGTTTAGGGAAGTATTAATGAATTTAGATTGATTTTTATATTGTTTGAATCATTTGGTTTATTGGTAGAAATGCCAAGTCGAATAAGAAATCCATTTTAAACTCAGAAAAAAAAAACATACATAAGAAACCTATACTTCTAAAAGTGGTGGTAGAAAATCATCAATATTTGCTATTGGACACAATTACCATTCTGTTAATTTTTAGGTATGCTTAGATAAAAGCTTTTATCTTCATCTATCTTTTATTAATACATCAGTAATTAATGAAAATGTAGTATGCTCAAGGACATTCAAAATTCTAATAGCTAGTAATAGATGGTGTGGCTATTGGAATCATAAGTAGTCTATTATTTGCAAATGGGTTTTTTAGAATTATCACATTCTATTTTAAGTTATTCATATTTGATGCAAGTTAACATTGTATGTGAAAATGCATTCTATATAGTTCTTATTTTTATTAAACTTCCATGACTTATAATTTGTTATAAGAGATAAAATTTATCATATAACCAATCAATTATTTTGTTCATGCTCAACATATGTTATACTATGAAAAAGCATGTATTCTTCCCTGAGTATGTAATTCGTGGTTTCTACTATTAAGTGCTTGAACAACAAAAATAGTTATGGATGTTTGTAGGATTTATTCATGAAGATAATGAATCTTTTAACGTTCATAGTCCAATATAAAAGATAATTTTTTTTGAGATAACAATTATGTAACTTCGTTCATTTTGGAAAGGCTTATTTCATATATTGAGAAGTTTTGTGATAGTTAGTTGCTTTCTTCAATCATGCTTGGCTTTTATGCAAAAAATAAGAAGTTCTTAGTTTGGTTAGGTTATGAGTGACAAATCTAGTTTTTGGTATTGTTATATGAGATTATATTATGAATTTGTATGTATTTCATTGATGATGATTGCATTTATAGTTAGGAAGTTGCTTATTTGTGTCATCAACTTCTATTAAATTTAGTTTTGTTTGTCATTTGTTTTAGTTAAAAGAGTTTTCTTTTTTTTTCAATTTTCTTTATAATTACTTGTTGTAAATTACTTGGAATAATGGCACTTGTAAGAGTTTTTTAAGCTAGTCCTCAAGGTAAAACTTTGTTTCCCTTCATTCACATAATTGTATGGTTAAAAAAAAATTGAAGACTTGGTACTATGTTTTCTCCACAAAAGAATATTAGATGATAAGAAAGTGTGAAAGAAAAGATAAGGATATGCAATAAAATCTTCCAAAAATAGAATCTTCAAATTTAATACAAGATAGAAAAAAGGAATTATTTTTATCTATGTTCTGGTGTAGGTTAAGCACCTACCTAAAATGTTAGATGTAAAACATACATTGATGGAAAGGAGACGGATGTTTTAAAAGGCTTGAACTATTTGAATCATCAACTAATGAAATTGGTAATGTTTGTAAGCTTTCTTACTTATTTTGAAAGTTTCTTTTTCTCTAATTTCTTATTTTTATCTTTTGTTTTCATCTTCTATGTCTTCATTTTTTACTATTAACACTTGGAAAAGATAATTGTATTCTATCCAAGATTTTGGAAGTCATATGAATGTCATTTTTGTATCTTATGTATGATTTTACTAACAAGTTATTGAGTTAAAAAAAATTCAAAGGTATGGTTTCTTTTTTTAATAATCATTAGTATATCTTTTTATGAGAAATATCTTGTCCCCCTCCTTTTTTATGAAAGAATTGTTATCAATTTTATATAATTGGAAATGAAAATAAAGGTACAGTTGTTTTGTTGCTACTCTTCTCATTTTTTTTGGATAAATTTAACTAAGTTTTATCTAATAATTTAAGTATTTACAGATAATTTTTTCTTAATTTGTGTGTAGACTTGAGAATCCTTCATTGAGAAAAGGACATCAAGTATTAGTAGGTTTTGTATATTGGTTAATAAGCGAAATGAAAATATTTTTATTAGTTATTATTAATTAGAGAACCTTCAATTTGCAATGGAAATTTATGCTTTTGGTATTCACTTTTTAATAGCTTACTGAAGACTCAAAAGCTTGGCATGACTTCTGTAACAATGCAGACACCTTACAAGGCTCTTCTTGTATAGATTGGCAAAAGGGATTGTCCTGGGGGTATATACTACATTAGGCTTAAGGTACACAAGATTTTTTCAAAATTATTCAAAATTTTTAAAATTTGATCTAATTGGCTAAAAGACAATTATGGAATAGAGCAAAAGCTCCTATCATATATGTTGCATTACTCCAAGAAGATATACAGGCCTAGATTCTTTCATAGAATGTTTCTATTAGTTTGTTATAGAGAACAAACTATTCTAATATTTCAAGTGTTTAATAATTTAATTTTTATTTGAAATTATTAGAATTTGAAATTCTTTATTTTTATTTTACAATTTATTCATAAAACTTATAATTCTATTAATATTTTATGTATAGGAAGTATAAAAGAAGTTGTAATTTTTGTCAAAGTCTATGACATTATGCAAAAAAAATGAAACTTTTATGATGTTATAACCTGTCTTGATTGTGACTGGCATAGATCTTGTTACTAGTTTTCACAAGCCTTAACACTTTTCACTCTTTCTATCCAAGGAGAGTTACTAAATTTTAGAGGGGACTTGAAATTTTCATTCAAATTTTTACAAAAAAATGAACAAAGTCTCCCTTATTTTTGGATACCTTCTGAGGGTCACATATTATAAAGTACAAACTTGTGAATATTTTTAGATATGACAGATCAATCATTCACATAATACTATACAAACTCAAAATTTTACATGAATAAACAATTCAGCTCATTTAAAGCTGAATGAACATAATTTTTATTTCAAATACTGATCCTAAATTAAAATAATCCTAACTATCAAATCTTTAGTTCAGATGATCTTTACTTCTCCAGGGATATAAAAAAGCTCAAGTATGCTTATTTCAATTTGAAAATATTTAAAATACAATAAAGTGAGTTATGAAAACTTAGTGAGCATATATCTAACTCTATTTTGCAGGTGATCAATTTTATGTATATTGTTTATAGATTAATCATATATTAACAAACCTAATTCCTGAATATCTAAAATATGTGAAATTATAATCTAAATGGGAGTTCACTTAGACATGACTTAAACTTTGTTTCTTGCATCACAAACATGAGGGTCTCAATTATTAATTAGAACTCAATATTGTATACTACCCATTCCGGGCAAACATCATATTTACCAATAGTTATTAAGGCTTAAATACAAATAAATTATCACAATCACATTGAGTCTTTGCAATCATGTCAAATAATGACATTCAATAACAAGTAAAGTTCTAATATCACATATAACCACATATTTAATAATAACTAACATAAATGTAACTGCTATTTTATTTCAGGATCGAGTTTACACTTTTCTCAACCACTTGCTGAGAATTTCCTATTCGATTTTTGGTATATCTCTTCATCATAGATCACAATGTCTAATGTTATTTTTCTAGCACAATTCTCATTTTTCAATGCCTCAAATGGTTTAGTTCACAATGTAGTCAATTTGCTAAAGCTACATTTTGTTCATATCACCATATCCAATACACACCTAGATAGATAACTATTCAGTAATTACTAGTGATTAAAACATATGGCACAATCATTGTAATCCTATTACAATCAATCAGTCAATAACTAATAATGACATAACTATGCTTTTATTGTATATTCTGATCAACTATCATTCATCAATAGCTAATTACTTTTACATCACAAAAATAATTTCATATAATGAGTATGAAATCTATATTAACAATGAAAAAAATACAATTAAATCATATTATATTGAGATAAAATTAATAGTGAGATGTATACTCACCTGCTTAAATCCAACTATTATGTCCACTTTGAAGCATCCAAGTTCAACTTGCATCTCGTTTTTCTATTCGTAATTTACAAGAATAATTTATAAATAAATAAGCATTCATATTCTTTTCGTATTTTTTTCTCCTATTATCACTATTTATAAAAGTAAATTATAATTATGTAAACACTACTTATTTTCCTTTCACATCTTATAAATTCTTATTCAATTCATTATAGCATTCCTTGATACTTGCTTCTTATACTTTTGCACTATTAACTGCTAGTCCAAGTATGCTACTTTTTCATCTTAGATTCTAGCTTTCTTAATACTTCAGAGTTTAACTCATAAAATCAATACAAGCTTATATAATTAAATAGCATATTTAAAGATTTTACTTGGACTAATTTCAAATACCAAATTACTACCTTTTATAATATTGGCCAATGAAATTACAATGTCATTTTATTCAACTTAAACAAATAGAATGATTAATACTTAATAATCTTGATAGATTCCATTTATATCATTATAACTATAATACCCTTAACTTTGATTCGAGATAATTGATATTATATGTTACATAATTAGGGTTTCCTTAAACTATTAACAACTTATTTGGAATATGATATTCCATAAGAGCTCTAATCCCTTTCCTTTAACATTTCATAATATAAAAAATCATGTTTTTTTTCCTAAATTATCATTATCCAACTTAAATATCCACAAAATGAATTTTTATGATTCTTACATAAATCTACTGTAAAAGTGAAGTAAAATATCTATTTATACTTGAATCATCCTATTTTATCATTTTATAATATAAAAATTATATTTTTCTCATGTTTTATCTCATATCTCAAATATGTATAAAATTTAATTACTTGGATTGAGCATCAAATCATCTTAAAAATTAGAATTTGATGATATAAATGAGTTCATTGACCTCTAGATAGACTCGCCAGAGGGCAAAAGTACCGATTTACCATTTTTTTAGGAAATTTTTTTCATTTTACCATTGTTTTGAAATATTTTACTAAAATACGCACGTAGCTGAAAGGCGCCACATTGAATGGCGTTCATGGGAAGAAAAGACGCCACACTACATGACGCCTTTGGAGCAAAATTCGTAGGCCGAAGGCTCCAAGGTGAATGGCGTCCTTGCAGCTTGGAGGCATCAAACGTAATGGCGCTCATTTGCTGGCTAGTCCGTTACAGTGTTAACTGGGGGTGGGAGTTGGTCTGACTAATGTTTCAGTGTTTGCTGGATGCATGTGAATTTGAAATTGTATGGCTTTTGGTATATCATATCTTCCTTACATTAAATTCATGTATATTCACTATTTAGTAGTTCACATTCTATAAAAATTATCATTTAACTAATATCTTCTTTTCTTTTACTTCTTCATATCAATCCTTTATAATTATGCAAACCTGTTTACTATTAACTATTGTGTTACAGTTATTTTAATTTGTAAGATTTTTTAAATATGTAAATAAGAAAGGAAAAAATTATTATTTAACGATTTATTCTTCTATGTCTGGTCCTCCATTATCTTTCTTCTTTTTTTTAACACTTTTATTTTATTTTAATTTTTTATAAAATGATAATTAGTACAAAACTGACAAAATATATAAATAATAAACTAGGAAAGAGTTTTTTAATCTACAAAATGTCTGTGGGTGTCCATTTTATTTTTCACCTGTGTGCGCCAAAGTAAAACCCTTTAAAGAACTATTGAAGGTCATAAAAAAGACAAGGGAAAGTGTAGTTTTTATTAAGATTAAAATCCGATCTTGATTTCTACGTATGGGATTAAATTTGAATTAGTTTAATTTTTTATTAAAAATTTTTATTAACTTGATCTCTTATTAAAAATTATATCAATTTAATTTTTATAAAATAAAATTTAAATTAAATTTTAATTCTTTCATATAATAATTTAATAATTTTATTTCATATATAAAGGATTAAAATTTCAAATAAAATTAAGTTTAAAATAAGTAAATTAATATAAATTTTTAAGAAAAGTTAAATTAATATAACACTAACAACGAAAATGAGGATTTGTGACAGTATTAATTAGCAGTTTTAGTAGTTTAATATTTTAAAACCGTACAAAGGGTAAAACGTTAGTCAGACCAACTCCTGCCCCCAGTTAACACTGAAAATGGAGGGGCTGCAAGGATGCGATTCGCTCTAACGGTTTTGGCCTGCGAATTTTACTTCAAAGATACTAAGTAATGTGACGCATCTTCTTTTCATGAACGTTATTTAACGTGACATCCTCCAGTTGAATGCATATTTTAATAAAATATTTTAAAATAATAATAAAATAAAAAAAATTTCTAAAAAAAATGGTAAATCGATGCTTTTGGCCTCGCCGGAGCTTGCCAACAGCGAGATAACACTGAAGCATTGACAACAAGAAAAACCAAACACCCATATGTGTTAATGCTTAAAACTGGTTGCAATTCGTCCCTCCTTCACGCCACCAATTTGCAGTTATTGAATGACAACTTATGGCAAGAAGAACCCGATGGTGGCGGCTAGAATGGCGCTGAACGTCAACGGCAATAGGAGCTCTTATCTTCCGTTTGGACTGGATACCTCCAGAGCTATACTCCCCTGACCGAAGCTCACAATGATAAAGAAGAGAAAAGAAGATGAAATGGAAGCATGGATGAGGAAGAGTAGCAGAAATGGTGGTTCGTTAGAGAGAGAAATCCATGGATAGAAGAAGAAGGCGGTGCAGATGAGAAAAAGAAAAATACGGCAGTGCTGGTGAGGGAAAAAAACTTGGAATTTTTTAGAAAAGGAAGGGAAAATATTAATAAAAAAATAACCAGCTAAGAGCTTTCAGTCCATGTTGCTGAAGTATATTATCTAATTTTACACCCTATCATAAGCCCATCCTTTAATCAAATCTCACCCATCCCTTTTGTTTAATTAAAGTTCATCTTCATAAAAACTGATCCATTTAAAATTCCAATTCAATTATTTTGACCTTTACTCAATGTATATCTTTATTTATAATAACTTCATTACTTTGAAAAATTCTAAATAAATATTTAATCTTCCATAATTCTCAAAATAAATTTATCAAATATCAACAATTAATTTATAAAAGTCTACACTCATAATTATATGAGAAAATCCTCAAAATATTTAAATGAGAAAATCCTCAAAATATTTAAATCAACCTCATATTAATGATAGTTATTAAAAATAAATTGATTCTAGACTTCAATTCTAAAAAATAAAGTATCAAATGTATATGAATCATTCCATAAATTCATGCACTAAATTATTTCTCAACACATGAGAAATTTTCATGTAAAATTATTTTAGTTTGATCTTGAATCAATAATCATCATAAAATAAATATATCTCAAACACTATCACTAATATTATTTTAATATTTCAAAATTATTTTATTTAAAAAATAATTTAAAACCAATATTATTCAAATACATAATTTATCCACAAATTTCAAAATTTATATAACTTTATATTTTACTTCGGGATATTACATAAGAAAATTTATAAAAGCTTACAACGTTATGATTTTTTTAATGTACCCTCTATTTCAAAATTTGAAGCTTAATGTACATGATTATTTCCTAATAATTCAACAATAATTGTCTATGTAATAAGATGTTAATATTTATGTTAACATATATACTTATTTTAAAAATTATTATTAATCCATGCTTGGCACGAGATTATCATTAGTATATAACTATTAAAAAACATAATAAAATTTCACTCTAACCCCTTGATTGGAACATAAAAAAACTTAAAATTCAATTCATTTGGGATTAGATTTATGAAAATATCTACAAGTAAAATCAATTTCAAATGAATTAAATTCTCATTCTTTTTAGGATTCAAACAATGAGTAAAAGAATAGAAATAACTTTTCAAAGTATTTTCTAACATACCATTGATATCTTTTGAAAGTCTAAATATTGAAAAATTTAAAAAAAAAAGCAACATGCATTAACTTATGTACTAAATTTTAAATAATATAAATATAACTATTTTTAGAGAGAAAAAGAGAAGTACATATAAATGTATAAAATAAGTATAAGATTATATAAACTTATGTGTAGGTTAAAATCATTACAATTATATGTGATAAAGTCAAGAAAAATAGATAGCAAAGTAGTATCCATGATCAACATAGTTACGGAGGCAGTTCACATCCCATTATTTAGGCATTTTTTATAAGACCTGATTGTATTGGAGAAACTAAAACAATTAGGACTTATATTATATTTAGAGATTTCAAATAAATTGTATGATTTATTCAAAAATCTTTTCTTATATATCTAATTTCGTATAAAACTATCCAT
Organism: Sindora glabra; assembly: GCA_020226215.1. Lineage (NCBI taxonomy): Eukaryota > Viridiplantae > Streptophyta > Magnoliopsida > Fabales > Fabaceae > Sindora > Sindora glabra. Next base: position 22,577,855 of record CM035231.1, on the reverse strand, counting down.
GCTATAAAAAAGAGAATAGGGGTCGATAAGATAATATTAAGATAAATTCTAAATTATTAAAATTAATTTTTTTAAGTTTTCTACCTCTTACTTCTCTCTTACATATCTTTATTATAAAATTAAAATAAAAAATATTTTTATTTATATTTTAATTTTTATTTGATAATATTAAACTTTGTTGTGATACTTATGGATATTATATATTATTTTTTAATATTTTTCAAGATTTTATACAAAGTACTTATTAAATTTTATATTTTAAAATTAATTTATTATATTTTTTATTAATTTCTTATACAAAACATCCATAGATTCATATCAATGTATACATACATGACTCACCCATATGTATGTACTAGTAAAGCACATTATATTATTTTATTCCATAAAATAAATCTTTAATTTATATATACTATCATATTATTTTAAAGTATATTGTTATTTAAGGACAATTTAGTCAAATTATGTATTTTAAATTTATTTAGAACAATATTATTGGTTTTTTATGTGTAAGGGTATTTTTCATAAATTAATTATTTTTTAAGCCTATACATTTTTCAATAACATGATAATAAACAAATGATAGAATAAGTTTGATTTCGTTTCGTACAATAAATAAGCTAACTCATAACTTATTAACCTGATTAATAAGTTATAAGTTAACCTTTAAAAGTATTTTTTGTACTAGCTTATAAGCTATTTATAATAGCTTATAAACTCTGATTTAATAAGTTTCATAGAGTAACTTATAACTTATAAGCTACTACTTCTTTAAATTCTTTTTAAATCTATTCTTATTCTTTTTATTAAATTACAATCCATGCTTTTTGTAATATAAATTTAAATAATTTTTATAAAATATAATTAATTATGTTTTAAGTAATTATAATTTTATAATAAATAATAAAAAAAATAAATATATAAGTTTATAAAATATAATTAATTAAATATTAAATATTATACTTTTATTTTAAACTTTTTAATTATGTTAATATAATTTAATTTGTAGATAAATATAAATTATTTTAACTATATATCTATTTCTATTAATATATCTTTTTATGTATTTTTATAATTTTAGTTAGTTTAATAGCTAATTTTATAAAATATTATAATTAACTTATTAACTATCAGTTATTAGTTATAAATTATCAACTAACTTATTAGCTACCAATCAACTATCAATTATCAGTTATAAATTATTAATTAACTTATCAGTTATTAAGTAACTTATCAGCTATCAGTTAACTTCTCTACTATTTGCACAAAATAGAGTCTTTATATAAACATTTATCTTATAATGTAATAAATTAAATGTAGTATAGTATATTATCTTATCATACATAATACTATACTATACTATTTGATAATTTTTATACTTTACTTGTAATGGTTTTAACGTTAATAGGAAATTTAAATATGCTATGATATAATAAAATTATTCATTTATATTGATAAAAGAATTTATTAGTGATACAGGTGACAAGCTTATTTTGGAGTCACTTGTAGAAATTAGAGTATTAAATGGAATTTGGATAATTTAGTTAATAAAAAGGATGATTAGGTTAATTATAATTAGAATGTGTGTCAAGAAAGCATCTTAGAATATGCTTGGGTTAGAAATAAGATTTAAAAAATGGTAAAATTAGAAGTAAAAATAATAATTAAATATGGACTTGTCATGCAAGTCAACTTGTAATGCAAGTTTAAGACTTGCAAGGCAAGTCATATAACTTGCCATGCAAGCCTATGACTTGCTAAGCAAGTTTAGGAGCTTTGTAAATAGAAACTTCATTGTTCACTTGACAATAATTATTCAAAAGGAGAAATAGTATACTAATGTTTACATTTTATAAAAGAGAGAAGTAGAGTGAGAAAGTGTGATACTTGAAACTCTTTATTTTTTTCTTCATTTCTAGAAAAAGGGAGGAAGTTTCTTAAGGATACTTTTGAGGATGGACAGAGTTTTAACTATTGAGGTTATCTTAAAAGAGGTAGGATTCCTTAAACTTAAGTGAATTCTATATAGTTTCTTAAAATTTTTTAATAACTCTCTACTAACTCTATATCATTTTGGATGATGCATCTTGGATGCTAGATAGAAAGAGAAGTTCTACAAATTTCCAAGGTGAGTAAATAATATTTATTCTAACATATTTTTATAATTTGTAACTATTTCTATGTTTTTAATAATCATTTTCATTATTTATTAATTTATTATAATTTATCTATGTTTTACTTCTTTTTATATGGTAAAGCTCTAGGTACTTTCGCGAGACAAGCATTTTGAAAATTTTCTTTTAAGTTATGGTAATAAGAAATGTGGTTGAAATGATGACACAATAATCCAAATGGTTGATGTGAGTTATTTTATTAAAAATAAAATGTTATAGAACACATTTACTTTAATATATTAAAAGCTCATGATTTTATAAAATGATGAAATGGTTTAGAATTTTGGAATATGAAACAATTGAAATACTTGGAAATAAAATATGAAATGGTACGAAGATTGTGAAGTTGGAAACCTTGATAGATTGTTTATAGCTGGTTTATGGATGGAACCTATATAAATGGTATAAAGATGGAATGTTTGTGGCTTTGAAGTGTGTTTTAACTATAGCTACGTTATTTGAAATTGTTTACCAAAAATTTTTCTTTTGCAAAATTATTTTTCATGATTATTATTTTTATTGTGTAGTAAACTTATTTTATAAATTTATTTTTTTGGGGGGCATTAGTTGGAAATTATAACTAGTGGTTATAATGACAGTAGCCTTAGTGCACATTAAGACCTTAATAAGCAAGGCATTACATAATATTCTAAATTAATATTTAAAGTTTTATAAATATTAATGGAGAATATTTAATTAAAATAAAATGATATTTATAATCATATTTAGAATTTATTTATTGTTATATGATCATTGACTCAAGATTAAGTTAAAATAATTCTTGGAACTACTAATAAGTTAAAGATAATTTTCATGAATATGAGTGCAAGGATTTTTAAAAATAGTTTGTTTGGATTTGAAGAATCATTTTGAGGATTGTGGGAATTTAAAATAATTGAATTGAATTTTTTTTTAAATTGAATTAGTTTTTATGAAGTGAGCTTTTAAAATAGGTAAGTGATTAGGTGGATTTATTTTTTATTTTTTTATTTTTTGTTTTTGTATCTATTTTCGGACAGCTTCTTCCCCTTGATTCTCGCGCCGTCGCTTTTTCTAATTGCTGTCCAAATGTCCTTCCTTCCTTTTCTTTTGTTCTTAATTTCCGGAACTCTCTTGTAAAAGAATATATATATATATATATATATATACTCTTCGATTCTCTCTCTTGAAAGAAAGAGAGAAACAAAAAGGCAGGAGCGCAGCTCCATCTTTCTCAGTTCTCACCGCTTTTCCCACTGCCTCACTCCTCTTTTCGGTCCTCCTCCTTTTTTTTTAATTTTATTATTTCGTTTATTGGCAGCATTCTTCTTCTTTTTAACCGACATACAGCCGCTTTTTAGATTTTTCTGTCCTTCTTCAGATGGGGAACGACACCTTCTCTCTCTCCTTTCGTCTCTCTCCCCGCATTCAACTCCCTCTTTCCGGTTCCTTGTTATGTTGCCGCCTTGCTGCTGCCGCTGCAGGGAGCGGTGTTTCTGGCCATCACCATAACCGCTGCTCGTCTCTCTGATTCTCCTCAAGCGACTGTTTTAGGGTGATAGGCCATTGCTGCTGGTTGTTTTTTTTTTTCTACATACCCGCATCTCTATCTTCCTCTCATTTCCATCACCGTGAGCTCTAGTAAGGAGAGTTTCTCCTTTCGTCCAACCAGCAATTGAGAACCAAAGCAACACTGGTGCCGAACGTTTGAAGTAGCAGAAACAGAAACAGAGAAGCCGTTACTCCCTTCTCCTCGGCGTCAGCTGCTGCCTTTGCTGGTGGCCTGGGGTTGTTGACAGCTTCCTAGAGTGAAGGTGATAATTTGGAAGCTTGAATTCCTTTTTATTTTGGTGGAACCAGTTTGGCTTAAAGAAGAATTTCTAATGTTTTCTAGCTTTTTCTCCTCCCTCATTCTTCTTCCTCCTGACAAGCTTTCTCTCGGTGCATTTTCTGTCCATAACACGCCACTGTTCGGGCGTCAAACTGCTGTTGCTGCTATTTTTGTCCCGTTCATATGTCCCTGTCTCTCTCCTTTCCTTTGCTGCTGTTGCTGGTTCAAACGGTGGCAGGACAGGGAGATTTCGTGGCAAGGCTTCTTTTAGCCACCTTGTTCGGGACTAGCTCCTCTGCGTGCCTTCTAACTTCAGCAACTCATAGAATGGACTAGAAGCCGGCCTCGTTGAATTAAACTCTCAAAGCTCCAAGTGGTTGCTTGCCATTATAGTGGCTGGCTGCTGAAAAGAACATGAGCTGTCCGTTGAAGTAAGTTTCGTACATACGGAGATGCAGTGTGTGTTCGTAGTTTTTCTTGTCAATTGTCTTGTATTATCTAGGATTCGAGCAATGGCAATTCAATCGGGAAATGTTTACTGTTTCATCAATCTTATTTCAAAATGGAAGTTTGCCTTATATATATATATAAGTTTTATGTTATGAAGTGCTAAAATGATATACTTAGAGTAAAAATATAGCATGCTATATCTCAATGTTTAATAAAGATTTAGTGTTTGACCAATGAGATTCCATTTGTGAAAGTTTAGGTATGTATGATGAGGTGAATTTTAAGGTGCCCCTAGGGGTTTGGTGTCCGAGGTGGTGTGGCAAAATATAAATCACTGAATGAGATTACTAAGTTAATGCTAAGATTTTTGTAATCTCATCCAGTGATTTGTATTTTGCCATACCACCCCGGGTACCAAACCCCTAGAGGTACCATAACAAGCACCGTATGATGATAGCCTTAAATAAATTAAAAATAAATATATAAGCCTAAGGGAAATAATTAGAACTATTTTAGAATATTATATCTTAGTATCATAAATGATTTGAAACTGATCTGAAGAAAACTTACTTATGGATATTTTGAATACATGGCAACGACTTATTTTGAATACATGGCGATGATTCAGAAAAATAGAAATTTCATGATAAAGATTTGCCAAAATAATATGGTTAAAATAAATATAGAATATCATAATTTAGTATTTTCCAAAAATTTCATCCTTAATTCGAGAAGCTCTTATTTATAATACTATTTGGTTGCTTAATATAGTAACAATAAAATAAGAAAAATTGATAATTTAGGAAGGTCAAATGGCATAAAATGGATTCTAG